>OV121098.1:0-600000 GCA_921293015.1 Phorcus lineatus
AGTCACCCAGTTTCTCCCACTCTGCAGCATTTCAACCACCTTGTCTACAGCTGATACGTGGATCATACCAGACGTCAGGGATTCGATTTTCATTTTGGTTTCTTCTGCAAAGTGACATCATTGTATTAGTTTTCATTTAAAATATCCTTAATGAATCTTTACAGGAAAAATTGATTTATTCATCAAAGGAGATTTGATGTTATAATTACAGCTACAATATATTTGATGACAGTATTAAAATTGATCATTCATGGACAAAACTCCAATCTACCACATAAGAAGTATTTAAAAGATGTCACACAACAGTTTGAGGATTAAAAGGATTTTAATTAAATGTAGGATGAGTTTTCATACATTATACACATTGATACAATATATATAAGAAAACAAAGATAAACTAGTAGATTAACAAAGTACACAGGGCTTAACAGAAAAATCAACAAGGTTTAACTCAGAAGAGATCTACCACCTGGTGTGTGCACAATATCAGCGACAACTGAGTCACAATACTGAAAAGCCCTTTTTAAAGTCACCAAGTGATCAATACAAACTTCTAGTTTTACCACTGTAGCGAAGTCCTTAATGTTCAACAAAGACTAATCACTACTCACTCATTAAAGGAAAAATAATGTAATGCTTATGACTCTCTCTAAAAAAAAGTTAAAATATACATTTGAATATTCATGATAAGTATATTGTGTTGAGCAGAAATTGTTTGACTTTTGTCGGTTCAATGAATATAATTAGTTATTCATCAAATTTGAAAAACTGAACAAACATTGCTTTAATACTGACGTTTACGTATTCGAAAGTCACCAATATGTAAGCAGCCCACCCCTCCCCCTCTACCCCCCCTCTCTCCATACACAGTGTGATCCGTCGCTCCACTCTGTTAATGAGATTGTCTATGCAAACTGGAGGTTGGGTTATTCTGCAGATAATGGAACTTAAATTCGACTCTAAAAATGACATCTGAAAAATCTTTCCCCTTCAACTGACGACGCCAGGCAAGCCGCTTAACCTTGCGGCGACTGTCATTTTCATCAAAGGAGGCACGTCGCCTCCCAGTACAGGCTTGCGCTCTACTCCTAAACCAGCTTGAAATTTCTTATTATTTCGAAAAATGGTAGACCTGTGTAAATGTGTAATACGTACAAGTTTATGAATTGATCTGATGCCATCCTGTCTCAGGGTAAGACATGTAGCTGATGGTAAGTCTAACACCCAGGGTAAGACATGTAGCTGACGGTAAGTTTACACACCCAGGGTAAGACATGTAGCTGATGGTAAGTTTACACACCCAGGGTAAGACATGTAGCTGATGGTAAGTCTAACACCCAGGGTAAGACATGTAGCTGACGCTAAGTTTACACACCCAGGGTAAGACATGTAGCTGACGGTAAGTTTACACACCCAGGGTAAGACATGTAGCTGACGCTAAGTTTACACACCCAGGGTAAGACATGTAGCTGATGGTAAGTTTACACACCCAGGGTAAGACATGTAGCTGACGCTAAGTTTACACACCCAGGGTAAGACATGTAGCTGACGCTAAGTTTACACACTCAGGGTAAGACATGTAGCTGACGGTAAGTTTACACACCCAGGGTAAGACATGTAGCTGACGCTAAGTTTACACACCCAGGGTAAGACATGTAGCTGACGCTAAGTTTACACACCCAGGGTAAGACATGTAGCTGACGGTAAGTTTACACACTCAGGGTAAGACATGTAGCTGACGGTAAGTTTACACATCCAGGGTAAGACATGTAGATGATGGTAAGTTTACACACCCAGGGTAAGACATGTAGCTGATGGTAAGTTTACAAACCCAGGGTAAGAAATGTAGCTGATGGTAAGTTTACACACCCAGGGTAAGACATGTAGCTGACGCTAAGTTTACACACCCAGGGTAAGACATGTAGCTGACGCTAAGTTTACACACTCAGGGTAAGACATGTAGCTGACGGTAAGTTTACACACCCAGGGTAAGACATGTAGCTGACGCTAAGTTTACACACTCAGGGTAAGACATGTAGCTGACGCTAAGTTTACACACCCAGGGTAAGACATGTAGCTGACGCTAAGTTTACACACTCAGGGTAAGACATGTAGCTGACGGTAAGTTTACACATCCAGGGTAAGACATGTAGCTGATGGTAAGTTTACACACCCAGGGTAAGACATGTAGCTGACGGTAAGTTTACACACCCAGGGTAAGACATGTAGCTGACGCTAAGTTTACACACTCAGGGTAAGACATGTAGCTGACGGTAAGTTTACACACCCAGGGTAAGACATGTAGCTGATGGTAAGTCTACACACCCAGGGTAAGACATGTAGCTGATGGTAAGTCTGGCACCCAGGGTAAGACATGTAGCTGACGCTAAGTTTACACACCCAGGGTAAGACATGTAGCTGACGCTAAGTTTACACACCCAGGGTAAGACATGTAGCTGACGGTAAGTTTACACACCCAAGGTAAGACATGTAGCTGACGCTAAGTTTACACACCCAGGGTAAGACATGTAGCTGATGGTAAGTCTACACACTCAGGGTAAGACATGTAGCTGACGGTAAGTTTACACACCCAGGGTAAGACATGTAGCTGATGGTAAGTTTACACACCCAGGGTAAGACATGTAGCTGATGGTAAGTTTACACACCCAGGGTAAGACATGTAGCTGACGCTAAGTTTACACACCCAGGGTAAGACATGTAGCTGACGCTAAGTTTACACACCCAGGGTAAGACATGTAGCTGATGGTAAGTTTACAAACCCAGGGTAAGACATGTAGCTGATGGTAAGTCTACACACTCAGGGTAAGACATGTAGCTGACGGTAAGTTTACACACCCAGGGTAAGACATGTAGCTGATGGTAAGTTTACACACCCAGGGTAAGACATGTAGCTGATGGTAAGTTTACAAACCCAGGGTAAGACATGTAGCTGATGGTAAGTTTACACACCCAGGGTAAGACATGTAGCTGATGGTAAGTTTACACACCCAGGGTAAGACATGTAGCTGACGCTAAGTTTACACACCCAGGGTAAGACATGTAGCTGACGCTAAGTTTACACACCCAGGGTAAGACATGTAGCTGATGGTAAGTTTACAAACCCAGGGTAAGACATGTAGCTGATGGTAAGTCTACACACTCAGGGTAAGACATGTAGCTGACGGTAAGTTTACACACCCAGGGTAAGACATGTAGCTGATGGTAAGTTTACACACCCAGGGTAAGACATGTAGCTGATGGTAAGTTTACAAACCCAGGGTAAGACATGTAGCTGATGGTAAGTTTACAAACCCAGGGTAAGAAATGTAGCTGATGGTAAGTTTACACACCCAGGGTAAGACATGTAGCTGACGCTAAGTTTACACACCCAGGGTAAGACATGTAGCTGATGGTAAGTTTACACACCCAGGGTAAGACATGTAGCTGACGCTAAGTTTACACACCCAGGGTAAGACATGTAGCTGACGCTAAGTTTACACATCCAGGGTAAGACATGTAGCTGACGCTAAGTTTACACACCCAGGGTAAGACATGTAGCTGACGCTAAGTTTACACACCCAGGGTAAGACATGAAGCTGACGCTAAGTTTACACATCCAGGGTAAGACATGTAGCTGACGCTAAGTTTACACATCCAGGGTAAGACATGTAGCTGACGCTAAGTCTAACACCCAGGGTAAGACATGTAGCTGATGGTAAGTTTACACACCCAGGGTAAGAAGAAAGGAGCCTCAGTTATACGTTTTACCCTGAGACAGGATAATATGATGCCCGATTTATACAATGTCAGGAGGCGATACCTATGATCTTGTTCTGCCATTCCATACTACTGCATCGTCTGCTAGCCACAAGGTCACGTGGCCACACTACTGTCAAATGATATAACTACATAGCAACCCAAAGAAATATGTTTTGATCGGTTGTAAATACGCCAGATAAAATCCAAGGAAAATATCAGATGTTAAAAATTTTCTGGACAATACTATATATCATTTCATTTGTTATAAAGAAATGAAAAGTAAGGTAAGGAGCTTACTCACTCGTAAGATTTATAATCTGTTGCTTGGCCTTTTCTGCAATACAAAGACATATTTCATCAAATCGGAATATAAGAAGAAAATAAGTAAAATCAACATCCCCGTTTTCATATATATTTTGAAATCAATAGATGCAAAAAGCTTCCACTCAGACTAACTTACCGTCCAAGTCTGCTCGCATCAATGGTTCTTGAAGTTCAAATGCTGAAAATAAAGATTGAAAGTTTTAAAAAAAACTTGGTCATAGTCTCATGAATAAAGTGATGTTTAGTATTTTGTTAAGTTTATTAGATGCAAACCCATTAATGACAGTATCATGGTACTAAATTCTAACATTTTAAATGTTCAATAATCATATGCGTTACATTTCTTATATTGAAAACAGTTTTGAAGAATACTCCTTTGTTTCATTAATCATTTTCTGAAATTAGACTTGCACGTTAGTCAGCAAACCAAATACCAGGAGTCACGGACAGTGGTCAAATCCTCGTCTCACTGCACTTTGTCCTTTGATACAGTTAAGTGAATCAGCTAATTTATTCCTGAATTAAGTGACCATAGACCTTTGTTCTTAATTTTCTTTCTAACAAACTGGACACAAGTATGCGTCATTAAAATCAATATTCAAGTCCACTGGTCAAAACCAACCACTGAGCACTGAGAATGAATGAGTTATAATTATAAATAATCAACACAAATCAGGAAATTGAGGAACAGATTGCATACTCACATTCCTCATTATGCCTGTGACTTCTGAGAAAAAAAATATTTCAAAGGTCAAAACATGCATCAACAAACATTATATTAGCTTATATACAACCTCTGGTAGAATTATGTGTGGCCTTTGTAACCCTTATTAGGGGTCAAAGGGTCTCTAACGAATAACAAATAATAATCCTGGTTTAGAAGGAGTCTGTACAGAAGTCAGCAAATCTAAAATTGCAATCTATTCTTGTCTGAACGCAAAATTCTTGTTTACTTAGACTTTTACTTCTGGAGAAAAAGACAAACATAGGTCTTTAGGGGCCAAAGAGATGTCTAAACAACTATTAAACAACCAAATAAACAACTAACACTTAAGTTGTCAGACAGGCGGACGGACACCATGCCATGTCATAAACCTCAAGCCCGATGGGCTAAAACCTGGATTTTGAAAATGCAAAAAGAATCAATGCCATCAATGTTTTCTGAAAATGAATAAAATTGCTGCTTTTTAAATTCAAATGTTAATCACTAGTGTATTCATTAGACAATCATGCTGTTTTAACAGTTACGATATTTTTAGATTTTAATTGGTAAAACAAATTATATGAAAATTTGGTCCGTTCTAAATGAATAACGTCATTTCGCAATATGTTGACTTTGTTGCTTGAAGGTTCAATGGGCTCATGACATGGTCCGACGTCAATACACAATATTATTAAAAATGAATCATAATATCAATCAGTCAGAATCATATCTACATGTACCGCCATGCATAATTAAAGTCGTTCGCCCTTTTCCTTCAGAAGAATGTGAAACTAGTTTTTTTTTAGGTCCACAATTTCACCAGATTTATATATTATATTCCCCATTGGCTATGGAGAAGAAAAAATATCTACGCATTTTTCCAATAATAAAAACACAAAACACAAGATTTCAAGTTTCTGGAGTCTGGGATTCTTTAGAAAAAGACAAAAAGCACAAAGTTTACAGACGGATGGACGAACAGATTTACAGACTGAGGATGATTCAGGGTAGGACAATGAAATGTATAAAACTTATTTTCAATTCTATTTATACAGATGATATCTTAAAAATTTGAGATCTGATGGATTGGAGGATGGACGGATGGATGGGTCTATGGTTAGACACATCACTATGTTAATAACCAGTAGAAATAGCAGTAAAACTGAGATCAATTTACTTGGTTTTTACTAAAGAAGAAAAGTGTGTTAGTGAAAGATTAATAAGTGAACCTTATTAGGCTCAAGTAAATCCTAAGACTAAACATACTTATATATATATATTCATATCTATGAAAGTATTAAAAAATACAGAGAAGATGTAAATCAACTTTCACTATCATGACTATCACTATCTTTTTTCCAATATGCATATTTCTGCTTCTTCATTCGAAGCTTCTTCAGGGAATGTATGCTTGAAGCACAGCAGCAGTCTTATATAGTCTTCAGTGTATCTAAGTAACAACACAATGCAACACAAACAGCAAAATAATCAACAATCGTCCTGGTGAGTTATCCCCTCTTAAATCTAATAGGTTTGAATTGGCAGTGATAGGATTATGGATTTATGACGCTGTTCAATGAAGGAGAAAATTTGTTAATGAAGTACTGTTCCTTGGTTAGCAATTGTGAGGTAATGTCACCTCCATTATTGAATATTTCGTAAAAAGGAAATATTTTATAAGCACCATTACTACATTGAGATATATGTTTACTAACTTTTAAGTGTCTTAAATTATCATCTCTTATTTGTTGTTTGTGAACTGTTACTCTGTTTTGCAAGTTGTTCGTTTGTCCAATGTATGTTACACCACATTTTTCACAAGAAATGACATAAATAACATTTTTTAATTTACATGACATGTTGCTTTTGACATGAAAGTCTATTCCATTCTCAAAGGTTGTTGTCGAGCCTTCTTTTAGATATGGGCATGTTCCACATCTTTTATCTAAACATTTTTTCACAGTTGGTAAATCTTGATTGCTTGTATATTTTGCACTTGTAAGCATTTTTTTCAAGTTTTTTCAAGATTCATATCTATATATATATTAAAAATTACCTTCTGGACCGACGTCTTCTCCAAATAACAACAGCAGTCACCATCCCAACAAGAAGACTGAAACACATTCCATTACATTCAAGTCCTTTATAAAGTTATATTAAGACAGTTCAGATATCTAAGAGAACATCATTGTCAACATCACCAAATTAAGATTATTTGATACTTCTAAGCTTAAGGTAAAGTTGCTTTGGATTCAGACATGGTTACATCATTGATCTGACTCACTCGGGTATTGACAAAATTCTAACATTTCCAGCTTAAGTTAAATATTATGCTTATAAACATCTAATAAATTTATTTTATCTTTTAAGTTAGGACTTTTTGAAATAACTCAGGAAGTCACAATCAAGTCTCAAGTCAAGTCAAGCATCCCCTCTTGGTATTCAAGAATCCTGATAGTCTAATATAAGAATAACATTTTCTGATGGTTGTGTTCATAGAAATGAATTCACAGAGAGAAATAATTGCAACTCACCAGACTAAAATGATGATCGGTACGACAACAGCCACAGTCGTGTTGAATCCTAAAACAAAGGAAATACGTAAAGGCCCTATTGCATGTGTAGTCATACTCAAATTATTCAAGGCATACGAGGACATAAATTGTTAATTAGACTTCCTAATCATGCCATCAATCAAATACTTATCAACGTTAGCAACTGACTTAAGACGTAAATGAAAACTCTCACGGCACAGAAATATTAAGCACACACATCAGAAAGTCGCAAACCAAACTGAACTCACCCTCTTCTCTTGTGTGACTTGCATTCTACAAATGTTTTACAAGTCTACATAGACCATATGCAAAATCGTTACACGCCATTTTGATATCAACAAGGTTCTGACTGGAATAGTTTTCATAAAGACCGGCAGAAGGGAGAGCATGCAAGAGGTTTCTTTGGGTCAAATGCAAAGTTTCATTAATTCATTATAAAATAACTTTTTAACCTAAGCACATTTGACCGAACTAAACAATAAGCTAGATCAGTTTGAGGTTGACAGATACTGTTATCAAGAGTAATGCCTTGTCTATTTAGTTTCACGAATAATGCTGTGCAAAAGAGTTTTAGAAGGTATTTGACAAAGACAGAAAAACATGCTTTAACTTCTTCTCTTATTTTCTCTTACTGACACATTTTGCATTTGTCATTCAACCAAAATATACTGTCATATAAGACATTCCTCCATTCCTCCATTCTTAGTCATATCAAGTCAAATGTAAAAGTTACCTACAACATGCTAAGGTATACATTATAGGTAACCTGTTTTGATAATAATAATAATAATAATATATGACTCTATTAAATGCTGGATTATATACACTTATTACACACCTGTTCTTAATATCTTTATGAGATAATTTTGGTTATTTGAAACAAGTGTTGTGTAACCAGTTGAAAGTTATTCAACGAATGTTGTGTAATCAAAACAGGTTATTCAACGATAGTGACGTCATAATGCCGAACTACTTTAACAATCGAGCGAGTTCAAGTGATCTTTCCGTTGCCGCCTCAATATTTCAGATTAACATCACACCTATATTCAAGCAGTTATCAGCAACAAAACACAACCAAACATCACAATAAATTTGTGAATAATAAATAATTGACGTAGATTATTTTTTTTAAAAGTACTATTTGTGTTCAAAGTAATTCCAAGAAATGTTAACTTCTTTGGACCAGAAAACAAGAAAATGAGACTTGATGACCAGTAATTTCTTGTATCTAGTTTGACAGACTCGGTGTTACTTTGTTCAAAGCGAGCTGCCGTTGTTCATCTATCGTTAGCATTGACACGTCAAATTGAGCGATGACGCGTCAAGTGTTCAGTGACGGAGGATCTTGTACTTGCGTTTTGATCTGTCAAGTTGTTTGCTCGTGAATAAATCGAAATGTTTAAAAATATCTCGTTGGAATATTTTCCACATTCAACACCAACTCTATATACACCTATATGCTTCCTAAAGTTTGTACAGTAGCTTCAGATACAGACATTGCACTAGGATAAAGTCCTTTCAAAACCAAAGTTCTGTTGTTAACAGATATACCCTGCCAAAGAATGGCTCCTTGAATGGTAAAAGATTTCAAAGTAACAACATATCCGAAAAGAAAACTATCACAGTCAAAATAGCATCATAACAATCATATGCAAAGAAAGATAGTAATAAACAAAGAAATAAAGTATACAAATCGTATGAAGGTATTTTATGTGCGCTGTACTTGGAAATTTCTGACAGACAGGTTTCCTTGCTAATGATACTTCTGTGTAGGAGCAAACATGAGATTTTAAGAATGCTTCTATCAGTTACAGTGCTGTCATAAATTCATAATTTATATAATAAAATTATGTACAGTGCTGTTGGGACAAACTGTGCATACAAGAGATACATGTTCTTTCATCTGAGAAAATACAGTATAAGGGATAAAAACCACATCTTTTTTAAAGTCTATAGCTTCATCGATAAGATTAATGTAAATTATACATGTTGAAATGTTTTTGGAAGTGTCAATGAAGGATTTCGAATGACCCCCAATTCCCATAAGTCGACATAGTGTATGCAGCTCGCTTGTGAGAATAGAGCATTTGGCGACAGAAATTTCAGTCTAGTCTGAAATACACATAACATTTCCATTATTAATGATTTTTATAGATTTCAAAACTGTTTTCTGAAGTTTAGGTAAGGACAAACCAATAGTAGGATCAATATTTTGATTTCTATGGACAATTTCTATGTGAGAAGGCAAACTGTTTGATCATGCCTTGTTTGCTAGGAATTTTCTCAGTTTTTACAAATTTGTCAGTCTAATGTTGCACTTCTTAACATTTGATCCTTTTTACCTTTTCAAAAACTAAATGATGTCTTCCAAGTTGCCTAAAGCTGCAAAGACATAAATGTTTTACAAGCTTACACTCATCATGATTTATGGAGTTAGGTCTTGTGCGAGTGCTTATCTTTACTCGCCACCCATCACGGCTGTTAGATAGTTCGGAATTCTAATGCGCGTCTCCCGCTGACAGAGAAAACTTGATCTTGATGACGTCATCTTATGATATGAAATACTCTCCCACACGTGGATATGTGCTTCCTTGTGTGCTGGTCGAGTATTCGTCAAATACTTTTGGGAAGAAACTTGTAAATAATCAAAATAAACATGAAAAATGTTGAAACTCACCCATCCCGCATTTGTTGATTTTAAACACAACAGTCACACAATTTTACCTGACACATTAGATTGAGGGTCAGGGTAACTAATGGGGAATATATTTTAGAAAATGGTGCACACACGATCTTGATACATACTAAAGTAAATGCACTTAGAAGACATCAGATCACTGCTGTGATGTAATCTATGGAGCAGACCACAGCTTGGGCTGTGACAGGTGAGATGGACTGAGCAGGTGAGGGAAGTCAGTTGGGTCAGTAGGGTCAGAGGACTTGAGGAGTTAGGCAGTGGCCAAGCTGAGTCATGATCTCATTTACAAAACTAGAAACAAGATCAATTTTTCTAATTTCTTTGAAGAAATATTATATGGGATAGGGACAAAAAAAATTTAACAATGCACAGCGAGTCAGTTGATCAATGAAAGTCGGGGACTCGTCGTAAAATATTTCATTTCATTTCATTTAAAGTTTATGAATGTTTGCATTACAAAGGGATTCTATTGTTTTGTTCTGCAATGTCTTTTCTGTGACGTCTTTGCACATGACTGAGAAAACTTGCCATAAACAGTAACCATGTTAAAAGTAACTTAATTAATATGAGTAATATTAGTATGTTGTATATTTATCTTAAAATATGCATGAAATGGTACAGAACATTAGCTCAATTTACTCATAATTTACACAAACAAGTATTGACGATTTTTGCAAGAAAGAAATGAGATTGACATTTAGTATTGTTGTCTTTTAGCTATGTTAAATTGATATTTGTCAAGCGTCTTTATTTAACGAATGTGTCATTTTGCAACTGTTTAACACTTTAAAATGACTGGTCCCCATCATATCCAGGGGAGGTAAGTCACCTCATGACCGACATACTTATTTTAATATGCAGCTAGGGGTGAACCAATAGAGATTGAGGTGATTTGGGGTTTAACGCCACAATTCAAGATTATTTCAGTTATATCACAGCTGCTAGTATTATTGCAGGGAAACCCGCAACACCAGTGTGGTTTTGCATTGAGGTAAAACCTGCGAGCTAGCATGGACTGGAACTAGCGAACCATGCAAGTTATAGACATTGCATAAAATAGGATAAATGGATTTGTATTTTGGGCCGGGGTTGACGTTGATCAGGGTAGTGGGTTTCGATGGGAGCGAGTGGATTGAAAAGATGTTTCTTTACAAGTAACTGGTAATACCTTTTTGGAAGTGAGAAGGCTGTGATACATGTCCGACCCCTCCCTTACCCCCCTAATTACCACTTCTAAACTTCAAGATACGCAAATAGACCATGAATTGAGTCATCAGTGCCTTATCAAAAACGAATAACTGGCTATTTGTTATTCATTTTTTGAATATCGAATAAGTAACCAGTTAGTTATTCATTATTCAAAAACTGCCAGTTAGTTTTTCATTATTTGAATATCGAATAACTAACCAGTTAGTTATTCGTTATTCAAAACTGCCAGTTAGTTATTCATTATTTGAATATCGAATAACTAATCAAAACTGCCAGTTAGTTATTCATTATCTGAATATTGAATAACTAACCAGTTAGTTATTCATTATTCAAAAACTGCCAGTTAGTTATTCATTATTTGAATATCGAATAACTAACTGGTTAGTTATTCGTTATTCGAATAACGAATAACTAACCAGTTAGTTATCCGTTATTTGAATAATAAAACTAAAAACGTGCTAGCTTCAGCCTGCCGAAATATCCTTGCTTGCCGAGTTCGAGTACGATTTGGTTGTTCATTATTCTGCCTACACCTCAGTGTGCCTACAGTCTTAAAACAACAGGTACCATCACTAGCTATATAATAATATCTACAGTATATTCAGTATAACAGGTACACTATTTGTTTTCTTTTATCAAGCTGATATGTATGCTCCAACAATAAAATCCTTCATTGAATAATCTTATCTTTGTTTGTTTATCAACACACATAAGGTGAACTTTGCTGAAAGTTCTGCAGTTGAGCTAAGGCGTTCTTACCCTCATTGTCGTATTTTTCACAAATATCTAAGTTTGATTTGTAGCCGCTGATGCATCCAGACGTACAGACCCCGTCATGTTGGTTACAGAGCCCGCCCTCACAGAATGAGTTACACGTGTAGTTACAGGTCAGTCCATGATATCCAGACCCACACCCATTAGAACATTCCCCTGTTGCTCTGTTACATCTGCCAGACAAACATTGTTCACTGCACGTGTAGTTACAAGTCAGTCCATGATATCCAGACACACACCCATTAGAACATTCCCCTGTTGCTCTGTTACACCGTCCTCGATGTTCACAGCCAGTTGAACATTTTATTTCACAAGAATCTCCATAAAACCCAACCGGACATGTCTCTGTAATTGAGAGTAAACAAATACCCATAACTTCTATTACACAATGAAATTGTTAGATCGTCAATCACAACAAACACCTTTGAAAGTACATAACAACAACAGCGAGTCACAATGATGTTTGGTTACATTAGATAAGGAGGTTTTTGAGGAATGTAGGAAACCATCCTCAAAGCTTCTATATTGTTAACTGCCTGGAGACCTTCAACGAATTGATGACATCCATTTTTCATTTGATTTGTCATGTTTAATGTAGTTAGGAAAGGCCCTCTGATAAATTATTGACAAGTGAATTATCACTAAGACACCAATTTGGGTTTACATTTAGAAAGTCATTAAATTGTTTGTAATTCTAAATATTGATGATACCATATTTCATAAGAAAGCAAACGATCTTACACAAACATTATAGCCAGTGAGGCATATCATTCGATGTTATAACTGTAACAAACAAGCTAGAGTATCATTACCTTCAGCTTGACATATCACACACCCAGACAGGCAGGTGTCCCTGATGTTATCTGCTAGAGTGAAACACCCTGTACATTCCTGCTTACACTTGTCCCCATAGTACCCTCGACTGCATCTGATGCACTGTCCAGTTTCTCTGTCGCATTTCTCAAACCTGGGACTGCATATCTTACTACACTCAGTTCCATAATGGCGCTCTGTGCAGAGAGTCACATTACAGGAGCCACACTGTCTGTCACACGTAACACAATCTCCTGGACACTTTACTTCACACTTGATATCACAGTAGCCTGGTTCACACCCATCTGTACAGATGACTACACCGGAAGATATGTGCACGTGACATGCTTTGTTCAAGCACCTTGGTGGACAATCTTCATCACAGTATTCACCGACATACCCAGGTACACACCCGATGATGCACTCTCCATTGTCATGACATTGTTCTTCAAGACATGTTGAACACAGTCCGGACACAGGCGAGTGACAGATCACAAAAACGAGACAACCTGTAAAACGCACGATATTTTTCATTTGATAAATATTGAGATCATTTCAGATTACATACCTTCTCCGGTAAAATATTTCACAATAGGCTATTTGAATACAACATTTGAATAGTGGTTACTGCTACGATACAGAGGATAATATAAATAACTCGCCCACATAATTCAATCATAATTGCCAAAAGTCTACCAAAACTATCATATCTGCGACTTTGCTGTGTTGCTAACATTATGATGTCAAAGCTACACACTATTGCACCGTGAAGCAGTGTTGCACTATCTCAACCAGTTTTGACCTAACCTATCACAATATACCACGAGGCCTGAACTGTATCTCATTATTTTCGAGCGTATATCTATTAAAACCCGTTTAAGTTTTAATTTCTTCTAGATAAACATAATTTCAGTGAATAATATTCAGACCAGGACCACTGTGACGTCATAACATTATAATTGACGTCATGAATCATTATTCCTTGACGCCAATCAAAAACTGAAAAAGGTAAATTATGAACACTGCACTTCTCTTTGACTCTAAGTGCGGTGGTGTCATAGCACTGTGACGTCGTCATGTTCATGACTTCATAGCAATTTAATGTCATAACTTGATGATGTAAAACAAGTGTGATGTCATGAAACCCAACAGAGCATTGTTAAAAATCTAGCTGTCAAAACGATATGTTCTAAGATGTAATATCAAGTGATATCTCCTGTGGAACACTGTTTTGGATGATACATAGAGATCATTACCCGAGGAAGTGTGCCATATGACTTTTACGAAACGAGTGTGGAGTATTACCCGAGAGAGAGCTAGGGTTATACACAAATTCGCACGAATTTCGTAAAAGTCATATGGCACACTTGCGAGGGTAATAATTATTCCATTTCAAACGCATGGAAATATTCAGGAAATTGTCCCCTTCCCTTGCGACGGCCCGCTACAGTGATGTGACCAACAATGGTTTTATGACGTCCCAAACGACACATTACGATAACTCAGTCTGAAAAAATCGTTGATAGGTAAAAGTGATATGTGCACATGTGCTCATATTGAAAATATATCTCCGCTTATGATTAACTATATGGGTAATATAACAAATATTGAATATTTGTTTCTATCTAACATTGAATATGCGTTCTGTCTTCCTTGTTTTCATACAAATATAAAGATGTTGTCACGTCATTTCTCCTAAAATGAAATGGATCATCATCGTCGTCATCATCACCGTCATCATCATCATCATCACCGTCGCCATCATCATCATCATCATCATCATCATCATCATCGCATATCAAACTTAATGATGATCGATAGAATAAACTAGCAGTTATGATATGATGAAAAATATAACTGAACACTTTTTTACTTGTATTTCCATGTACCTTCTTCACTGTGAAGTTTTCATCATGGATTATCTGATATTATCAACTATTCATAAAGAAACAATACACATAATGTCGGATGAGTTAAGATAAGTCAAGAATTTCATTTTAAGTTACAAGAAACATTTGAAATTTTTAGTAGCACACTCTTCAGTGCTACAAATATATTAAATGTCGCCTGTCTGTGTCGGCTGGAAACAGTAAACCTTTGGTCGCGCTTCAGTGATAACAATACAACAGTGTAACTAAAACTCATATCAAGTAGGAGTCAATACCCTTCTCACTGCAGATGAAATAACCGGAGCTTTTCCCTCTCAATCATAAGACATACCCGTATTTCCTCAAATAGACGCCGGGTCTCGAATACACCCTGGGTGATAAGTTCAATTTCAAATAAACCTTTATCCAAACGTAGTTAAGATTTGTTGATATCGTAGTTAAAGAGAATTTGCCATAATTGCTACTTTATGAGTTTGTGACTTGGACGAAATTTCCTACTAAAAATTGAATAGACGCCGGCCTCGAATACACGCCGGCCTCGAATACACGCCGGGGTTAAAGGGGGTCTGAAAAAATAGAGGCCCTAGTCTATTCGAGGACATACGGTATACAAAAATAAGATCCGACCTGATATCCTTGAGTCTCTGATTAAATCCACATGTAAAGTGCAAGTTGGTGCTTACCAATCAAACAGCCAGGAGAAACCATCTTCAGACTTCAACTTGGTGATCTGAATATGAAAATCTTCTATTGTATTTACAATCACAATCGCTTTATTTATTGTCAGCATTGTCAGAATTGCTCAATATGATATTTCTTGCTCTGATATATAATTACAAAATGATGTTGTTACACGTTTTTCGGTGATTCTGATTGGACGAGAGCTCTCAAAGACATGCAACCATTTAAGGATTGTTTTACATTTTTTGTGCCTCTATCGATGTATAAAAGCAACAAAATGTATAACATCGCGTAGCGTAGCGTAGTTATCAAAAACGAAATTAAATCATCTTCCGTTTTACTTCATGTACTTCCCAATTTGAATTCCACCATGTATGGCCGTGTGTAACATACTGCAAACTAGCGTAATGTTCACGACAATCATTCAAGATTTGTTTAAATTATTCAGAAAATCTGAGTTGAGTTGAGTTGATTTTGTTATTATAAGGATTATTTTACATTTTTTGTGCCTCTATCAATGTATAACAGCAACAAATTTGCTACGCGATGCTATACAATTTGTTGCTGTTACACATCGATAGAGGCACAAAAATGTAAAACAATCCTAAAGTAGCACACATTTCATACGAGCTGTGTGATGATTAGTCATGACGAGGAAATGATTAAGTCGAAAAATCAGTTGGTCCTGTCTCTCCCTGCAGTCACCACGATGAAGCTATCAAGAGAGGTTTTGCTCCTGGTCTTCTGGCTGGTCTCTGGTATGTATCTTTATGTACCTTACTGCATCTATAGTAGGAGAATCTAAAGTCATAGGTTATCAATGATAACTAACTAGTATGTTATTCGAATACCGAATTACCCTCCAGTAGTTTATTAGTTATATAAATGTATGATAACTAAAAAATTGCTAATCTTAGCCAGTCTAAACCACATAACATTAACTCTTAAAGATGCAGGACCAGAGTGCAAAGTGTAAAAGCATTCCTACGTAAGTTTGGTTTATTTTGAAAACATTTGCTATCAGTAAAACATAATTAGAAATGTGATTGACTGAAATACGGACAAAAAACCCTGCATCATTTGCGAATTATTTGCAAGGCTACGCAAAGGACTTTTTGTTGTAAACAGATTAAGAGACATGACCTAACCTACGCTTCAATCAAAACTCAGCCTTAGGCTCTCGTTGCCATAGCAAGTGTGCAATTGACAATGGTTGCCGTGAATGAACTCGCACGGATAGTCAATCTTTACAAGTAAAAGGACTGTAAAATTTTGCAACATTGATATATTTCTTAAACATATCTTAACTTCGCCTTGTCGTTGAAGAGGTAAGTATCTCTCCCTTTTTTTAAATTGACGAACAAAACCATTCATAGCTATGTTAATCTAACAGACGAGAAAACAAAGTCAAAATTATCTTCACATAAGGTACAATTATACATTCTAAGATTAATTATGATATATGTGGTACCTAAAGGACATTTAAAACAATCGATATTTGAACATATAAAAAGCAGGTAATCCCTCTACTACATAGACAGTATACAGGACTCACAGACGCCATGTTATCAAAGTTCTCTAATCACGATCTCGCTCCATTGGTGACTTATAAGTCAACTCTTACACAGACGTCAGACGAATATGAAAGTGTAAAAAGTTATAAAAATTCGATCAGTCGCACCCATCAGTACACTCCATATTCACGGCGGCCATATTGGCAACGGACGCATGTTTGACGGCAACTGTGTCTACCATGGGCAGGCAACGGTGTGGACGAGGAGTCTGTGTGATTCTTCTAATCTCACTCCAAATAATGTGGATTTAAAGTTTGAATTCATTTATTACAAATAATAATTTCATATTAGATACTTTTAAACCAATGTGATCAAGCTTATTCAGATGAAATGCAGAAACCGTTTATTTAAATTAGAAGGGATTCTGCAGACGTCGGTAATTAAAAAAAACTATCAATATAGTGAGAAATTACACAAAAATGAAGAAAAGTATTAAGTTTTTAAAGCTTGTTTTAATAGCCGAGAGATGAAGTTACATAATCGACATAACAGTAAGATACGTTCATTTGTGTTAAAGATCCATTTTCATCTTTGCATAATTTTCTAAGTAATTTTAACGTATTCATTGCAAAATTAGAAAACCTTTAATTCAAACAAAACGACAATCGGACCAAAATTCATTGAAATAATTACAATTAAACGAAAGGGCATTCCCGAATCGACTTGGTACTAAAAATAGAAGGGGCGTATTATTTGCAAGATCGCGCAAAGGATTGTGGGACGTAAACAGAGGATGTAAACAAAGATGGCCGAATCGAGACGTTCGCGGAGACCGAGTCGAAAACTCTTAGAAAGTTTGGAGGTAAGGAAACGTTTTCATGTATTGGAACAGCATTTAGTTCAATAGAATATACGTTTATCTGCTCGAATAAATCATAAATAAATATCCATCATCGTGATCAGAAGCCAAAACAATGAGATCGCGATAAACAGGAAGTATGGTAAATCCTACACATAAATCTGTGACGTCACGGATTGTGGGTTCGTTTATGGCTACGGCAAGTTTTGGAGGGTGGTATACTTTGAAATTAACATTATATACTTTCTCGTTGATTATAAATTCTTTTTATGGTCTCAAAAAATTGTTGAAAGATTTTTCTACAGAACTGTATAGTCGGATGTGCGATATATGAAAACGGAGTTATTACGAATGCAAAGTTGAAAATGGATTTAAGTCTCTTTGGCGCAAGTCCACTAACTTAGTTACGTTGAATGCATGGGCGTGTTTAAAAGTAACGGTACCTCTTGACTTAATGCTTACGCGAGTTTCCAACAGACACATAGAGCGAACAGAATAGGGATAAACCAATTGTTTACAAAGTGCTTACATAAGATGTCGAGTGATATCGCCAAAATCAGGACGTAACCAAATGATGACCATCTAACGATAGAACACCCTTCTGGCCATTCTGTTGTTGCTGAACACGCAAACGTAAAAGAAACAAACCAACGAGTCATTCTAAATATCAAAATATATTTCAATATTTAATTGACGCATTTATCAAGTATAGATAAACTTCAGCAGCAGAATCCCGACCCTGTCCAGAGAACTGCAAGAAGAACCCGCCCTTCCCCACCTGTAGCACAGATACGGTTACCTGCTCTCGGGGGTGTGTACCTGGTTACTATGGAAACACATGCAACTTGACATGTGACGCTTACTGTGAACAAGTGACATGCCGGCAGCGTGACGGTCTCTGTAACTGTAAACGAGGGTACACGTTCAACTCTGGGTCTTGCGATTCCCATAAAGGTAAGTCAACAAGTGGCAAGATGTCAAGTAAAATCAGTTTCAGTTCATTCTTAAAGATATTTAACCACTACGCCTAGCTTCCTTTTCGTCCTGGCAATATTCTAGCATTGCATTTCAGGTCAAGTCCTGTAGATTAGATTCAATAATATCTCAGCTGAACTATTTGCAAATTGCAACTGTTAACTATACTATTTACAACTTGGCAGAATTCAGGGAGTAAGGCTTATATGCATTGCATTTCGCCGTATTGCTTTAGGTTTAAGGAACATGTGAAAAGGGATTTTTATTTTACCGCTATCTCAAAAAGAGAGGATAATTATCCTTATACTGTCAAAATAAAATAGTTACATAATACTTAAAATAGCAAATGCTTCCCTATTCATGTTTTCATTTTGTCAACAACGCAACATATATAACCAATCGTAATTCAATAAATAGCTTGTGGGTTTCAGTAAATAATTGTTTAGTGTCTTAATTTACTCAAGTAACATAGCAGAATTTCATAATGAGCATTTCCCTTTGTCATCATCATGGAATTTTCCACAATCACGACGTTCAATATTCACAAGGATACAACATCTCAATCTATGCAAAAATATCAGTCACCTAGCGTTGTATAATATACGTCTTAGTTATGCCATCATTATATATTATCTTAAAATTTTTAGTTATTGTGTGTAATGGCCTCAGTTTCAAGAAGTACATGTATTTCCTACAGATGATAGTAGATACGTGTCTATACTGAGTGGAACGGTAAGTGCACGTATTTCCTACAGATGATAGTACATACGTGTCTATACTGAGTGGAACGGTAAGTGCACGTATTTCCTACAGATGATATTAGTTATGTGTCTATACTGAGTGGAACGGTAAGCACAAGTATTTCCTACAGATGATAGTAGATACGTGTCCATACTGAGTGGAACGGTATTTACATGTATTTCCTACAGATGATACTGGATACGTGTCTATACTGAGTGGAACAGTAAGTACATGTATTTCCTACAGATGGTAGTAGATACGTGTCTGTACTGAGAGGAACAGTAAGTACATGTATTTCCTACAGATGATAGTAGATTCGTGTCTATACTAAGAGGAACAGTAAGTGCATGTATTTCCTACAGATGATAGTAGATACGTGTCTGTACTGAGAGGAACAGTAAGTACATGTATTTCCTACAGATGATAGTAGATACGTGTCTATACTGAGTGGAACGGTAAGTACATGTATTTCCTACAGATGATAGTAGATACGTGTCTATACTGGGTGGAACGGTAAGTGCACGTATTAACTGAAAAAATTCCATGTCATGATGTTAATCGTAATAGATAAAAACCCTTTCAAATATTCAACAGGGCGTAATTGTCCAAGCATTATCTCTTCACATAATCGTCTAAAAACATTTAACTACCTCCATATTTTTTTAATTGTAGGATTGATAGTGCCTCAACATGTCACAGTTTCTGTGCATCATGAAACTTTTATGACTACAGATATATGCAAATTTAGATATCGAATGAAGATGGAAATGACTTTTTTGTTAATTGACAAATTTTAGCCCTTTTTTCAAAAGCTTAAAATACCGTGGTTAAGAAATAATTCGTTTGATATGGCTTCTAATAAGACAAAACGATTCAGTAGATAGATACCTTAATTAAATCTATCTAATGTATCTAGTAACCTTTACAGAAATATGTTAAAGTCATTGACTTACTGTTCTATTATCAACAGGTGTGAAATGCCAATCCAATGATCACTGTGTGAACAACAGATGCGTCTCTGCTGATAGACTGGATTGTTTGAAAGGCTGCAAACCTGGGTGGTTCGGGAAGTTTTGTCAGCAACCCTGTTCTCCCAAGTGTGTATGTCACAAGGAGTCGGGAAACTGTGCAGGCTGTATCCCAGGATGGTATGGAGTGGAATGTGGAACACCCTGTAGTCCGGGTTGTGTGGACAAGAAATGTGACAGAGACGGAAGTTGTACTGGAGGGTGTGCGAAGGGCTTCTATGGAGAGAAGTGCGAGTCCACCTGCCCAGAACAATGTTATGATGACCAGTGTGACACAAATGGAACCTGCACCACCTGCATGCCTGGATTCTATGGAGCTTTCTGCCGCCATACATGTCATAAATGCACAGACAAAGTATGTGAAATGATAACTGGGGAGTGCCTCAAAGGATGTCAGAGCGGCTTCTATGGTGAGGGTTGCACCAAGACTTGCAGTAAATGTACAGACGGGGCCTGCACTCAGACCACCGGAGCGTGTACCAAGGGATGTCAACGTGAATACTATGGACCATACTGCACCGAGACATGTGAGACGTGCATAGACGGAGTCTGCAATGATACAAGTGGTAAATGCATGACGGGATGTGTGAGAGGCTACTATGGATCCTTCTGTAACCTGACATGTGAGCACTGTAAAGATGGCGACTGTGTCCAGGAAAGTGGGGAATGTAGATATAAAGGTACTGTATCATCAATGTATCGTTAAAACAATCGTAGATTTCATAGATTACAAAGCTGAAGGCTAGAAGTTATTATCAAATGTTATTTTCGATGTGTTTTCAGACGAAGATGGAGAGAACTGGAGTGCAATTGGTGGGGGTATAGCTGTCGTCATCTTTATCCTCATTGTCGTAGGGATGTTTTATATGTTCCGTCGCTTGAAACGGTAGGTGTTAAACAAAAGAACCGATCGCATGTGTCCCCTTGCCATCACAGTAAGATTGACTAGTTGATAACCCTTAAGGTAGCCCAAATGAAGTTACTTCCTGTGCCTTTTCGTTACTAGATAATTGTACTGTAGACATACTGGGCTCATTCCAAATACTGACCATTCGGCTTATATGGACTATATTTTTGAGTAGTGTCATTTTTTTTATGTATTGTATACCGTCCTGATTATTGATAAAACTTTTTTTCTTAAGGGTGAACGGCGTCGTCTACGATATCGTGAAGTGGAGGAGACGTTCTCCCTCTGCTGTAGAGGATGTCAGAGCCGTTGCTGCTCCTGGATACATTCAACTTGAAGAAGAGGCATCAACAAATCCTCCGAGGGTTTGCCCAATCCGTCCGGCCAGACAAACCAGCTACATCGAACCTCAACACAGTGGCGGCTCTGGAAACAACCTTCAAATACAGCGCCAGTTGCAGGTTGCTGGAGTGTTTGCTCAACAGGAAGATGAACACCGGGCGGCAGCTGTCTCCCCTTCACACGACGTTCAACCACGCTTTGATGAGTCGCATGTTAGGCCAGACAGCTACGTCATGCCTAATTACTGCGAGGTTAACGAGGAGCTGATGGCCGCACCTCCACAAGCACCTCAAGGAGCAGAAGCACCCGCTCCTGTAGTAAACTACTCCTCATTCTCTGTTGTAGCTGATGTACATGCACAGAGTGAACATAGTGATGATGGGAATGCAGACCTTACTATTCCCCTTATTGCGGAATGTTTCGGGCCCACTGAGACTGAGGACTCGCCACCAGACGAGGAACCTCGACCTGATGTTGAGAACTATGAGCATCCATTTAAAAGTCATTATACGCAGTTTTCAGATTAAATTAATCGATTATAAATTGGTAATATTATTGTTTTTGTTAAGGAATGTGTTTTTTTATCTATATATTTACATCATAAGTGCTCAAAACAAACTCCGGGTCCTGCTTTAATCAACGTAATTTTGTCACAGATCAATGTTTCATAATGTATCGTCATGCATACGAGGCAGCTGCTCTTTATCAATTGACAATTAGATAGAAAAAATGTTTAGAGACAGGGTCTGAACCCCTTGACATGAAAATGCAATAGCACTGTTTATAAATTATTTTTTGGTGTTAGAAGTTGCATTGCTTTGTGATAATTCTATAACTGAAAACGTTTTTTTAAAAATTATTTTGGAGGATATTTTCGAACGTTTATAATGCAAATTGTTTCTTTGGTAGAGGTTATTGTTCACTTTTAGTTTTATTTCCTTATCTTTACTATAATGATAGTCTGTCATATTATTAATGTTTTATTTTCGCTTCTGTTTTCCACGTTATGTAGAAGAACTTGATCAATCATGAGACTTCTCTATAGTATTTCGTGATACGTTTGCAGACCGTAATGAGAGGGGAATTATTGATACATTCACTTGAAATTATTTGCATGTTAAGGATTTGTTTATGACAACATGTAAGCATCTTCCTCGAACTTCATCTATTTCAAGCTGACCACTTCCTAATAAGATACTTGTTTAAAATCATCTCTGCATGCCTGCAGTACACATAATCGAGGTAATCATTATCCTGCATGCCTGCAGTACACGTTAACGAGGTAATAGAATATCTCTGCATGCCTGCAGTACACGGTGACGAGGTAATCAATATATCTGCATGCCTGCAGTACACGGTGACGGTGACGAGGTAATCAATATATCTGCATGCCTGCAGTACACGGTGACGAGGTAATCAATATATCTGCATGCCTGCAGTACTCGTTAACGAGGTAATCAATATATCTGCATGCCTGCAGTACACGGTACCTAGAGGTGAAAGTGCATATAAATCTGTCATTTGTCACTTGTGTTCGTGGTTTTCATATTCCTGTTGAGAAATTAAAGCAAATTACAAATATCATCGACAAGGTCATATATAACCGCAACACGGCGTTTCAGTTTCAACTCAGTCTGATACATCTACCGGCTTGTAGCTGTTGCAATGTGTTCTATTTTTCTGTTGTGAAACCTCACCTTCATACTTCCTTGTTTGTTTGTCCTTGACTGAGTCAAAACGTTTTGTAGCTTTATCTTTCAAGAGGTGTTTACGGCAGAGTAGAAATCTTTTATTGAGAGTCACAAAGGAGACATTAACTTTCGCTAAGCAAGTATGACAAGGAGCATTGAAAGAGAATATGTTTACTTGTCATTGCAGAACCCACACAAACATATCTCAAAAAAACACTTCCCGCCATTTTACTAATAGCTTAAACAAATTATCTGATACAAATCTTTAAAAGATCTTTGGATGAAGAGTTAGGGTAAGTTTTAACCTATTAGGCTTTACATAACCATTGAGTTCATTTATGCGGCGTTTCAGTTTCAACTCAATCCGATAAATCTACCGGGTTCGAGTTGTAATAGGTTCTATAGTAACACCTCATACTTCCTTGTTTGTCCTTGACTGAGTCAAGACGTTTTGTAGCTTTGTCATTGCGATTTCATGACTATACTGTCTGCAGTTTCATACTGCAGTGGCGGATCCAGGATTTTTGAAAGGGGTGGGGGAAGTCGGATTCAGAAATTGTCAACGGGGTGGGGGGGACGTATTGTTATTTTATATATGCCAGAAAATAGTCTGTCAAACACAACGACTTTTTGTTGTAATATTAAAGCCCCTTATAAACCCCCTGACCCCCCCCCCCCCCCGGATCCAACACTTTACCGGTTATAGATCCAGTGTCAAAAACATTTAAGCTTCATATAGAACTTTCATAATGATGTAGTAATTCAAAATATCATTGTTATTTGATTCTCTATTCCGTAACATTTGTTGGACATGTCAAAAACATATACATATTTAGTAAAGATGAATTGTTTATTCTTCATATAATGACATTTGTAAACTTTTCAATGATATTTGAAACATCACAGATGAATAGTAGCATCATGAATGTCGGAATGCAGATTCAAAAAGGTAATAAATCAAACAAACAGTGTGACATGACAAACGATAGACAATCACATATACAGCTGCATATCAAAAGTTGTTTCACATTCTACTGTATCGTAGTGCAAATATCATGTAATTTGGGTTTGGTTTGAATGTCAATAAAACAACTTCAGCAGAACTAACATAGGATCTCCAATTGTCAATGTGTAAAGTAGACATTTATTAATTCATTGTGGAAATGTCTCGTCTCTCGAAAAAAAATTCGAATTTTGGCATGATTAAATGGACAGAAGGGGTCACATTTTCGAAATTACGATTTCCCAAAATTTCTATAAAAATGTTCCGTTTTGAAACTTGGAGAACAAAATCAGCAGACTCCTACTGACTTAATGCAAACAAACACATATGACTTGTATTCAAAAATGGTAATCACCTAATAAGGAGTTTGTAGAGAAAAATAGAAATTACTGTTTTTACTGAAATTTTGACCCCTGGTCACTTCAGTTACCTGCCAAAAACTATTACGGTTAACTGTTGGTTATGGCATACGATTGCGTAAAGGTGCATTGGATCTTCTAAGCATATCAACTTAACTTATATTCAACTTATTAGACGAAACATTTTTCTAATTAGATGATACTTATATTTAATAAGATGTTAAATACAATGATGAAACTAATGTCTAAAAAAAACTATGATCTAATTAGATTAAAGTATCATCAAATTAGAACTTTTGTAAATTTTTATCACTACTGGCAACAATACGCTTCCATAATAAAACACAGTGTTGGTAAGTATCAATATTTAGTTGTATTAATTCCTCGAATAGTGGCTATAACGGTCAGATGAATAAGCCGGTCGTATTGTTGTAATGTTTTCAGAACGTTATTGACGTTTAGTTGAAATATAAAATATTTACATTAACATGTTCCTACCAACCAATCTAGTCACCTTATCAATGTTTGTGACGTTAGGACATTGAATAGCACATTTTTCGAAATATTTGTCTTATAAAACGTTTTGTAAGTAAATGTCAAAAACATGATGTGAACCTTAATGTCAGAAGACTAACCAATCTGTTATTTCGAAACACAAAAGCACAAACTGACTTGGTACATGTGATTAAATCGTGAAAACAAGAAAGATTACCCACATTTAAATCAATATTTAAAACATAAGTACTAATAATATACAAATCGTATTTACGGAGGGTCCTAATGTCAGTCATAAACAAATAATAGATTAAGTTATGCGATTCATAAGTATGTGAAGTACATTGTCAGAAGTTAGTTCGGATTTAAAAGCAAACCAAACAAATACCATGCCAATAAATTATTACTTATCCAGCAACTTTTTGATGTGATTGCAGGATAAGTTTGAGATACATTGCAAGTAATCGGATTACAAATTGATACTCTCTGTGGACAAGTCAAAATATATGTTAGATATTAACTTGTAGGATTATGAACGCAAGGATTTTGACTGATATAAATAGATACTTTTGAGATGACCCCTTCACGCCTTCTGCACGTGTAATTGACAAGTCGGGATTATGTAATCAGTGAATCCATAACTATTTCAGAAATATGTTACACCACTGAAATTTTGTTCCACCACTGAAAACAGGAATCGTGATTTTAAAGTGAAATACACGAAATGCCATAGTAGATGTTTGGACAGGTAGACATCTGCTTTTCAATTATCTCGGTATAATACTAATCTTATCAGGTCAGAAAAGTTTCCGAATCCAAGCTTATATCATTTCCTTGAGATATTGAATGAGAAATGATTACAGAATAACGTCAATGGTTTAAGAATTATATTTTACTCCATTTGCAAACGTTTTAAAAGCAATTAGAATGTAACATTTTCAAATTATCAAAGAAACACTTGGTGATAACGAAAATGTTACATTCTGATTGCTTTTAAAACGTTTGCAACTTTACGTTTACAACTGCATACCAAAAGTTTGTTCACATACCTGGGTATACTAGTTCAAATATGTAATTTTGGATGTTTTTGAAGGATCGTTAAAAGAAATATAGTCGCAAGCGACGACAAAAGGAATCAGCCCATCACAAGAACATTCAGTACATACATAGTGATGTTAGCAATCATTCCTGAAAGGTTCATGAAGGCTTATGCATTTAGCTTCAGCGGCATGTTTCATCTGACCAAGTCTCATAACCAAACTGTGAATACTGCAAAGAAGTTGATAATGCGGAAAATATATTTCAATTACGATTTTGTCATGATTTACTTTTTTGTTTATATTGATATTACCCTTCTTTCAAAAGAAGTTTCAAGTCTTCAGAGGAAAAGTTTCTCAAAGGTGCATGAGGTCGGGAAATTTCAAAACGCCAAAAAGGCAATATGGCGGCGAAAGTGTGCATGCTACGAATACGCCATGATGTTTTTTTTGCTCAAAATGTAATTGCCTATCGTTTAAAAAAGGTTGCAAGTAAAAATTCCCATGTTAATTTTTGAAAATTTGAGTGGTCATGTGCCTTTAACGCTTAATCCTATTAAGGCCAAAAGCTTATTTGAGCTTCTTCTCATGCAGGTCTATCACACTGACGAGTTTGGCTGTAATAGCTTTAGCGGTTTTGGCTAAATCGCGGCGACAAAATCGGTTTGAAAAAAAATAACAAAACACGCCAATAACGATACGGATTCAGCAAAATTTATTCTTAGAGAGTCGATATGGAACATTTTACTAGGAATTTCACAAAATCGAACTTCCTAAAACCCCTTCTGCCTATTTCAACATCCCAAAAGTCGAATATTTGCACGAGAGACGAGACTGTCCCTAAATAAGTTTAAGAATGGTTCTGTCACACATGGACAATGAGTGATCCTATGTCAGTTTTGCTGAAGTTATCTTATCGACTTCCAAACTAAACCCAAATTTCATGATATTTGCACTACGATTGAGAGAGTGAACAAACTTTCGGTATGCAGCTGTATTTCATTGTCCAGTTTTCGACCAAAATGGACACGTTTTACCTTAATACAACTGAACGGATTAGCATATATACAACACTTTTAATCTAGGGTCATTACTTCTTGAAAACCCGACTCCATGGCTCCAACAACTCACGGAGTAGAATCTCCTCAAGAATAGTTGCATGTTATTTATCTCACAACGTATATAACCAAATGTTCCTATTGACTACTGCTTCCACACTTCTGTAAGTAAGATTCAAATTCGATAAAAAAAAAAGCAATAAAAGTTCAACAAATCGTCAACTAGAGAGAGAATATTTGTTTTGAATTATAATGTATATTCGTTTCTGATAATTGCAACTATGTGATGACAAAAGAATAATTACATTTACCTCAGTCCAAGACTATTCACATTCTTGTGACTCCGAAAGTTTCAAAATGGCGTACATAGCTGACCCAGATAACAAGCAGGTATGATTCATGTAACACAGGCCTCAATGCACAATACACCCGATTGTCGTGTCAGTGCAGAGTGTAATATTAAGTCACAGGCATAAGTGTTTATTACCCGCGTGGGGAGAAGGACAGGTCGGTCGTTGCACGAAAATACCTGATAGTTATACTATGGTTAACCGTAGTGCAGTATTAACATTTAAAACTAAGACAAAATAATCAACATAAGTTCGTATTAGTTTATTGAATGAAATGAGGGTTTCAATTTGCTGAACACTATGTACTACGTTTACATATATTTTATTATATGAGAGTTGAAAGGGTGCAAAGTTTACCTTGTTAAAACATTGATTCACATGTTCTTATATTGACAATAGTCAGGTTCGCATTAGGAATTACTAAAAAAAACGTGAAAATTGTATGGTATTTGGAGAAAATAAATTCATTTATTTACTCCTTTTTATTCTGTATAGATGACATTTCAAATCCCAGATTATTAACATTACGGGACGATATGTATAACATGTCATAAGTGTCGTACTTAAAAAGTATAACAATCATACAAATTACAGTGAACTTTGCTAGTTAAAGTTTCAACATAGAGGTAGCCAGGAGAGTATTTTATCAGAACACGAAGAGAGGAGGAACATATATTGGGTTTAGTGTACACATAAATGTTGATAGGAGGAGTTTATATTGGGGGCAGTGTGCACACATACATGTAGTGGGGAGGAGCATATATTGGGTTTAGTGTACACATGCACATGGAGGGGAAGAGTATGTACTGGGGGCGTGGTGTACACACATATATGTAGTGGGGAGGAGTTTATATTGGGGGTAGTGTACACATGTACATGGAGGGGAAGAGTATGTACTGGGGGCGTGGTGTGCACACATACATGTAGTGGGGAGGAGCATATATTGGGTGTAGTGTACACGTGTACATGGAGGGGAAGAGTATGTACTGGGCATGGTGTGCACACATACATGTAGAGGGGAGGAGTATATATTGGGTGTAGTGTACACATGTACATGGAGGGGAAGAGTATGTACTGGGCATGGTGTGCACACATACATGTAGTGGGGAGGAGTATATATTGGGTTTAGTGTACACATGTACATGGAGGGGAAGAGTATGTACTGGGCATGGTGTACACACATATATGTAGAGGGGAGGAGCATATATTGGGTGTAGTGTACACATGTACATGGAGGGGAAGAGTATGTATTGGGCATGGTGTGCACACATACATGTAGAGGGGAGGAGCATATATTGGGTGTAGTGTACACATGTACATGGAGGGGAAGAGTATGTACTGGGCATGGTGTGCACACATACATGTAGTGGGGAGGAGTATATATTGGGTGTAGTGTACACATGTACATGGAGGGGAAGAGTATGTACTGGGCATGGTGTGCACATATACATGTAGAGAGGAGGAGCATATATTGGGTGTAGTGTACACATGTACATGGAGGGGAAGAGTATGTACTGGGCATGGTGTGCACACATATATGTAGAGAGGAGGAGCATATATTGGGTGAATTATACACATAAATTTAGAATTCCTCACCATAAAATTCTCGTGGTGTATGATTATAAAAGCACGCGCCTAAGGCGCGTGTGGACTGCCGAAGGCAGTTCACGCGCCTGCGGCGATCTATATATAAGAGAAGCACGTGACAGCGAGCTGATCTCCGTAAGGAGACATTTTAGACGAAAATAGAGGTCATTTTCGTGTGCATCGGCAAAAGTTTAATTTTAACTTCGTCTGAAAGACGATAGTTGTAAACACGAATTTTAGTATTACTCAAAAACATCCATCCGATCTTTGGCAATCGAGGGAAAATCCCAATGACGTATCTGGTCGCTGATTGGTCAATTCTTGCCTCTCGTGACGAACGTTTCCAAATAAGGAAGAGGTACTTGGGGAAAATCTCATGACAGAAACGGTGATGTTTTTATTTACGTTATGTTTGTGTAATTTTCAGTTTATGATGCTGCCTAATATCGGTCACATGAATGTTTCAACGACTGCTTCTCATTTTATCTGTTAGGAATTATTTTGTGTATCATTTTTTGAATGAACATGGTTATTTCTAACCAAAACTTGCAAGGATTCACAGGAAATACCTATCCTAAGTGAAATATCGATGTTTTCATTAACTTCAACGTTAATGAAACTAAATTCGCACGCTACCAAATGCATTTAAGATATTGTTAAAATATTTATAGATATATCATTCATTTACATTGAAACTTACCTTGCAGTAAACTTTATTATCAGATCTAATCATACTTTTTCTTTAGTGACTTGTGACAACGCTAGGCCCGGAAATTTACACCTCGGACCGGGATATTTACTATTCAAACTGAAGCTAGGCTTACATTACTACATCATTTAACTTTACCTTTGCAACAAAAATGTATCTAGTCAAAGGGATGAGAATATCGAGATGTGTCCGGGGTTAACTCGTAACCTATTGTCAGTACTAGGCTAGATGTACCGCGAATCAAACACCGATTCACTCGGTCACGTTAGAAAATAACTATGGCAATTCTTACACAAAATGACTGACATCAACCTAAAATGATAGTACTATTTAACCTCTGCTAAATGCAGCATCTAAAAGGGGATCCAAGGGTTAAATAACATCGTCGAAATGTATCCAAGGCTTTGTAAACCGTCAATCAGACGCCCAGAAAACCCCAATATGTTGTCGAAATCGAAGAGAACCTCAATTCGCCTCCTGACAAAAAAGTAACTATTTCTTGAAATCATGACTGTCACGACCCCTCAACAATAATACTATCCACAAGATACGATGTTAGCGTGGGGCTTAGTGCGAAATAGGATCAACAATTTCTACCAAAAGGGCTAAAATTTCCAAAACCGCCAACCTGGCAAAACACAGACACGGTAAACGTAAATGGCGTCAAGTCTAACACCTCTCGCTTCAATGAAAAATGGCGTCTGCGCATGTCCGGTAAGAAAAGTGTTCTCGAATTAAAAATAACATTCTTTTCACGAGAGGTAAATTTGGTGAGGGATTCTAAAGTTAGGCAAAATGTTGAGAGGAGGAGTTTATATTGGGGGCAGTGTGCACACATAAATGTAGTGGGGAGGAGTTTATATTGGGTGTAGTGTTCTTAGATTTTTGCATCTTCACAACGTCAAAGCCGAAACGAAAAGATTTCGAACTCTTTTCGCTTCGCCCTTGACATCACGACCCACAATTTCTGTGCTAAGAGTTTAGCCCACTGCAGGCCTTTCTGATAGGCCAATCAGAACGCGGCTTTCAAACTGAACTTCAAATGCCAACGGCAAAGAGCGGCAGGGACTTGTCGCGATTGAACCTAAGACTATTTTAATAAATAATTTCAAAGGTAATTTCAGGCATACATCTAGATGGATACAGGCTAGATTAATCACGTTTGAGGTCGATCGATATTTATTGTAGAGTTTGTAAAGTTTAAAAGTAACGTCAATACGAAATTATTGTACGAATGAAATTTTAAATATTCATTATTTAAATTTTCAATGTTTTTCATAAAAATGTATCCGTTTTCAAACAAAATGATCGCAAACACTTCGTTGTCATAAAGGCATATAATAAGGTAAAATATACGTTGACTGCTGCACGTTCAAAACTGGGAATATTTTTCTTTTTACGTGAGTGAGTGGGTTTGGGTTTAACATGCTTTAACAATATTTTCGTTATTAATGAAAATCCATCGTGACAAGTTCTTAAAGAGCCACTTCCTGAGTTGTTTGAGTCATATATGCCAAACCTATTAAATGGTGTATTTGATAGCGAATTATCGACTGTTACCAAAAGGACACATTTTAAAGCTTATTTGTTTTTTTTTACAGTAACGATATGAAGGTAGAGCGTTGCAATTATGATCGAAAACCGGACAATAGCGCGCGTCCATTAGTCAAACGTAATTTTGGAGACTTTTCTAAAACAGCCAGGGGGGCAATTAGGAATTGATAGTGTTTTTTATGTGATGTAACTAGTATCCATGCATATTGAACGTGATATCTACACCTCTGTGAATTTATAAAGCTGTTTTTTTATTTTCATGGAAAACCAGTATTTGTCATAATATATGTCTTTTGGACATGAACTGTTAAGATGTGTTGATTTTATATCACCACATAAGACATTTATGTTCGTATCACAGGTAAATGATATGTTATGAAAATCACGGAGTGGCTCTTTAATATTCATGTCAGTGCACTACAATTTTACTCTCGTAACTGCTTATGACGTAAAACATATTCATTGAATAAGGATCATTTATAGAAGGGCAAAAAATATTAATTACTTGAGGAATACACCCGATGTGATGTAATAGTTAAAATTTAATTCTTGGTGCTTCAGTGAATACCTGCAAATAATCCTTCTGACTAAAATATAATATGAAATTTTCGCTTATAATTTCTTTATCATAAGGTCTTCAGGCTGGGCGTAGGTTTCTAATATAAACGGTGATTTCATTGGCTGCAGGTTAGCAGCTAGTAGGGCGGTAACTCGGTAATGACGTTAGGTGTCGCTGCTTCGTATCACAAGTTTTGTTACCGATGAGGGCAAGGTAGAAAATGGATAGAGTCTATCTCGATACATTTTCACCTTGCCGTGGGAAGATGAGATTTATGTAGAGGGAAGGAGTTTATATTGGGTGTCACCTCTCTGCGATAAAAATGTCTTGTAAATGTTTTTGTCCTTCACAACACTTTTGCCACTATTAGTTTAATCGAATAAAGCATTGTAAGAATTTGAAAATGATATGTAGCACGTTTTAACACATATTAAATCATGTGTAGCAGCCCATGCACAATACTTGCAGCGAAAATATATTGGTTAACATTATAAAATGAAATTGATTAACATCTTATCTACTAATTAGGATCTAAACCGACGGGCAAAAGTTAGTATTTGGCTATTTTGACAGCATGTAACAAAGGCGAACAACAACATTTCTTCCATAACTTCAATTCATCACAATCAACAACCAATTACGATTTAAATAACAACAAAAGTGCAAGTGTTTTGTTGAATGTCCCGACATCTAGATCCTCAAACACACATGGGGTCGATTATCTCGGAATCAATCGTGACAGAATATTCCGGGGCCAAGTTTATGAGTCACTGGATGGATCATTCATTAACAAGAGAGTCAGTAACGGGTGTGACCACCCTCTGCGTCTATGCATGCTCTCAAACGTCTCCTCATTGACGTTGTCAAACGGCGGATGACGTTATTGGGAATGCGGTTCCACTCTTCCGTCAGGGCTTGCTCTAGTTGTTGTCTATTCTGTGGAACTTGTTGTCGTCTTCTGATTTGTCTGTTCAGATGATCCCATATGCGTTCAATAGGATTTATATCCGGTGAGTAGGCTGGCCTCGGCAAAACATCGACGTTATTTCTCTGCAGAAAGTCACGGACCTCTCTGGCATTGTGGGGTCTCGCATTGTCCTGTTGAAAGATGGCACCCTGGGGTTGATTCTGTATGAAGGGTACCGCAACTGGCTTCAAAATCTGTCCAATATACCTACGCGCATTGTGATTTCGTTACACGATGTCTAAACGGGTCGTCTGGTTTCCACAGATCCCACCCCAAACCATAACACCACCTCCACAATATGCATGAACTTCTCTGATGCATGGCAGTTCCAAACGTTCCCCTGCCCGTTCCCTGCAATCAGCTCTGTAGAGGGTGAAACGTCGTATTTGGTTAAACCTTTCCTGAGTAAGTTTATTCACATTCTTTTTAATCTTCCTCTTATCATTAGCTTGTGTTTCTGTTATTTTCCTATTGGTTGCTCTAACTACTAAGTACTGTATGTATTGTTTGTTTTATTTGTTGGTGTGCTCTCAATAACTGTGTATTCAATTACGTTTGAAAATATATAAATCATTGTTCGTTCTTTTCAGATATTTCCTCAGATGTTATGATATGAGATACGGAATATTTGAGTTCCTTTTATGTACAGGGAACTCAAATCAACCAAAAGATATTTTAAAATTTTGATGCATCATCAAAAGTGACTAACTATGTCTAACCCTTTAGAATTTTAGTTAACTAATCTTTCTAACTAACTAAAAGTTCATTCCAAATTCAGAACCAAATCCGTTACTTAAGTAGAATTTTTTTTGCAAACTAGACCATTGTTTTAAGCAAATTGATTGAACCTGTAAAAATCAATAATCTTTGTCTTTTTCGAATACAGATTTCCCATTCTCGTTTTCAATAATATACTTAACGGACTTTATGATTTGATATTTCCTTTACATGGTCTGTGTCTATTGACAGGACAGTATCAGAAATTGAGCTTATCTGTGTCCAGCGTCAGAACCAGTATTAGTAGTTGAACTGGTCTGTGTCCAGTGTCAGGACTAGTGTCAGTAGTTGAGCTGGTCTGTGTCCAGCGTCAGGACTAGTGTCAGTAGTTGGGCTGGTCTATGTCCAGTGTCAGGACTAGTGTCAGTAGTTGGGCTGGTGTGTATCAAGCGTCAGGACAATATCAGTAGTTGAGCTGGTCTGTGTCCAGTGTCAGGACAATATCAGTAGTTGAGCTGGTGTGTATCCAGCGTCAGGACAATATCAATAGTTGAGCTGGTCTGTGTCCAGTGTCAGGACAATATCAGTAGTTGAGCTGGTCTGTGTCCAGCGTCAGTACAATATCAGTAGTTGAGCTGGTGTGTATCCAGCGTCAGGACAATATCAGTAGTTGAGCTGGTCTGTGTCCAGTGTCAGGACGAGTGTCAGTAGTTGAGCTGGCCTGTGTCCAGTGTCAGGACTAGTGTCAGTAGTTGGGCTGGTCTGTCTCAAGCGTCAGGACAAGTAGTTGAGCTGGTCTAGCTGTGTCCAGTGTCAGCACAATATCAGGAGTAGCAAATATAGCTAGTGTACTTAATAAATCATACGTGCCAATAAATCTAAATCACAATAACTGCATAACTAACCCTTACTATATCGTGCAAGTTCACATATAAAATTCAAATGAACCCATAGGACGATTCTTGCCAGATATTCTCCTAGAGCAGTCCGAGGGATCTTCCGTCATTTTGTTTTGGAAATAAAAAGTTGAAAACAATGCCCGTGTTGTCATCCAATAATCTATCATTAAAGCTATGTACATGTTTAAGTCAGCAGTGTTCTGTCATGTCCTAGCAAGGTTTTTCCATCTAATCTACTTCAATGCTTATCAAAAACACCCAGTGACAATATGAACCAAAACCATTTGAGAGAAATAAATATTTTCTAGCAGATCATGTCGTATTTAACGTTAAGGAGTGTAATCATGACGTTCTATATACAATAGTTTGAACTATGAAATCAGACATGTTGAAATAATTGATAACATTGATAATCAAAATTATTGTATAGCGCCAGGTCTTCGTGCAATAGGAATGATAAAGTGTTGTGAATCTTAACAATTACCATTTATGCATTAGAGATTATCATATGTTTGTCACCAGGTTTATAAGATTCCTGAATCTCAGACCGGTCTCGTTCAAAAATATCTCTCGAAATCAAAAGTCGTTTTCATTGCTTATATGCATAAGAAAGGCATTTGATTCTATTAATCGTAAGTAATTATGGTTCTAAGTCTAAAGAAAGGCATTCATGGCAAAGTATTTACAATATTGTTGAACATGTATTCAAAGGTTAAGTCCACTGTTAAACTTTCAAATAGTTCCATATCTCTTTATTTTGATAAAGTAACAGGGTTTTACGTTGAGTCCTTTGCTTCTCTCTTGGGGTCTTGGAGTCAATTTAGAACAGACTGAAATTTCGATAAGGCATCAAAATCTTTAGTTGCATTTAAACAATTACAATCGAAATTTAATAGTATGAATCTTTAGTTTTATTCAAAATATTTGAGGCGCAGATAAATCCAATTTTGTTTTAGTGATTCTAGTGAAGTGTTGGGTCATTCGAAGTTGAATGAATTAAACGTATCCATACAAAGTTCTGTAAATATGTGTTAATTCAAGGTAATAATGTTACGAAGCAAGCTGCTCTTGGTAAAATTTGGTAGATATGGTTTATATGTTGACTGTCATAAAAGATGTTTTCAGTATTGGTTAAAGTTGCTTTCCATGCCTAATCATCCATGTACCTTCTTCGTAAATCTTTGAATGAATGATATCGTGTTACATGAATGAATGATATCGTGTTACATGAATGAATGATATCGTGTTACATGAATGAATGATATCGTGTTACATGAATGAATGATATCGTGTTACAAGGGCTTCCATCTCATCTTCCTTATTGCTTATCACAAACTGTTTACATGAATGAATGATATCGTGTTACAAGGGCTTCCATCTCATCTTCCTTATTGCTTATCACAAACTGTTTACATAAATGAATGATATCGTGTTACATGGGCTTCCATCTCATCTTCATCATTGCTTATCACAAACTGTTTACATGAATGAATAATATCGTATTGCAAGGGCTTCCATCTCATCTTCCTTATTGCTTATCACAAACTGTTTACATGAATGAATGATATCGTGTTACATGGCTTTCCATCTCATCTTCCTTATTGCTTATCACAAACTGTTTACATGAATGAATGATATCGTGTTACATGGCTTTCCATCTCATCTTCCTTATTGATTATCACAAACTGTTTACATGAATGAATAATATCGTATTGCAAGGGCTTCCATCTCATCTTCCTTATTGCTTATCACAAACTGTTTACATAAATGAATGATATCGTATTGCAAGGGCTTCCATCTCATCTTCCTTATTGCTTATCACAAACTGTTTACATGAATGAATGATATCGTGTTGCATGGGCTTCCATCTCATCTTCATCATCGCTTATAACAAACTGTTTACATGAATGAATGATATCGTGTTGCATGGGCTTCCATCTCATCTTCCTTATTGCTTATCATAAACTGTTTACATAAATGAATGATATCGTGTTACATGGGCTTCCATCTCATCTCCCTTATTGCTTATCACAAACTGTTTACATGAATGAATGATATCTTGTTGCATGGGCTTGCATCTCATCTTCATCATTGCTTATCACAAACTGTTTACATGAATGAATGATATCGTGTTGCATGGGCTTCCATCTCATCTTCCTTATTGCTTATCACAAACTGTTTACGTGAATGAATGATATCGTGTTGCATGGGCTTCCATCTCATCTTCCTCATTGCTCATCACAAACTGTTTACATAAATGAATGATATCGTGTTACATGGGCTTCCATCTCATCTTCCTCATCGCTTATCACAAACTGTTTACATGAATGAATGATATCGTGTTACATGGCTTTCCATCTCATCTTCCTTATTGCTTATCACAAACTGTTTACATAAATGAATGATATCGTGTTACATGGGCTTCCATCTCATCTCCCTTATTGCTTATCACAAACTGTTTACATGAATGAATGATATCGTGTTGCATGGGCTTCCATCTCATCTTCATCATTGCTTATCACAAACTGTTTACATAAATGAATGATATCGTGTTACAAGGGCTTCCATCTCATCTTCCTTAATGCTTATCACAAACTGTTTACATAAATGAATGATATCGTGTTACATGGGCTTCCATCTCATCTTCCTTATTGCTTATCACAAACTGTTTACATGAATGAATGATATCGTGTTACATGGGCTTCCATCTCATCTCCCTTATTGCTTATCACAAACTGTTTACATGAATGAATGATATCGTGTTGCATGGGCTTCCATCTCATCTTCATCATTGCTTATCACAAACTGTTTACATAAATGAATGATATCGTGTTACATGGGCTTCCATCTCATCTTCCTTAATGCTTATCACAAACTGTTTACATAAATGAATGATATCGTGTTGCATGGGCTTCCATCTCATCTTCCTTATTGCTTATCACAAACTGTTTACGTGAATGAATGATATCGTGTTACATGGGCTTCCATCTCATCTTCCTTATTGCTTATCACAAACTGTTTACATGAATGAATGATATCGTGTTACATGGCCTTCCATCTCATCTTCTTCATCGCTTATCACAAACTGTTTACATGAATGAATGATATCGTGTTACATGGGCTTCCATCTCATCTTCCTCATCGCTTATCACAAACTGTTTACATGAATGAATGATATCGTGTTACAAGGGCTTCCATCTCATCTTCCTTATTGCTTATCACAAACTGTTTACATAAATGAATGATATCGTGTTACATGGGCTTCCATCTCATCTCCCTTATTGCTTATCACAAACTGTTTACATGAATGAATGATATCGTGTTGCATGGGCTTCCATCTCATCTTCATCATTGCTTATCACAAACTGTTTACATAAATGAATGATATCGTGTTACATGGCCTTCCATCTCATCTTCCTTATTGCTTATCACAAACTGTTTACATAAATGAATGATATCGTGTTACATGGGCTTCCATCTCATCTTCCTTATTGCTTATCACAAACTGTTTACATAAATGAATGATATCGTGTTACATGGGCTTCCATCTCATCTCCCTTATTGCTTATCATAAACTGTTTACATGAATGAATGATATCGTGTTACATGGGCTTCCATCTCATCTTCCTTATTGCTTATCACAAACTGTTTACATGAATGAATGATATCGTGTTACATGGGCTTCCATCTCATCTCCCTTATTGCTTATCATAAACTGTTTACATGAATGAATGATATCGTGTTACATGGGCTTCCATCTCATCTCCCTTATTGCTTATCACAAACTGTTTACATGAATGAATGATATCGTGTTACATGGGCTTCCATCTCATCTTCCTTATTGGTTATCACAAACTGTTTACATGAATGAATGATATCGTGTTACATGGCCTTCCATATCATCTTCATCATTGCTTATCACAAACTGTTTACATGAATGAATGATATCGTGTTACATGGGCTTCCATCTCATCTTCCTCATCGCTTATCACAAACTGTTTACATGAATGAATGATATCGTGTTACATGGCTTTCCATCTCATCTTCCTTATTGCTTATCACAAACTGTTTACATAAATGAATGATATCGTGTTACATGGGCTTCCATCTCATCTCCCTTATTGCTTATCATAAACTGTTTACATGAATGAATGATATCTTGTTGCATGGGCTTCCAACTCATCTTCATCATTGCTTATCACAAACTGTTTACATAAATGAATGATATCGTGTTATAAGGGCTTCCATCTCATCTTCCTTATTGGTTATCACAAACTGTATACATAAATGAATGATATCGTGTTGCATGGGCTTCCATCTCATCTTCATCATTGCTTATCACAAACTGTCTACATGAATGAATGATATCGTGTTACATGGGCTTCCATCTCATCTTCCTCATCGCTTATCACAAACTGTTTACATGAATGAATGATATCGTGTTACATGGCTTTCCATCTCATCTTCCTCATCGCTTATCACAAACTGTTTACATAAATGAATGATATCGTGTTGCATGGGCTTCCATCTCATCTCCCTTATTGCTTATCACAAACTGTTTACATGAATGAATGATATCGTATTGCAAGGGCTTCCATCTCATCTTCCTTATTGATTATCACAAACTTTTTACATGAATGAATAATATCGTATTGCAAGGGCTTCCATCTCATCTTCCTTATTGGTTATCACAAACTGTTTACATGAATGAATGATATCGTGTTGCATGGGCTTCCATCTCATCTTCATCATCGCTTATCACAAACTGTTTACATAAATGAATGATATCGTGTTACATGGGCTTCCATATCATCTCCATCATTGCTTATCACAAACTGTTTACATAAATGAATGATATCGTGTTACATGGCTTTCCATCTCATCTTCATCATCGCTTATCACAAACTGTTTACATGAATGAATGATATCGTGTTACATGGCTTTCCATCTCATCTTCATCATCGCTTATCACAAACTGTTTACATGAATGAATGATATCGTGTTACATGGGCTTCCATCTCATCTTCCTTATTGCTTATCACAAACTGTTTACATGAATGAATGATATCGTGTTACATGGGCTTCCATCTCATCTCCCTTATTGCTTATCACAAACTGTTTACATGAATGAATGATATCGTGTTACATGGGCTTGCATCTCATTTTCCTCATCGCTTATCACAAACTGTTTACATGAATGAATGATATCGTGTTACATGGCCTTCCATCTCATCTTCCTCCATGCTTATCACAAACTGTTTACATGAATGAATGATATCGTGTTACAAGGGCTTCCATCTCATCTTCCTTATTGGTTATCACAAACTGTTTACATAAATGAATGATATCGTGTTACATGGGCTTCCATCTCATCTTCATCATCGCTTATCACAAACTGTTTACATGAATGAATGATATCGTGTTGCATGGGCTTCCATCTCATCTTCCTTATTGCTTATCACAAACTGTTTACGTGAATGAATGGCATCGTGTTACATGGGCTTCCATCTCATCTTCCTCATCGCTTATCACAAACTGTTTACATAAATGAATGATATTTTGTTACATGGGCTTCCATCTCATCTTCATCATTGCTTATCACAAACTGTTTACATAAATGGATGATATCGTGTTACATGGGCTTCCATCTCATCTTCATCATCGCTTATCACAAACTGTTTACATGAATGAATGATATCGTGTTGCATGGGCTTCCATCTCATCTTCCTTATTGCTTATCACAAACTGTTTACATGAATGAATGGCATCGTGTTACATGGGCTTCCATCTCATCTTCCTCATCGCTTATCACAAACTGTTTACATGAATGAATGATATCGTGTTGCATGGGCTTCCATCTCATCTTCATCATCGCTTATCACAAACTGTTTACATGAATGAATGGTATCGTGTTACATGGGCTTCAAAGGTAAAATTGCCCCTTTTTTACTGTTGTTTTGGGTTTGCCTGGATTTCGCAGGAAGTTGGTTATAGTTCCTTATTCATTAATCAGTTAGTCAGATAGTTAAGGATTGTCATCAATAAGATTTATTTTCTAAAGTTTTTTTATAAAAAATGTTATGTCTCTATCAATATTTATAAATTCTTTATCATAGTTGAGGGTTATATAACAAACAGTAAGAGTCAAGAATAAAGATCTGTGGAGATACCTTTGATAAATGTTATTTGTAGGCAGACGCTGCACAATGTTCGGAATGAAAGATATTGTAGATTATGTATGAATGGAAGATGAATATCATTTTGTATTACTTTGTTAAGTATATACTGATTTTAGAAATAAGTATATTCTTGAGTATTTCTGGAAAAATCCTTCTATCCATATTTTAATGTATTATCAAGTTGTCATAAATTAGATATTCTAATGAAATTAGCAAACTTTGTTAAAAAAGCGCTAATTAGGGTTAAGATTTGTTTGAATTGTGTACCAAACCATTTTGTCACTATATTATTTTAATCACTTTTGTACTTGGGCCTATGGCCTTTATACCAAATAAACATTGAAAACAACCTGTGAATTAAAAAATATTGTCTTATGGAAAATATTTTACATTCCTAAATAAACATATTCATTCATTTTCGAGGAATACAAAATGTCACCCAGCTTAAAAGAAAAGTCATAACCACAAACATCAAACCCCAACGAGACATATAAAACTAGAGATCCTAAAATCATTTACACAGATCAAAATACCGTCTAACTTAGTTATGAGTAAGCTTAATATCTTGCCTCGGAGTTCTTTTTCAATGTTGCATAATACTATTTACACTATTTGCTTATCGAATGATGACAGAAAAGGCTGGGTTTGCTTTATCTATAATGATCTATCTTATAACATAAAGAGTTTGACATAAGCGGATCAATTCACATCGCGTATGACGTAGAAGAAAAATCAACAGGTCAGTCTGACCTTCACTGACCTACTTAGATTCACTTCATGACACATTTCTCGGGAATTCAGAATAGTGTTTAAGCACAAAGCTAGTGTAATGAAAAAAGATCACTGTCACTGTGAGGCCTTTTATTTTTTGGAGGGTAAAGCATTTCTTAGAGGAGCATGAAATAATCTTGAAAACTCTACGTTGCCGGGCTGAAAATCGTATCAAATTTCAATTTTGAGATGGTTACAGAAATATGCGAAAGCAAATCCTATGTTCAAACAATTTGTCAACTGATATTCTGAATTATTGCCAAGTAAATAAACGTACGTTAATCTAGTAAAGTGAAAAAGGGCGTAAATGGAATATAAATTTGAGAGACGGTGCTCGTTTTTGTAATCAAATTAGGGAGTGAATGATGCGATTCCTAGATTGTGAAGGGGTCTTTTATCATTTTTGTATTACACATATTGAATAAATGAGTCTTTTCCTTTATTGTGACAGGGGTCATAGCCTGTCTTTGTGTTCGACTGATTATTTATAGTCGATTCTTGAATTGTGAAGGGGTCATCAGAGTCGTAAGTACCTTGTAGCACAAAAAGCAAGTGCTTACACTATGAAATATGATAAAAGCACTTAGTAAAACGACATATAATATGAATGTACATAGTATTTGACAATTACTTTTCTTGAATAAATGTTTCTCTAAAAGAAACTGGTGACAGTCGTCAAAACCCACAGTTCTTCACGGAAAATCGATCATGACCAACCACATGATGACTATTTTAATTTTTTATAGAAGTGTCAAACGTTGTTTACATATAATTGTGTGGCATAAGCGTCTTTCGCTTTTCTCAGATCAAACATCTGCGTTGTATTGTAAAGTTAATCAAATCACTCTGCATTCAAGAAATAATCTTATAAAATATGTTTAAGAAACTTTAGTATTATGTAGATCTCAAAAATTTAAAATAAAATCATTATTCATTTGCTCTATCGCCTCACAATGAATAACCAAATTAAAGGTGATAAATGAGTTTGCATTTCATATCCACAGAGATTTTGATGTCAATTTTTGTAAGGTAGTGGATGATTTCGCAGAGGGAAAACACGCAAACCAACATTTCTCTTCAAGTGATGCAAAGAAGTTCCCAGTTAAATTGTCTTGTTCTTTTTCCTTTGACAAGGTTCTTGCATTCTTACCGTGAGTAAGAGAAGGGTAGGCGATCACGTCTCAGATTTGATAAGCTTGTTTTTCAGGATGGAGAGGTTTTGACATGGGACCTAAGAGACGATAATCCTGTAATCTTGAAGGCTAGATCGGGAGTTCGATCCCCAAACACGGTAACAAATCACGCAGGTTATGAATAACAAAACGGCCGGGTCCAATATTGTAAAAACGTTATTTGCATTCTAGCATGGAATGTCCATGGTCTTTTGAGTAAAATTTATTCACTTGACTTTACTGATTACTGTTCGCAGTTCGATATTGCTGGTATCATCGAAATATGGAGTAACTGTGATATTGCAAATATAAAAAGCCTCTTTCCTAATCATGATGTGTATATAAACCATAGAGACTTTAACAGTAAAGGTGGCGTCGCACTCCTGTTACATAAACGTCTAGCTCGTGGTGTTATCAGTGTTGATACATCGTTTGTTGCCAGTATTTTTGTAATAGTTGATTCATCCTATTTTCACTTAGATAAAAACATTATTATCGGTTTTATTTATGTACACCCAGAAAATACTTCTGTTTTAACCGAGATGTCAAAGGTATAGAGTATGTTAATGATATATTACTTGGTCTTTATGCTAAATATGGAGATGTCGATATTTTAATTGGAGGCGATTTTATAACTCTATGTACAAAATATGGTCTTCACATGTTAAATGGGCGTTTCCCAGGCGATAAAGACGGCTCTTTCACATGTTTCACCAACAATGGTGCCAGTGTGGTCGATTATTTTATTTGTTTTATTTGTTCTTGTTTTAAACCAGAGGTTAATGAAATATTGAGTGATCTGTTACGAAATCAACTAAGTAGTCTTGATATTGTTGACTTATGTAAGCATGATACATTTGACTCCACCAAAGCGGTTAGTGAACTTGTGTCAGTTATTCACTCTTGTGCTTCACGTTGTAGTATGTCTGCCAGTAGAACGAATGTTAAACATAGTAAGGGTGGGAAATCTCCTTGGTATGAAGACGAATGTGATGATATCAAGAAACAAAAATATAACATTTTGAATAGATTCAGACTGACTGGAGATAAAGTACTTTTAACCAGATTCCATATATTGCGTAACAAATTCTCTAAAGCGTACATGGCAACACACGCTGATCGTTCAGCTATTTGTGATGACTGTAATAATGATGATTTTAACAATATTCTCAATAACGATATTACACACCAGGAAGTTGAAACAGCACTTCTCAACCTGAAGTTAAAGAAATGTCCTGGACCAGATGGTATCGTACCGGAAATGCTAAAGCACAATTCTCAGATATTTACAATGTACCTTAGTAGGCTATTTAATTGTACATTAATTAAGTCTGGCAATTTTCCTGAGCAATGGTCAAAAAGATTTATATTTCCATTGCACAAAAAAGGTAATATTAATGATGTTAATAATTACAGAGGCATTTCCCTCTTCGACATCCTTGGGAAAGTCTTTACTTCTTTACTGAACATTCGATTGAAACATTTTATTGATGAATTTCAAGTATCCAGAATCACAGTGTGGTTTTCGGAAGGGTTACTCGACAATTGACAATATGTTTACTTTACAAAGCCTTATCCAGAAATATTTGTCTAAATCCAAAGGTCGCTTTTATTGTTTATTTGTTGATTTTAAAAAGCTTTAGATTTATTAAATAGAGACCTTTTATTTCACGTTGTTGCAACGATTAGTATTCACGGTTATATGTTAGACCTTATCATTGATATGTACTCAAAAACAAAAGTCGGCGTAAAGTTATCACAAACCCCTATTTCTGATTATTTTGACAGTCTCAGTGGCGTGAGACAAGGTTGTATTTTAAGTCCTTTGTTATTTTCTATGTTTATTGATAAAAAACATACAGTTATGGAGCAAGACTGTGATAGAGGTATTTTTGTTGACTCAGATTTTCTAGAATTATTCCTGTCATTATATGTCGATGATTTGTGCTTGATTTCAGATTCTGTTATAGGCTTACAAAAGCGAATTAACCTACTTTCGCAGTTTTGCTAATTGAAATTCTTCTGGGAAATTACGAGGTTATGAAAATTGGTCAATGGGTGGTATTAAGCTGAATGTTAAAATTATCTTGGTTTAACATAATAGATTATCCTGGTCAAAAAATGTACAAAATTTAATTATGAAGGCTAATAGAGCAATTGCAGTAGTCAAGACATTTTCTTTTAAACTGAAAAATATTTCCCCATCTGTGCTTTTCAAAATTTTTGATGTCCAGCTATAGTATAGCTGAAATTTGGGGAGTTAGCAAATGGGATATTATTGAAAGATTTCATCTTCGTTTTTGTTAATATTTTCTTGGTGTGAGTTATAAATGTTCAAATGTTGCTGTACCTGCAAAGAGTTATCAAATATTGGTTTAAATTGTTAGAGTATCAAGAAACGCGATATCCAAAGCAATGTTATATAATGATGTGTAAGCTAGAAACAGTAGGACGTAATACGTGGGCTTCAATGTGAAAACGATACTATTCATGTACGGATTTGGTTATGTATGGGAAGCTCAGGGTGTTGGCAACAAAAGCGAATTTTTACGTAACTTTGTTTTAAGAATAAATTATTGTTGTGTACAAAGCATTTTTGCTGACATAAATGACAGTTCTTCTTTAGACCTATATTCTACCATCAAACAGTCCCTTTGTACAGAACCTTACCTAACAACTATTAAATCGAAAGAATCACGCCGTAGAATTACTTTGCTAAGAATAGGTGCCCTATCAATACGTAAAAATACCTTGCACAATTTAAGCTGAATTTACTCACTAAACCATACATGTATTTTATTTATTTACATGTAGGTAAAAGTTCACAATTGTCATACCTTGCACAATTTAAGCTGAATTTACTCACTAAACCATACATGTATTTTATTTATTTACATGTAGGTAAAAGTTCACAATTGTTATACCTTGCACAATTCAAGCTGAATTTACTCACTAAACATGTTTCATATGTTATTGGAGTGATCCTTCTGTAACTAAAAAAAAATGTTTACAATTTTAGTTCTTAAAATATTCTATATTATCAGCTGTTAATGATTGATATCATTCTACTCTGGTATTGTCGACGATTAATCTAATGTTTCTATTAATAGGACTTTTTGAGGACAACAACCCATATGTGCAGTTTTATGTTCCTAGATTTCCATAGATTTACTTTTACTAACCATTTACCTACTCCAGCAGTCCGGGTCAATATCCGGCCCGCCCAGAAAGAACGTCACAGTGGTGAAAGAATGTGAACCTTAGTTGCTAAGGGCAGGTTTGAAAGGGAAGCCAGTTCATCAACAACTTCATCAGACTGAAGATGCAACCCATTATGGTCCGACAGAACTATAACTATACTTATTCATAAACAGCTTATGTCTTATCAAATACCTTGCAAATTCCAACCTAAATAAACTCGAAATAAACTACAAGTCTTAAACACTCCGACGTCTTGCCATTGCACTGAATCATGGGTGTCGAGACCTTTTCGAACAGACTTCATCGACTTATTCAAACATTCCCTAAAGGACGCCAAGCAGTTTGTTTTGTAAAAATGTAACCATTTAACATTTTGTCTTTTGGGCCACCTTGTACAGAACAAAATCCCAACAAGCACAGCTGCAGTCGCATTAGGTAACTCGTTGTATACATATATTCTCACCTTCTAACTTTAAGTTAAGGACAATTTTCCTCTAAAAGCCCTATGATTAAACCAAACTATAGCTTATTCGTTTCTTTTAATAATGTGTTATGAGTCAGTGGGTCATTAACTTGCATGTTTTAGAATATGTAGGTCAGTTTTTCGAGAAAATTCTCTTCTGGAAAGTTATTTCCTTTCCATGTACATCTTGTCTATCTAGTCTATCTAATCTCTCTAGTCTATCTAATCTCTCTAGTCTATCTAATCTCTCTAGTCTATCTAATCTTTTTTGGAAGGGACAGGTCTTGTAATCTTGTGATCTATATGTAAAGGCCAGCAATTGTAAAGCACTCACTCACTCAGACATTTGATAAACCTTGTTTTCTCCGTTTGACTTTGTGATCATTCTGCTGCGACATTGTTCTCCACTTTTGGAAAATGTAACAACCGGATTCATCAAGGAATTTCCATCATGGACAGGACTCGCCCAATCAGAGATAATGAGAGAGATAATGAGAGAGATAATGAGAGAGAGATTATGAGAGATAATGAGAGAGATAATGAGAGAGATAATGAGAGAGATAATGAGAGAGATAATGAGAGAGAAACTGAGAGAGATATTGAGAGAGAGATAATGAGAGAGAGAATGAGAGAGAGAATGAGAGAGAGAATGAGAGAGATAATGAGAGAGATAATGAGAGAGATAATGAGTGAGAAAGAGAGATAATGAGAGAGAGAGATAATGAGAAAGAGATAATAAGAGAGATAATGAGAGACACAACGAGAGAGATCAAGTGTCATCGCTTAAACATACCTAATAAAGTGCATCATGAAATCAACTTTTAAATGGCACCGCTTACATCACCGTTAAGACAACGTCATTGTAAAAATGTTCAGTAAAATACCAAGTTTTGATAATCTTTCTTCTGAATAAATATTGTCTTTTCTTCCTAAATCTTAACAACTATTTTCAACATCTATTAAACTACATGAAATTATATTCTTACCAAATAAATATCATAGTTCATGTCTTGACAAATAAAAATATAGATACAGAGAATGAACTTCTGTGACGTAAGTAAATGAGATTGGTAACTGTTTAATTCAAAATAGGTAAATGGAATCCTTTTTACTTTAGAAGAATTTTTTATAAAAGCACAAAAACCATATAGAAACTACATGTATACAATATATGTCAGCTGTGGAATTTGAACTGGCGCCAAGGCATAGTTTGTTGTGCGGTTAGGACTTAGTTTTTGGTTTTGGCTGTTTTTGAGCAAAGATTTGTGGCCCTGTCTTCAGTTATTATCCATTACGATGCGGAGCTGATTTTTCTCTTGGATTATGACGGATCTCTTTCGTAAGCATCCTGAGAAAAAACATAAAGTATCAGTATTTGTCACTGTTACAACTCATTTAATGTTTGCATTTTTTGATTATGTTTAAGAGTTGACATGGAATAAAAACAGATTAAAGAGAAGGTTGTCCTAATGATAAATTGCTGAATGATTTGAAAAATTTGTAAATTGAACTGAGGTAAATATTGACACGGACATGGATAAGTTTGCAGTGTGTTGTTTTGTATGTTTAGTGGAGTTTACAGTGTGTGTTGTTTTGTATGTTGAATGAAGTTTTCAGTGTGTGTTGTTTTGTATGTTGGATGGAGTTTACAGTGTGTGTGTTTTGTATGTTTAGTGGAGTTTGAGGTGTGTGTTGTTTTGTTTGCTGAATGAAGTTTGTGGTGTGTGTTGTTTTGTATGTTGAATAGAGTTGTGGTGTGTGTGTTTTGTATGTTTAGTGGAGTTTGTGGTGTGTGTGTGTTTTGTTTGCTGAATGAAGTTTGTGGTGTGCGTTGTTTTGTATGTTGAATGGAGTTTGTGGTGTGTGTTGTTTTGTATGTTGAATAGAGTTGTGGTGTGTGTGTTTTGTATGTTTAGTGGAGTTTGTGGTGTGTTTTGTATGTTGAATGGAGTTTGCGGTGTGTGTTGTTTTGTATGTTTAGATGAGTTTGTGGTGTGTTTTGTATGTTGAATGGAGTTTGCGGTGTGTGTTGTTTTGTATGTTGAATAGAGTTTGCGGTGTGTGTTGTTTCGTATGCTTTGACTCGTTTGCATTGCATGTTCTTTTGTATGTTGTGTGATTATTGGCACGTCTCTCGGTGTTTGAGGTGCGGGTTGTTGTAATGAAGTTTAATTTTTAGTGGTGTGTGTGTTTATGTGTAGTTTATGTGTAGTTTCATTTTTCATGCATGTTGAAATTTTGTGTTATAGCTTTGTGATATGTGATATGTGTTTTTGTGTGATGTTGTGTGATGTTGTTATGATGAGTTATTTGTTGTGTGTTGGTTTATTTCTTTTTGTTGTTTTGTATGTCACCTTGAGTTGCTTCCGGTTTGTGTTGTTTCTTTGTAGTGGTTGTTGTAGTAATGTTGTGTTATTTCTTTGCAGTGTATGTTGTTGTTGTGTGTTATCTATGTGGGGTGTGTGTTGATGTAATTCAGTTTTTAGTTTTGGTTGCATTTTTGTACAAATATTGTGTCATGTTTTGGTGAGAATTCAGTTGTAATGTTAGTTGTTTTTGGTGTGTGTTGTAATTCTGTGTTATTTGTGTGGAGTTTTTTAGGGTGTGTAGTGGTAAAGCTGTATGGACTTGTTACTGGTGTGTTTTGTAGTTGTGGAGTTGTTTTGGATGTGTTGGTTTGAATGTGAGAAACTGTGTTATCGTATCCAAGTCTGCACAATGTTATCAGTTATTTACTGTTTATTCTTGTCATGTTGCTTGGAAATGTTTGCAATGTTGTGTGGAGTTGTTTCTGGTGTATATTGTTGTGATTGTGTGGAGTTGTTGATGTGGTGGGTGACATTTTAATGATGTGTTGAGGTAAATGTGAGCAAGTGTCTTATCGTTTCCCAATGTATGCAATGTAGTTCATATGAAGGAAGTCTTGTAGCTTTGGGTTTAGTTGAATTAACTCTTTTGTTAATATTGATTACAATTTTATAACACAGATTTCATATAACGGAATTGAAACCATGATATATTTTAAAATGTCTTTTCAAAAACAAAAGTCTCAAATTTGGCACCTGAAGTAGGTTGTTGCTGAACATTCTATATACATAATCGTCAAGTCCATATTACATCTTAAACCTTACTCTTGATTAGTGGTCAAGGTGTTGTTGTAGTAAAGATTTGTCGAGACAATGTGTGAATTACATAAGATCTTAGATGACGTTATAACAGGTATTTTGCAGTGTAATAAAAGTTTGATCCCCTATACGTGTTCAGTCATATAGAAATAAAACCATGCAAGACCAACATGACAATAATAAAACTAAGAAAGTCTTCTGATGACAAAGTAAGAAAAAAAACCACCAAACAAATTAGAAAGTTTTATCAATGAAAATAAATAAAACAAGTAAGGACAAGAGGGATAATGCCGAACCATAAAGCACTGAGTTTTCAGTTATTCTATAGACTGTGGTTTTCTCTGTGAATACTAGCAGACAGCTGGATTATGCAAGAACAAACTAAGGTGGATCGATAGGGTCACAATGCTATTATTTATACAGAGTTCAAGAACAGTAGTTGACCCTTTTGAACCCTGATATAGCTGTATAATGCAAGCATAAAACTATGATGGCACATTAGGGTCACAATGCATCATGTATATAAAGTTTAAAGAACAGTTGACCCTTTTGAATCCTGGTATAAAACAGGATGGCACATTAGAGCAAACATTCTATAACATAAATCTTTACACATACGGACGGCTGTGGTTCTTATGACCCATTATACAAAATACTAAACATTCACATCTTCTGACAGAAAATGCTACAATAAAGAGATGAATAGACAAGAAGTAAATATATCATTCCAAAAACTAATATCGACATGTATGATGTAAAATGTTCACACAGAAAGTACCTCAGTAGGAGAACAAAATATATAACAAATAAATATCAACAAACGAAAACTTGTAAAATAAAACAGACAAAAGTCTAAGATGCAAAGAATAGGGGGAAACAAGTATCAGAAGAATATAGACAGCTAATCAAACATTGGTTCAATATGCTGAGATACTATTGTTGTACAATAATCATATAAATGATAGTCCGCTGATAGTCCGCTGGTGCCAATACCTACCGTCACTAAGTCTCGTCAACAACAAAATGAATAAAGGCTACTATTACAGGTTTTCAACTGGCATGATGAATTAGTTTTCAGAAATGTTATCTTCTACTCACAGTCCCCAATGGCCAGGAATCTCTCCTCAATGGTACAAATTGCCTACTACATCACGACGTTGCGGCGTAAGATAAAAGTCAAAGAACATATTGAGCCACGCCAAGCCCACTTTATTTTCAAAGATAAACATTCTAATGGTGAAATATTGTACCGCCACATGTGGTAAATGAATTGTAGATTTGATTCTAGCTAGGGGCCGGATGTGACACCGCCCCCTCACCAAAAGAATAACTGTGTAGAAAGCTGAGAACTTGTGCAGGGACCCCATTGCCATTGGAGATTCTTATAAGGTTAGCAATCTTAGTTCTAGAGAAGAAGACAGGCATTACCTGGGTTGATGGTCAGAGGATGGAAGCCAGGCCATTATTCCGATTGTCCAGCTAACAATTGACAAGAGCTAGTTCAAGTCAAACAACTAGAGAATGAGTGAGTGAGTTATTGTTTAACACTGCTTGGGCAATATTTCAGTCATTAGCGGCAATATCAACAAGAGAAACACAATAAGAGAAACACATGTCCAAGTACAATGAAGTTTAATGTGGGCGTGGCTGTACAAGTAGAAAACTGACCATCAAGAAGTTCAATGAAATGGTTACAATATACAACTGACCATAAAAAACCAACAAACTGTTATGATGTGTTTTGGGATGACAGATATGGTCATTAATACCGAAACACTTAATTGTCCTACTTATTTCCTTGTAAAAAAATCTAGTCAATAAACAATGAATCAAGGGGGTGATGAGAGATTAAAACGAATGGAAAGGAGGATTGTTGTATATGTGTTTACCTTACTTCTGCTAGGTCTAAGCAAGGAGAACGGTTGAACATCAGGTAGCTTTAAGTCTGTGACTCAGTTGTATTGAAATAGCAAAACAAGTTGAAAGGTCTTCTAAAGGGATGTTGAAACCCTTTTCAAGACAATCTTTCCTGTGGGAAATCTTATCTGTACGCTGTGGGAAATCTAATCTTTCCACTGTGGGAAATCTGATCTTTCCACTGTGATAAATGTGATATTTCCATCAATGGAAAGACAATATTTCCATTGTGTTAAAAAGCATCTTTCCAAATTGAAAAGTTGTCAAGGAGTGGTGTTGATCAAACCCAATTATTTGGAATTGTTACGAACAGCTCACTGTATGCCCGACGTCCTGGATTGCGAAATTCATTTTTTATATAGTATAAGTATGTAAAGTACGAAAATTGATTACAATTGAAAAGTACATTATACTCATCAATAGAAACCTCAGGTCAGTCCTTATGTCAGTTACATTGAACGTTCAAAAACCAGTAAATGGCTTTGCTATCAAAATGAATCATGGCAGCTCTTTACTTATAGTTGCATTCAATAGTAAAAATGTTTTAATAGTTCGATAACATTCCATGATAAAGTTGAACAGATTATCATATTGTATATATAAATGTTATATATACCTATAATGTTTCTCAAGCAATACAAGGTAATCCTTACTCTTCACAGAGACGTTTGAACATATCAAATGAATCATAAGTCAACTCAAGATGATCACCAAATATCAACCTTTCACAGACATAAACCGATGCACTTTGTGAACAAATGCAACACTTGATCAACATTAACTGATCCAGTATATCATCAAGTGTCATTGACATAAAATGGTGTTGTATATGCTAAAATATCAACCTTTCATGAACATAAACTTCTGTTGTATATGCTAAAATAGCAACCTTTCATAGACATAAACATGTGCTGTATATGCTAAACATGAACATAAACTGATCAACCAAGTGTAAGTTCATGTAAATACAACAAGTGTTGTCGGTGTCAGGAACAAAAAGACATTGCACTGCCAGAATAACTTATACTTATACTTTACATACTGCTTTAAAATAGCTCTTCAGACTGTTAAGTGAAACAAAGAGGTAACATTAAATGTAACACGGATGATTGATAGATAAAATACAGCTGCATGCTCACACTGCCAGCTGTTCCAGCTGGATAATATGGGGCCGTAAGCACCACAGGACTAATCTCTGTGCAAACACTTTCAAATTGACCAGTAGTTACCCTGTTTACAATACTTAAAAACTCAACATTCATCAAATAAAAAGTGTTACAAAATGATCATTATAAAATACATAATGTTGGTGTCTGGATGAATTTCTCAATGAAACTTTGTAAAACTTGAATGTGCGCATATATATCAAATCTATATTGAAAGCGTGCAAGTGTTACTCTGTAATTGATGGTTGACTGCAGCTAATCCATATACTTCAGTTTTATAAATTATGAAAACTCAACATTTATCAAATAATTTACCAATCGTCAACACATTCAGTCTCATTCTTTAACCTGCGTCTCCAAATAAAATCTGACCAATGCTTAAAAGCGGTTATTTTGTGCCTATTCACTCCAACCAATCAGGACAAGGCTTAGCGATTGATAGTATACTGATACTTGAATGTGAGCGCATGATTGGCTAAGTGTAAAAAGAAGAGAGAGGGCACAAGAAATGACCCTCATAAAGCCGATCAGATGCTTACACAAGTGCTTGAAGAGATGTGAGATTTGGGCACTGAACTAATACACGGATACATCAGTCAATTCATCTAGCTGGGAAGGTGTGCATTACTAGAAACATAAATGTAAAATACAAAGTTGTAACATAACAGAAATCATGTTCAAACTTTCAAGTGAGTTGAAGGTAATGATTTATGGTGAGCATATATAAATATATGTATCAATATATATATCAAGCCACACAATAAGTTGATCATGCTTGTCCAAAACACTCAGACTCTCATAACATGAAGAATGGCAGCTGCGTTTTGGATCGTTTTGGATGTTGTCTCATTTGTCCACAACTATAAACTCTGGGAGCTTGAAAACAATCGACTGCATTTAGGATGTAACCCCTGGACACGCTTTTAAACAAAGGAATCGAGGAGATTGATGACTTGGTAGCACAGGTTCAAAGTTGTGGTATAAAATTTGTCACTTGTTATGTCAATGCAAGTCAGTTAGAATCCATAATACGTCCTTACTAGGCTGTCTGTTCAGCTTTTAATTGAGTTCACACCAAACCCAGCTAAGTCACATCATATAAAGTCACAGAAGTATAAATCGTTAAAATCAAGTTCCTGGTATACCTCAGTTTCTCTCTGAACTCAAGTTACCTGTGAATCAAACTCTCACAAACGAATACACAGACCATACAGGAGGGAGGTAGCTGGTTTATCTGTATGTTTCTTCATGCTCATCATAAAGTTGTCATCCATGTTTCCTCATCACTTCTTCATCAAGACCATTCAGTTAAATGCCTTTCTCTCTTACCCTTGTGTATCCCTGTCAAGTCATCATCACTCTCAAGAGTGGATTCACCAAGCTGTCGCTTGAAGTGTTTGATAGTGTCCCTGAAATGCCTTATACAAACAGTAGATGACTTGAGGGAGGCAGAGTTACTCTTCTGGAGCTATTACTGCTGTTTATAGCATGCAACTTGGCGATTGACATAAAAAATATGAATTTGTAGTGACACATCAATGCAGAAACTCGAGTTGACCTCTATGAGTGTGTGTCAGAACAACATCTGCTTCCGCCAGATACTGCTGCCTGTTTGAATTGATCTCAAAATCTTCACCCTGATGTACATGCTGAAGCTCCAAGTTAGGGACTTACAAAAAGTAGTTCATCAGTTTACAGCACTTCTTCGCTAAGAAAGATATGTACAAAAGCTGCACAAATGTAACCTTTCAACCTACTGTCCAATTCTAAATCTTTCACATTCTGGTCTGCTTAAAATTTTTGCCTTTTCACAAATATCTCACTGAAAAACTGAAAATTCACCTAGTCTGCCAAATCTATCATCTTCTTTGAATTCTGAATTCAAAGAATTTTTTGGCAGTCCACAAAAAATAACTCCTCAAACTACTGCCTATAGCTTCTAACATACCTTGAAAAACGAAATGGTACATTGAACTAAGGCATATTGTAGCAATTTTAATCCACAATAGAGGTATGAAGACCAGCTAATGGATGTTGATCATTTCAAGAACTCTGCTTCATAGTTGTAAAGGTTCATCACACAGGTTCTGTATTTAATATAATGAACTCTAATACTCAAACAGATTGATGAAACGCAAAAGTTGTCAATATAAGCCTTTGTTTTGACCTAACTTCAGGAAGAATTCTATCTTTTGAATAACAATTAGATGCTACAAATATTTATGACCATCACTCTTCCATAGAAGTGATCATGCATGTTTTGATATCCAAATTCTACAAATCTTGTCAGTAAGGAACCGACTTCACCCATATCTTAATCTCTTTCCAGTAATAATCAAACTTCACGCTAATTTTGAACCTCTCAACCTCTCAACCAATCAAACTGACAATGTGTCTGGTTGAGGATCATCCTGGAGAACCATCTCGAACCTCTCAACCTCTCAACCAATCAAGCTGACAATGTGTCTGGTTGAGGATCATCCTGGAGAACCATCTCGAACCTCTCAACCTCTCAACCAATCAAACTGACAATGTGTCTGGTTGAGGATCATCCTGGAGAACCATCTCGAACCTCTCAACCTCTCAACCAATCAAGCTGACAATGTGTCTGGTTGAGGATCATCCTGGAGAACCATCTCGGCCTGCAAGACTTCTCCAGATTGCTGTCAACACTTTCCTTTTGATCAACACAATCCAACACATAACAGAACACAGAGTCAGCTGTTGAGTTAACCATTGTTTGATACATTTGATTTTTTCTAAGGTTCATCTGCCATCAAGTTGACTAACTGGCCAAGAATATCCCGTTGGACCAGACCAGATTCTATTTGTAAACTCTCCAACCATTGAACCCTCTTGAATCTGGTGTTTAGGTCTTGCAAGATGGTTTCAGGGTCTTATTTTGTGCCAATCTAGTAGCTCAGTTTCTCCTGAAGGATCTGTTACAGCTGACCGGTGTATCTATGTTCCCTGAACCTGGCCAGCACCTCAAGCATGACATTGTGTCGGCATTGAAGGGTAGGTCTGATGACGACTCAGTACTCATCTCACTGACCTGAGTTTGGGTGTCAGGTGAGACAGGAAATTGATCTATCTATCCTTATTTCTCTCCATTAGAACTTGGTAGCAATTCATTCATCCCTGACCTTCTGACAGACACAACACATCAGGTAAACAGTTCCTCAAGGGTAGTCATCTGTAGCATTTGTCCTTGTTAAGTTTCTGTTTTCACACATTAATTGGCAAACATCTTATTGAGTGAGCTTACATCGTCATCAGAAAACTCTTGTTGATACTCAACATCTTACAGAGTGCACTGACACTCATCAGAATACTACTGTTCATCAGGGAAGTTACATATCATCCTTCCTTCTCTATTGTTAAGAAACTGTCAATGCAAACATTCAACGGTACCTGTTTCCTTGATGAGCCCGAGTGGTGACCTACTATATCTCTGATCATCACAACAGAAATCAACTCTCGCAGTCAGTCAAATGTCCTGACCTAATAAACATGGTCATGACTGGACGTCACCACTTTGATCTGGTAATGGCACGTTTGGGTCAGATAGAACTGGTATGAAGCGGTTCAGTGGAGGGTATCGAGGGCAGAGGCAAGGCGTAACGTGTCGATGAGGTCGAGGTTCAGCTTCCGCTCCAAGCACTGGTAGAAATACTCAGGGGCCTGCAACAAACACAGCTTCATTATTAACGTCTGCAACAAACACAGCTTCATCATAAATGTCTGCAACAAACACAGCTTCATCATAAATGTCTGCAACAAACACAGCTTCATTATTAACGCCTGCAACAAACACAGCTTCATCATAAATGTCTGCAACAAACACAGCTTCATTATAAATGTCTGCAACAAACACAGCTTCATCATAAATGTCTGCAACAAACACAGCTTCATCATAAATGTCTGCAACAAACACAACTTCATCATAAATGTCTGCAACAAACACAGCTTCATCATAAATGTCTGCAACAAACACAGCTTCATCATAAATGTCTGCAACAAACACAACTTCATCATAAATGTCTGCAACAAACACAGCTTCATCATAAATGTCTGCAACAAACACAGCATTATAATTGTCTACAGCATGCAAATTCTTTTTATAATTCTAGTTCTCAATCTCTCTCCAACTAATATACAGATGTTGATTTGTTCTTAACAAGTATTGAATAAGCTCAAATAAGTGAAAGTTATGTTGAAGAGACGCACATACCTCATGTTTCATTTCTCTCAGTTGCCATAGTAACCTCCCATCAAACTGACTGAAAGTTGCAATTGACCTGAAACATCAATTCAAAGACTTGACACAATGACTTCATAAACTTCACTGACAATTGTTTTCATTATCAATTCGAAGACTTGACACAATGAGTTCATAAACTTCACTAACTTAACTAACAATGGGTTTCATTATCATCGCACTGATAAATCGTGTCACTGCATATGTTTCAAATGGACACCATTTCTTCAATCATGTATTAATATTGTACATGTGGTTACTCATCATAGAACTTCTCCTCCTCATAACACAGTCACAATTCTCAACCTGTGACAACAAGTGCACTAACATGGCCTTGTCCCCTGCCTAAAACAAGGAATCAAGTAAGATATATCATCATTTTTCTCATTTCATTTGAAGGTGGACCATGAAAATAGATTTACAATTGTAGTGATTCACTCATATATCACGAAGGTCAAGGTCATCCATGTCTTGGTGCAAAGGTCCTTGAGATTGAGCACACAAAAGGATGGCAATGAAGACACAGTTCTATGTAATGGATGGGGATGTTTGGGGACAACTGTCCCTCATTCTGAATTGCAGATTGGTGTGTTTGGGGACAACTGTCCCTCATTCTGAATCACAGACAGGGTTGTTTTGGGACACCTTGGACCTCAACTGACCTATCAAGGTGCTGAGTGACGAGCCACCGCTGCACATCGTCCCGGGTCATGAGGGCTGCTTGGGGTTGGTGACCAGGGTGTAAGGCGAGTTCCGTGCCGGGATGGGTGTTCCGATGAGGGTTTCCTGCCTGGACCAGCTGGTTGTCTTCTCTTGCCTGAAGTGTGTCTACGTCATCTGGGAAGAGAATTGTATCACATGGAAGTTTGATAAATATCCAATTAAACCAAGTGAGAGACTCTCTTGCCTACAGTGTCTGAGAGGTGACAAGAAATCTTATCAAAAACTAGTAACACATGGCACTCTCACTCAAGTTAGTCAAACAAGATAAAGAGATTATTACAGCATTTCATATGACTTTTACTGACCAAAAGTAGTGTGTCTTACTGGTACGAGGGAAAACATTACAAACTAAGTGTGCTCTGAGAGCACAACATCCCCATCAGGTGTCCTTCTGTTGCACACTTTACCTTCTAAAGAAGCATTTCAAATGTATATACATTTTAAAAGAAAACACTGTACATATTGTACACAAAAATCTTGGATCACATGCTTTCAATCAAGGGCCATAACTATAACAAAATTCATTACAACCAACCTAAAATCCTTAATCAAAATGCACAATATTGATGATCATGCCCAGGTAGGAGATGCACAGGACTGACATTTATCCAAAGCATGTGTGAAGTTTCCAAAAGATTGATAAAAAATTGTGGGAGGAATTGATTGCGCAAGATAACTATTGTCCTTCTGAAATGATAAAGTCAGGCTTAGTTTGGGAGTGTCTGCTTTATGCCACAAAACGGGAGATGCCCTTCCCTGACATATATCAGAAGCATGTCTAAAGTTTTAGAAAGATTTATCAAAGTCTGTTGGAGGTGTTGTTTCGCAAGACAAGTACCTTTATCAGGACGGACAGACCAACCGCTCCAGGATAATGTTCTTATTTGGCTTCACCGGCGCATGATAACAAGCCATAAGAAAACAACCCTGGCCAGTTTGTGTACACCAATACTACATGGCAGCCACTTAAGATCTCAATACATCAAAGCTTGACACATGATACACTTCTCCACACTTTGTCCCTGTAGGACGTTTGACCTCTTGCCACGACCCCTGAGCTCTTTCAGCAGACCTGATGCAGACTTCTCAAAGGGATATTTGCCGCTGAAGTCAAAGAAAAGTTTTGCTCCGAGGATCATTCCGAGCCAGCCGTCAGGTCGGTATTTCTTCTGCATCATCAGCGGGATGTAGTCCTTCCTGAGCTGGAATGTGTACTCAGCTTCTGTAAAGAGAGACACGGGGATCAGTTAGTGTACTCAGCTTCTGTATAGAGAGACACGGGGATCAGTTAGTGTACTCAGCTTCTGTATAGAGAGACACGGGATCAGTTAGTGTACTCAGCTTCTGTATAGAGAGACACGGGGATCAGTTAGTGTACTCAGCTTCTGTATAGAGAGACACGGGGATCAGTTAGTGTACTCAGCTTCTGTATAGAGAGACACGGGGATCAGTTAGTGTACTCAGCTTCTGTATAGAGAGACACGGGGATCAGTTAGTGTACTCAGCTTCTGTATAGAGAGACACGGGGATCAGTTAGTGTACTCAGCTTCTGTATAGAGAGACACGGGGATCAGTTAGTGTACTCAGCTTCTGTATAGAGAGACACGGGGATCAGTTAGTGTACTCAGCTTCTGTATAGAGAGACACGGGGATCAGTTAGTGTACTCAGCTTCTGTATAGAGAGACACGGGGATCAGTTAGTGTACTCAGCTTCTGTATAGAGAGACACGGGGATCAGTTAGTGTACTCAGCTTCTGTATAGAGAGACACGGGGATCAGTTAGTGTACTCAGCTTCTGTATAGAGAGACACGGGGATCAGTTAGTGTACTCAGCTTCTGTATAGAGAGACACAGTTAGTGTACTCAGCTTCTGTATAGAGAGACACGGGGATCAGTTAGTGTACTCAGCTTCTGTATAGAGAGACACGGGGATCAGTTAGTGTACTCAGCTTCTGTATAGAGAGACACGGGGATCAGTTAGTGTACTCAGCTTCTGTATAGAGAGACACGGGGATCAGTTAGTGTACTCAGCTTCTGTATAGAGAGACACGGGGATCAGTTAGTGTACTCAGCTTCTGTATAGAGAGACACGGGATCAGTTAGTGTACTCAGCTTCTGTATAGAGAGACACGGGGATCAGTTAGTGTACTCAGCTTCTGTATAGAGAGACACGGGGATCAGTTAGTGTACTCAGCTTCTGTATAGAGAGACACGGGGATCAGTTAGTGTATTCAGCTTCTGTATAGAGAGACACGGGGATCAGTTAGTGTACTCAGCTTCTGTATAGAGAGACACGGGGATCAGTTAGTGTACTCAGCTTCTGTATAGAGAGACACAGTTAGTGTACTCAGCTTCTGTATAGAGAGACACGGGGATCAGTTAGTGTACTCAGCTTCTGTATAGAGAGACACGGGGATCAGTTAGTGTACTCAGCTTCTGTATAGAGAGACACGGGGATCAGTTAGTGTACTCAGCTTCTGTATAGAGAGACACGGGGATCAGTTAGTGTACTCAGCTTCTGTATAGAGAGACACGGGGATCAGTTAGTGTACTCAGCTTCTGTATAGAGAGACACGGGATCAGTTAGTGTACTCAGCTTCTGTATAGAGAGACACGGGGATCAGTTAGTGTACTCAGCTTCTGTATAGAGAGACACGGGGATCAGTTAGTGTACTCAGCTTCTGTATAGAGAGACACGGGGATCAGTTAGTGTACTCAGCTTCTGTATAGAGAGACACAGTTAGTGTACTCAGCTTCTGTATAGAGAGAAACGGGGATCAGTTAGTGTACTCAGCTTCTGTATAGAGAGACACGGGGATCAGTTAGTGTACTCAGCTTCTGTATAGAGAGACACGGGGATCAGTTAGTGTACTCAGCTTCTGTATAGAGAGACACGGGGATCAGTTAGTGTACTCAGCTTCTGTATAGAGAGACACGGGGATCAGTTAGTGTACTCAGCTTCTGTATAGAGAGACACGGGGATCAGTTAGTGTACTCAGCTTCTGTATAGAGAGACACGGGATCAGTTAGTGTACTCAGCTTCTGTATAGAGAGACACGGGGATCAGTTAGTGTACTCAGCTTCTGTATAGAGAGACACGGGGATCAGTTAGTGTACTCAGCTTCTGTATAGAGAGACACGGGGATCAGTTAGTGTACTCAGCTTCTGTATAGAGAGACACAGTTAGTGTACTCAGCTTCTGTATAGAGAGAAACGGGGATCAGTTAGTGTACTCAGCTTCTGTATAGAGAGACACGGGGATCAGTTAGTGTACTCAGCTTCTGTATAGAGAGACACGGGATCAGTTAGTGTACTCAGCTTCTGTATAGAGAGACACGGGGATCAGTTAGTGTACTCAGCTTCTGTATAGAGAGACACGGGGATCAGTTAGTGTACTCAGCTTCTGTATAGAGAGACACGGGATCAGTTAGTGTACTCAGCTTCTGTATAGAGAGACACGGGGATCAGTTAGTGTACTCAGCTTCTGTATAGAGAGACACGGGGATCAGTTAGTGTACTCAGCTTCTGTATAGAGAGACACGGGGATCAGTTAGTGTATTCAGCTTCTGTATAGAGAGACACGGGGATCAGTTAGTGTACTCAGCTTCTGTATAGAGAGACACGGGGATCAGTTAGTGTACTCAGCTTCTGTATAGAGAGACACAGTTAGTGTACTCAGCTTCTGTATAGAGAGACACGGGGATCAGTTAGTGTACTCAGCTTCTGTATAGAGAGACACGGGGATCAGTTAGTGTACTCAGCTTCTGTATAGAGAGACACGGGGATCAGTTAGTGTACTCAGCTTCTGTATAGAGAGACACGGGGATCAGTTAGTGTACTCAGCTTCTGTATAGAGAGACACGGGGATCAGTTAGTGTACTCAGCTTCTGTATAGAGAGACACGGGATCAGTTAGTGTACTCAGCTTCTGTATAGAGAGACACGGGGATCAGTTAGTGTACTCAGCTTCTGTATAGAGAGACACGGGGATCAGTTAGTGTACTCAGCTTCTGTATAGAGAGACACGGGGATCAGTTAGTGTACTCAGCTTCTGTATAGAGAGACACGGGGATCAGTTAGTGTACTCAGCATCTGTATAGAGAGACACGGGATCAGTTAGTGTACTCAGCTTCTGTATAGAGAGACACGGGGATCAGTTAGTGTACTCAGCTTCTGTATAGAGAGACACGGGGATCAGTTAGTGTACTCAGCTTCTGTATAGAGAGACACGGGGATCAGTTAGTGTACTCAGCTTCTGTATAGAGAGACACGGGATCAGTTAGTGTACTCAGCTTCTGTATAGAGAGACACGGGGATCAGTTAGTGTACTCAGCTTCTGTATAGAGAGACACGGGGATCAGTTAGTGTACTCAGCTTCTGTATAAAGAGACACGGGGATCAGTTAGTGTACTCAGCTTCTGTATAGAGAGACACGGGGATCAGTTAGTGTACTCAGCTTCTGTATAGAGAGACACGGGGATCAGTTAGTGTACTCAGCTTCTGTATAGAGAGACACGGGGATCAGTTAGTGTACTCAGCTTCTGTATAGAGAGACACGGGGATCAGTTAGTGTATTCAGCTTCTGTATAGAGAGACACGGGGATCAGTTAGTGTACTCAGCTTCTGTATAGAGAGACGAGGGATCAGTTAGTGTACTCAGCTTCTGTATAGAGAGACACGGGGATCAGTTAGTGTACTCAGCTTCTGTATAGAGAGACACGGGGATCAGTTAGTGTACTCAGCTTCTGTATAGAGAGACACGGGGATCAGTTAGTGTACTCAGCTTCTGTATAGAGAGACACGGGGATCAGTTAGTGTACTCAGCTTCTGTATAGAGAGACACGGGATCAGTTAGTGTACTCAGCTTCTGTATAGAGAGACGCGGGGATCAGTTAGTGTACTCAGCTTCTGTATAGAGAGACACGGGGATCAGTTAGTGTACTCAGCTTCTGTATAGAGAGACACGGGGATCAGTTAGTGTACTCAGCTTCTGTATAGAGAGACACGGGGATCAGTTAGTGTACTCAGCTTCTGTATAGAGAGACACGGGGATCAGTTAGTGTACTCAGCTTCTGTATAGAGAGACACGGGGATCAGTTAGTGTACTCAGCTTCTGTATAGAGAGACACGGGGATCAGTTAGTGTACTCAGCTTCTGTATAGAGAGACACGGGGATCAGTTAGTGTACTCAGCTTCTGTATAGAGAGACACGGGGATCAGTTAGTGTACTCAGCTTCTGTATAGAGAGACACAGTTAGTGTACTCAGCTTCTGTATAGAGAGACACGGGGATCAGTTAGTGTACTCAGCTTCTGTATAGAGAGACACGGGGATCAGTTAGTGTACTCAGCTTCTGTATAGAGAGACACGGGGATCAGTTAGTGTACTCAGCTTCTGTATAGAGAGACACGGGGATCAGTTAGTGTACTCAGCTTCTGTATAGAGAGACACGGGATCAGTTAGTGTACTCAGCTTCTGTATAGAGAGACACGGGGATCAGTTAGTGTACTCAGCTTCTGTATAGAGAGACACGGGGATCAGTTAGTGTACTCAGCTTCTGTATAGAGAGACACGGGGATCAGTTAGTGTACTCAGCTTCTGTATAGAGAGACACGGGGATCAGTTAGTGTACTCAGCTTCTGTATAGAGAGACACGGGGATCAGTTAGTGTACTCAGCTTCTGTATAGAGAGACACGGGGATCAGTTAGTGTACTCAGCTTCTGTATAGAGAGACACGGGGATCAGTTAGTGTACTCAGCTTCTGTATAGAGAGACACGGGGATCAGTTAGTGTACTCAGCTTCTGTATAGAGAGACACGGGGATCAGTTAGTGTACTCAGCTTCTGTATAGAGAGACACGGGGATCAGTTAGTGTACTCAGCTTCTGTATAGAGAGACACGGGGATCAGTTAGTGTATTCAGCTTCTGTATAGAGAGACACGGGGATCAGTTAGTGTACTCAGCTTCTGTATAGAGAGACACGGGGATCAGTTAGTGTACTCAGCTTCTGTATAGAGAGACACGGGGATCAGTTAGTGTACTCAGCTTCTGTATAGAGAGACACGGGGATCAGTTAGTGTACTCAGCTTCTGTATAGAGAGACACGGGGATCAGTTAGTGTACTCAGCTTCTGTATAGAGAGACACGGGGATCAGTTAGTGTACTCAGCTTCTGTATAGAGAGACACAGTTAGTGTACTCAGCTTCTGTATAGAGAGACACGGGGATCAGTTAGTGTACTCAGCTTCTGTATAGAGAGACACGGGGATCAGTTAGTGTACTCAGCTTCTGTATAGAGAGACACAGTTAGTGTACTCAGCTTCTGTATAGAGAGACACGGGGATCAGTTAGTGTACTCAGCTTCTGTATAGAGAGACACGGGGATCAGTTAGTGTACTCAGCTTCTGTATAGAGAGACACGGGGATCAGTTAGTGTACTCAGCTTCTGTATAGAGAGACACGGGGATCAGTTAGTGTACTCAGCTTCTGTATAGAGAGACACGGGATCAGTTAGTGTACTCAGCTTCTGTATAGAGAGACACGGGGATCAGTTAGTGTACTCAGCTTCTGTATAGAGAGACACGGGGATCAGTTAGTGTACTCAGCTTCTGTATAGAGAGACACGGGGATCAGTTAGTGTACTCAGCTTCTGTATAGAGAGACACGGGGATCAGTTAGTGTACTCAGCTTCTGTATAGAGAGACACGGGGATCAGTTAGTGTACTCAGCTTCTGTATAGAGAGACACGGGGATCAGTTAGTGTACTCAGCTTCTGTATAGAGAGACACGGGGATCAGTTAGTGTACTCAGCTTCTGTATAGAGAGACACGGGGATCAGTTAGTGTACTCAGCTTCTGTATAGAGAGACACGGGGATCAGTTAGTGTACTCAGCTTCTGTATAGAGAGACACGGGGATCAGTTAGTGTACTCAGCTTCTGTATAGAGAGACACGGGGATCAGTTAGTGTATTCAGCTTCTGTATAGAGAGACACGGGGATCAGTTAGTGTACTCAGCTTCTGTATAGAGAGACACGGGGATCAGTTAGTGTACTCAGCTTCTGTATAGAGAGACACGGGGATCAGTTAGTGTACTCAGCTTCTGTATAGAGAGACACGGGGATCAGTTAGTGTACTCAGCTTCTGTATAGAGAGACACGGGGATCAGTTAGTGTACTCAGCTTCTGTATAGAGAGACACGGGGATCAGTTAGTGTACTCAGCTTCTGTATAGAGAGACACAGTTAGTGTACTCAGCTTCTGTATAGAGAGACACGGGGATCAGTTAGTGTACTCAGCTTCTGTATAGAGAGACACGGGGATCAGTTAGTGTACTCAGCTTCTGTATAGAGAGACACGGGGATCAGTTAGTGTACTCAGCTTCTGTATAGAGAGACACGGGGATCAGTTAGTGTACTCAGCTTCTGTATAGAGAGACACGGGATCAGTTAGTGTACTCAGCTTCTGTATAGAGAGACACGGGGATCAGTTAGTGTACTCAGCTTCTGTATAGAGAGACACGGGGATCAGTTAGTGTACTCAGCTTCTGTATAGAGAGACACGGGGATCAGTTAGTGTACTCAGCTTCTGTATAGAGAGACACGGGGATCAGTTAGTGTACTCAGCTTCTGTATAGAGAGACACGGGGATCAGTTAGTGTACTCAGCTTCTGTATAGAGAGACACGGGGATCAGTTAGTGTACTCAGCTTCTGTATAGAGAGACACGGGGATCAGTTAGTGTACTCAGCTTCTGTATAGAGAGACACGGGGATCAGTTAGTGTACTCAGCTTCTGTATAGAGAGACACGGGGATCAGTTAGTGTACTCAGCTTCTGTATAGAGAGACACGGGGATCAGTTAGTGTACTCAGCTTCTGTATAGAGAGACACGGGGATCAGTTAGTGTACTCAGCTTCTGTATAGAGAGACACGGGGATCAGTTAGTGTACTCAGCTTCTGTATAGAGAGACACAGTTAGTGTACTCAGCTTCTGTATAGAGAGACACGGGGATCAGTTAGTGTACTCAGCTTCTGTATAGAGAGACACGGGGATCAGTTAGTGTACTCAGCTTCTGTATAGAGAGACACGGGGATCAGTTAGTGTACTCAGCTTCTGTATAGAGAGACACGGGGATCAGTTAGTGTACTCAGCTTCTGTATAGAGAGACACGGGGATCAGTTAGTGTACTCAGCTTCTGTATAGAGAGACACGGGGATCAGTTAGTGTACTCAGCTTCTGTATAGAGAGACACGGGGATCAGTTAGTGTACTCAGCTTCTGTATAGAGAGACACGGGGATCAGTTAGTGTACTCAGCTTCTGTATAGAGAGACACGGGGATCAGTTAGTGTACTCAGCTTCTGTATAGAGAGAAACGGGGATCAGTTAGTGTACTCAGCTTCTGTATAGAGAGACACGGGGATCAGTTAGTGTACTCAGCTTCTGTATAGAGAGACACGGGGATCAGCTAGTGTACTCAGCTTCTGTATAGAGAGACACGGGGATCAGTTAGTGTACTCAGCTTCTGTATAGAGAGACACGGGGATCAGTTAGTGTACTCAGCTTCTGTATAGAGATACACAGTTAGTGTACTCAGCTTCTGTATAGAGAGACACGGGGATCAGTTAGTGTACTCAACTTCTGTATAGAAAGACACGGGGATCAGTTAGTGTACTCAGCTTCTGTATAGAGAGACACGGGGATCAGTTAGTGTACTCAGCTTCTGTATAGAGAGACACGGGGATCAGTTAGTGTAACAGACCAGAAAAGGAAGTAACTTGTTGGGAGGGAATCTCCAGAAGGGGCTGACCTGTAGTGTGGGAAAATCTTGACCTGGGAATGACCAGTGTGGATAGGAACTCTGGAAAAAGGATGACCCGTCTGGATAGGTTATCTGGAGTATTGACTGACCCATTTCGAAGGGAAATCTGGAAAAGGGACTGATTTGTTGGGAGGGAAAAACTAAGAAAGGATTTAACTGTCGGTCCGGTCGTGCATGGGAAGAGACTTCCGGTCGTGCATGGGAAGAAACAGGTCACGCTGAATACGCGCTCCGCCGCCCGCAGGCTTATCGTAAGCAATCCAGTCAAATGATCATATGAAAACCCTCTTATGAAATAACGAAAAATAGAGACTGGTACAGCAGACATTTACAAAGTATTATTTCAAATATAAATATTATACATTGTGAGCAGAAAGCGGTAATATGACGACGAGAGCGAACGCGGCAAGCATGGAAGAAATTGTTAAAGCCTCTGAGAAAAGACTGCGTGAACTCATCATAGATAGAAAGAAAGAGTAAAACTAGAAGGTGAATATAATGAAAAACTTGAAAAATTAGATAGTGTTGCTACTGAGGAGACAAAAACAAAATTGTTACAAGAAATCAACATTATAAAAGAGCACCAAATGGAACTTAATACATACAAGACGGATGGAATAATGTTAAGATCAAAGGCAAGATGGTATGAAAAAGGCGAGAAACCTACAAAATTCTTTTTATCTATGGAAAAACAAAAATTTATAAACAAAGCGATAACTAGATTGGACACTGATAATGGGCAGATAAGTGAAACAAAAAATATCATTGATTACACAAAGAACTTTTTTCAAACTCTGTATACAAAGAAAACTGTAAAAGATGTTGACCTTGAAGCGCTCTTTATAGATAACAAAATACCTAGGTTATCTGACAATGAAGCACTTACGCTTGAAGGGGAATTGAAATATGAAGAAGTTCTTGTAGCATTGAAAAATATGAAAAATGAGAAAAGCCCCGGACCTTCCGGTTATACAGCTGAATTTTATAAATTCTTTTGGAACGACATCAACATCTACCTAATTAACTCATTGAACGCAGCATATAAGAAAGGCGAACTTTCAATTAGTCAAAAACAAGGTCTTATAACATGCATCCCGAAAAAAATAAATCAAAGGAACAACTAAAAAATTATAGACCAATTTCGTTACTAAACATTTCACATAAAATAGCTTCAGCCGTGATATCGGCTCGTATTAAGAACATACTACCTAAGATAATAAGTGAAGACCAAAAGGGATTTATGAAAGGCAGATACATTGGAGAATGTACGAGACTGGTAAATGATATAATGGATTTTACTGAAATTACGAATAAACCAGGACTTTTGATATTGATAGACTTTGAAAAAGCTTTCGATTCAGTAGAATGGTCATTCATCGAAAAGTGTTTTGACTTTTTAAATTTCGGACCATCTATAAAAAATTGGTTAAAAACATTTTACAATAACATAAACTCTAGTGTCCTGGTTAATGGATTCCCATCAGAGTTCTTCCAAATCACCCGAGGTTGTAGACAAGGCGATCCTCTTTCGCCCTACATATTTCTTATTGTGGCTGAAATTCTGGCCCATATGTTAAGACAAAATGAAAAGATTAAAGGATTAACAATGATAGGTATTGAATATTTATTAACTCAGTTCGCTGATGATACCACCATCATTTTAGACGGCTCTGAAAACTCCTTTAGAGAAACATTGAAAGTACTCGAAACATATGCATCTTTCTCCGGACTCAAAATAAACATTGACAAAACTAAAATCATCTGGATAGGTTCGAAACAATACTCAAGTTTACAATATTGCAGAGAATACAACTTAGACTGGACTCAAAAACCATTTGTATTACTAGGTATTTTATTTCAGCATAACAAGGCAGAAATGGTAGAACGGAACTACAAGGATAAGCTCAAGTTAATTGAGAAAGAAATGAAATTATGGTCCTTGAGAGACCTTACACCTTTAGGAAGAATAACTATTCTAAAAAGTCTGATTCTACCAAAACTTAATCATCTTTTTACCTCTCTCGCAAATCCAAAAATAGACACTATAACAAACCTGCAACGAAAGTTTTTCTCATTTATTTGGAAAGGCAAACCTGACAAAACAAAACGATGTCTAATGATAAAACCATACCAGGAAGGTGGCTTGAAAATGCCTGCTATTTTCGAAACAATTAAATCGCAGAAAATATCATGGATAAGAAGGCTATTTGTACAAGATTCAAATATATAAAAAAACCTGTATATACATTTAATCAAACAAATACACTTTCCCCTGTTGAAATGGGACCAACTTATCTTAGAACACATTATATCCCTAAACTCAGTAGTCAATTTTGGAAAGATGTATTTTATGCTTGGTCTGAATTACAAGAAAAGAATATACATGAGAGTGAACAACTCGGCAGGCAATACATTTGGGCAAATGATAATATAACGATTGAAAATAAACCGGTAGTATATGACCACTATTGGCAATCCAATACTAAGTTCATAAATGACTTTTTGAAAGACGATAATACATTTCTATCATACAATGAATTCATAGACATGTACGGAGTAAAAACAAACTTTCTTGAATATGCAGGCTTAATATCCTCACTGAAGAAGTACTCAAAACGATGCTCTATAAGTAAGCAGAAAGATTTGCCCTTTATTCCTCCAAATTTGGAAATACTTAATAAAACTAAGAAAGGATGTAGTATATTTTATTCCCGATTACTCAAAGACGATTCATTCCAAAAATTAAATTACCATAGGAAATGGGAAGAAGAATTAGACATAGATATCACACCAGAAGTGTGGAAAACGTACAATTCTATACCTTTCCAAGCAGCTTATAGCACTAAACACAGGTGGTTCCAATACAGAGTTCTTCATAGAATACTTACGACGAATAAGGACATGTACAAATACAGGTTGATAGAGTCTCCACTATGTACATTTTGTAATGTTGAAATAGAATCTATTTTTCATTTACTATATGAATGTAGATGTGTCAAGAGACTGTGGCAAGATTTATCCGAATGGATTGAAAGCGAAACTGGCACTTGTTTAAGAATAAACGCAGAAAAGGTTATTCTTGGATTTAAAGAAAGAAGAAATAACGTATTGAATTTCATTTTCATACTGACAAAAGAGTACATTTACTCTCGAAAATTTACTTTTAAAAGCTTTACCTTCCCTCAATGGCCGCAAACCAGAATTGAAACAGAACTACCAATTGCACAAATTAAACGCCTACTCCCAATGCAAATATGATTCATTTATCTCATTCTGATCATCCTGCCACAATCTATTTATCTAAATATATGTCATATCAAATGTACTTTTGTGACTGAATGTATGGATCAATGAAATGAAAACCTGCTGTACCCAGGAAAAAGAAATAAAGTGATAAAAAAAAACGAAAAAAAACCCGACGTCTTCGTTATAATGGCCGCATTAACTCTTTGATGTTTCATACATGGTTCGTTCCTCTCTGTCTGCTTTCAGATGGCTACAAACGAGCTTTAACCGGCAATGAATGACTTGACAAAATATTGTTTCAAAGTTAAAATCAAGGAAGCTGGTAGTTACTGTTGGGTTCATCATTTTACAATGAAGAAGTGACGTTCTCAACCTGAAACAGTAACGCTTGGTAAGAGGAAATAGTCTGTAGATAATATCTCTGATTCTTACAATTAATTGTTTGAATGGAAGTATTGTTCCAAGGATAACAGTTTTTAAGTTCCGATACTCAAACAGTAGTCTTGCTTCATGACTTTGTATAATTACGAGAGTTTAATACAGTCTAGGTCCTCATTCAGCAAGTCTAGGTTTGACTGTGAACACACTATGAAATATGGAGCCCGAAAAATAAATTATAGTGGATGAAGGAGCAGTAAAATATTAAAATATTTCATACATGTAGACTAAAATTTAGTCTACTCAAACAGGTATAACAGTAGTTCGATATTATAGTCTGGAGCCATACGATGGTACATTTAACTGGTAACATTAACAAAACCTGACTGCAATAATCAAATAGAGGTAATACGAAAGATGTATACAAAGTATTTAGTATTTTATCCTAAACTTCTGAAACAACTGCTCCATTTGGTTTTTATTTCTTTATTATTTCATTTATCTATACTTTCCAATAACGATCGCTGTGAAGTAAAAGCTTAAATGTTTGTTGTCTTTAACTTCTATAAATGTTTCTCTGTTCTAGCCCAGTCTGCATTTACCCTTAATATGTAGTTATATTTACGCTATCAGTAGGAGTAAGAGGTACCACCATGTCTACAAAAACCTGATTGTAACGGCTCGATGTAATACACTAGGATGTTTTCTTTTAACGAGTCTCCGGACTAGATTGGTCCCTTCACAAGTGCCAGTGTTCCACACGCAAAAGAAGGTAGATTAACCTAATAAAAAGTTTGATTGTTTGAGTTGGTGCGATCTTAACTACAGATGATATTTAAAGCAAGAGGTGATTTTAATGTTTTTGTTCTTCCGTCTCAAGCACTTGAACAATCATTCCGGTATTGTTTTCTCTTTCAAATGTCAAATAACTGCTGTTGTGAGTGTTGATATTCTTGTCGTGTAATGAGAATTGTACATCTGATGAAATATGGAATTCAGCTGGTTCCTTAGATGTGTAGTCCTACGTGCAACTGTAGCAGCAGGGGAGAAACTCCAATTAGTATTTAAAATTGGTAATGAAATTCGTTATCATAGTGAATACTTTATATAATTAAGGCAAGATTGCATATCAACCATTAATCAACGTTAGCGTTTAGAACAATCGAAAAAAAGTACTTTATTAGACAATATAAGATACCCACGGCATTAAAACAATAGAGAACAATGGGACCGACGATGCGCTTTATTTGACGATAAACCATGCGCGAGGTTAATGACGTCATTTCAAGTAACGTTACAAATGACGTCATATTGACGAAGTGCATTGCTCGAACTTGAGGGGGCTATTGTCCAACATGGCTGACTCGGCGTCTGTCCACTCGAAACCAAAAGAAGGAGAGGTGTGGGTTTGCAGTTAAGAAAAGCACGGGTTAGAGACGTAACGTATCCTCTGGGGACATTTTCAAAATCATAATGATTGTTTAATAAATTTGATTCTATTTATGTTAGAGCTCCCACCCCTGTGCATGATAATGCACTCGTCCAAATATGTTCTACGGCGGGAGGCATCATTATTTTCAAAATGTTTCTGTTAAAAATACAATAATTTTCCAACTGTTTTTATATATGAAGCAAGTAATTGTTAAGGGTATCTCATATAAGAAATAGAAAACTCGTTGTTGTGCGCCCTTCGTGTTTTATGCTCCCTGCTATGTTTTATTCAACGATAGATGCACGCCAACTCGTCTTCTTAGAATATAAATTATTTCTTAAATAAAGGTATTGTTTTTTCATGACGTAACAATCGAATGACGTTATATCCGCTCTTCCCCGCTGCCCCCTCGTGATCACGCGTCCATGGTAACCGTTCATCTCGTTTCTTTCGATCAACATGGCTTGTCCCTATCAATGTCTATCGTCATATCGTATTGGCGATTTTGCCGATAATGTTTCTTATAAATGGGACTAGTTTCGAATCATTTAGTTCTCTCTACAGGAAAGAAGAATGGAAAGCAAATGCTTGTCGATTGTCGAGTGACCGCGTTGTTTTACGTCAGGTCACGGCGCACCGTGGGACTGTGACGTTGGTTCACGTCAACCGTCTCTACAAGGTTTAATGTGATACGGTCAATCTAATAATCAAATAATTATGGGTGTACAGCCGCAATAGTCTGCTTAAATAAAAGATTAAAGCATCACCTTCAACGTTTATGACAGCAGCAAAAAAAAAATACGTGCCAGGATTCAGTCGGCCATCACGCTTCCAAAACAAACAATACCCTTAATTCTTTGTGGAATGTTAACCTCGTGATAAGCCTTATATGGGCAATGTGGCCCGCACTGCATAATCGCACGACAAGAGTTTGTAAAAGGTTTTTAAAAACCAAGAGGTGTTAATTTGTTTGTTTAAGATTTTAAAGAAAAAAATAAGAAGAAAATATAATCCAATATTTAATAAATGAAAAGGTTTAAGTGCAAAACTGCCGTAATCAGAGCTTTTACCAACTAAATGTCGTTTATAACTAGGGGTTGGGTTCTATACTTGGAATAGCTAACAGTTAGCCCTGTTCATGGATTCTTAATGTGAGCGATGTTAACACTATATTTTATTTCGAGATTATTAAAATCAGAGTGGTCTCTGTATATATCATTTTAGCATCTTAGAAAAGAAATAAAGTTCGCTCTACCCCAATGTTTTTTGTAATAAAGTATAGTTTTGCCCTGAACTATTATAGTTAAAGCACGGGGACGGTAGAGCGAACTATATTTCTTAATTATCAACAGCCTTCCGTTCATAACAAGATACGTTACCAACAACATGAACTGTAGTTACGAGCATCCCAGCGCGATTCTAAAAGAACCTAATTCTTCACGCTTTGGCAGTTTATATTCTTTTCTTCTTTCTAAGATCCACTGGCTTTAGAGATCTTAAATCTTGTTACTATGCATCTTGAATACGCGGAGAAAGGTATCACGCTAACTTCCATACATCCACTGGCTTTAGAGATCTTAAATCTTGTTACTATGCATCTTGAATACGCGGAGAAAGGTATCACGCTAACTTCCATACATCCACTGGCTTTAGAGATCTTAAATCTTGTTACTGTGCAGCTTGAATACGTGGAGAAAGGTATCACGCTAACTTCCATACATCCACTGGCTTTAGAGATCTTAAATCTTGTTACTATGCATCTTGAATACGTGGAGAAAGGTATCACGCTAACTTCCATACATCCACTGGCTTTAGAGATCTTAAATCTTGTTACTATGCATCTTGAATACGCGGAGAAAGGTATCACGCTAACTTCCATACATCCACTGGCTTTAGAGATCTTAAATCTTGTTACTATGCATCTTGAATACGCGGAGAAAGGTATCACGCTAACTTCCATACATCCACTAGCTTTAGATATCTTAAATCTTGTTACTATGCAGCTTGAATACGTGGAGAAAGGTATCACGCTAACTTCCATACATCCACTGGCTTTAGAGATCTTAAATCTTGTTACTATGCATCTTGAATACGTGGAGAAAGGTATCACGCTAACTTCCATACATCCACTAGCTTTAGATATCTTAAATCTTGTTACTATGAAGCTTGAATACGTGAAGAAAGGTATCACGCTAACTTCCATACATCCACTGGCTTTAGAGATCTTAAATCTTGTTACTATGCATCTTGAATACGCGGAGAAAGGTATCACGCTAACTTCCATACATCCACTAGCTTTAGATATCTTAAATCTTGTTACTATGCAGCTTGAATACGTGGAGAAAGGTATCACGCTAACTTCCATACATCCACTGGCTTTAGAGATCTTAAATCTTGTTACTATGCATCTTGAATACGCGGAGAAAGGTATCACGCTAACTTCCATACATCCACTGGCTTTAGAGATCTTAAATCTTGTTACTATGCATCTTGAATACGCGGAGAAAGGTATCACGCTAACTTCCATACATCCACTGGCTTTAGAGATCTTAAATCTTGTTACTATGCATCTTGAATACGCGGAGAAAGGTATCACGCTAACTTCCATACATCCACTGGCTTTAGAGATCTTAAATCTTGTTACTATGCATCTTGAATATGCGGAGAAAGTTATCACGCTAACTTCCATACATCCACTGGCTTTAGAGATCTTAAATCTTGTTACTATGCATCTTGAATACGTGGAGAAAGGTATCACGCTAACTTCCATACATCCACTGGCTTTAGAGATCTTAAATCTTGTTACTATGCGTCTTGAATACGTGGAGAAAGGTATCACGCTAACTTCCATACATCCACTGGCTTTAGAGATCTTAAATCTTGTTACTATGCATCTTGAATACGTGGAGAAAGGTATCACGCTAACTTCCATACATCCACTGGCTTTAGAGATCTTAAATCTTGTTACTATGCATCTTGAATACGCGGAGAAAGGTATCACGCTAACTTCCATACATCCACTGGCTTTAGAGATCTTAAATCTTGTTACTATGCATCTTGAATACGCGGAGAAAGGTATCACGCTAACTTCCATACATCCACTGGCTTTAGAGATCTTAAATCTTGTTACTATGCATCTTGAATACGCGGAGAAAGGTATCACGCTAACTTCCATACATCCACTGGCTTTAGAGATCTTAAATCTTGTTACTATGCATCTTATCACGCTAACTTCCATACATCCACTGGCTTTAGAGATCTTAAATCTTGTTACTATGCATCTTGAATACGTGGAGAAAGGTATCACGCTAACTTCCATACATCCACTGGCTTTAGAGATCTTAAATCTTGTTACTATGCATCTTGAATACGCGGAGAAAGGTATCACGCTAACTTCCATACATCCACTGGCTTTAGAGATCTTAAATCTTGTTACTATGCATCTTGAATACGCGGAGAAAGGTATCACGCTAACTTCCATACATCCACTGGCTTTAGAGATCTTAAATCTTGTTACTATGCATCTTGAATACGCGGAGAAAGGTATCACGCTAACTTCCATACATCCACTGGCTTTAGAGATCTTAAATCTTGTTACTATGCATCTTGAATACGCGGAGAAAGGTATCACGCTAACTTCCATACATCCACTGGCTTTAGAGATCTTAAATCTTGTTACTATGCATCTTGAATACGTGGAGAAAGGTATCACGCTAACTTCCATACATCCACTGGCTTTAGAGATCTTAAATCTTGTTACTATGCATCTTGAATACGCGGAGAAAGGTATCACGCTAACTTCCATACATCCACTGGCTTTAGAGATCTTAAATCTTGTTACTATGCATCTTGAATACGTGGAGAAAGGTATCACGCTAACTTCCATACATCCACTGGCTTTAGAGATCTTAAATCTTGTTACTATGCATCTTGAATACGCGGAGAAAGGTATTACACTATCTTCCATACATCCACTAGCTTTAGATATTTTAAATCTTGTTACTATGCAGCTTGAATACGCGGAGAAAGGTATCACGCTAACTTCCATACATCCACTGGCTTTAGAGATCTTAAATCTTGTTACTATGCATCTTGAATACGCGGAGAAAGGTATCACGCTAACTTCCATACATCCACTGGCTTTAGAGATCTTAAATCTTGTTACTATGCATCTTGAATACGCGGAGAAAGATATCACGCTAACTTCCATACATCCACTGGCTTTAGAGATCTTAAATCTTGTTACTATGCATCTTGAATACGCGGAGAAAGGTATCACGCTAACTTCCATACATCCACTGGCTTTAGAGATCTTAAATCTTGTTACTATGCATCTTGAATACGCGGAGAAAGGTATCACGCTAACTTCCATACATCCACTGGCTTTAGAGATCTTAAATCTTGTTACTTTGCATCTTGAATACGCGGAGAAAGGTATCACGCTAACTTCCATACATCCACTGGCTTTAGAGATCTTAAATATTGTTACTATGCATCTTGAATACGCGGAGAAAGGTATCAAGCTAACTTCCATACATCAACTGGCTTTAGAGATCTTAAATCTTGTTACTATGCATCTTGAATACGCGGAGAAAGGTATCACGCTAACTTCCATACATCCACTGGCTTTAGAGATCTTAAATCTTGTTACTATGCATCTTGAATACGCGGAGAAAGGTATCACGCTAACTTCCATACATCCACTGGCTTTAGAGATCTTAAATCTTGTTACTATGCATCTTGAATACGTGGAGAAAGGTATCACGCTAACTTCCATACATCCACTAGCTTTAGAGATCTTAAATCTTGTTACTATGCATCTTGAATACGTAGAGAAAGGTATCACGCTAACTTCCATACATCCACTAGCTTTAGATATCTTAAATCTTGTTACTATGAAGCTTGAATACGTGGAGAAAGGTATCACGCTAACTTCCATACATCCACTGGCTTTAGAGATCTTAAATCTTGTTACTATGCATCTTGAATACGCGGAGAAAGGTATCACGCTAACTTCCATACATCCACTAGCTTTAGATATCTTAAATCTTGTTACTATGCAGCTTGAATACGCGGAGAAAGGTATCACGCTAACTTCCATACATCCACTGGCTTTAGAGATCTTAAATCTTGTTACTATGCATCTTGAATACGCGGAGAAAGGTATCACGCTAACTTCCATACATCCACTGGCTTTAGAGATCTTAAATCTTGTTACTATGCATCTTGAATACGCGGAGAAAGGTATCACGCTAACTTCCATACATCCACTGGCTTTAGAGATCTTAAATCTTGTTACTATGCATCTTGAATACGCGGAGAAAGGTATCACGCTAACTTCCATACATCCACTGGCTTTAGAGATCTTAAATCTTGTTACTTTGCATCTTGAATACGCGGAGAAAGGTATCACGCTAACTTCCATACATCCACTGGCTTTAGAGATCTTAAATATTGTTACTATGCATCTTGAATACGCGGAGAAAGGTATCACGCTAACTTCCATACATCCACTGGCTTTAGAGATCTTAAATCTTGTTACTATGCCTCTTGAATACGTAGAGAAAGGTATCACGCTAACTTCCATACATCCACTAGCTTTAGATATCTTTAATCTTGTTACTATGAAGGTTGAATACGTGGAGAAAGGTATCACGCTAACTTCCATACATCCACTGGCTTTAGAGATCTTAAATCTTGTTACTATGCATCTTGAATACGCGGAGATAGGTATCACGCTAACTTCCATACATCCACTGGCTTTAGAGATCTTAAATCTTGTTACTATGCATCTTGAATACGCGGAGAAAGGTATCACGCTTACTTCCATACATCCACTGGCTTTAGAGATCTTAAATCTTGTTACTATGCATCTTGAATACGCGGAGAAAGGTATCACGCTAACTTCCATACATCCACTGGCTTTAGAGATCTTAAATCTTGTTACTATGCATCTTGAATAAGCGGAGAAAGGTATCACGCTTACTTCCATACATCCACTGGCTTTAGAGATCTTAAATCTTGTTACTATGCATCTTGAATACGCGGAGAAAGGTATCACGCTAACTTCCATACATCCACTGGCTTTAGAGATCTTAAATCTTGTTACTATGCATCTTGAATACGCGGAGAAAGGTATCACGCTAACTTCCATACATCCACTGGCTTTAGAGATCTTAAATCTTGTTACTATGCATCTTGAATACGTGGAGAAAGGTATCACGCTAACTTCCATACATCCACTAGCTTTAGATATCTTAAATCTTGTTACTATGCAGCTTGAATACGCGGAGAAAGGTATCACGCTAACTTCCATACATCCACTGGCTTTAGAGATCTTAAATCTTGTTACTATGCATCTTGAATACGCGGAGAAAGGTATCACGCTAACTTCCATACATCCACTGGCTTTAGAGATCTTAAATCTTGTTACTATGCATCTTGAATACGCGGAGAAAGGTATCACGCTAACTTCCATACATCCACTGGCTTTAGAGATCTTAAATCTTGTTACTATGCATCTTGAATACGTAGAGAAAGGTATCACGCTAACTTCCATACATCCACTAGCTTTAGATATCTTAAATCTTGTTACTATGAAGCTTGAATACGTGGAGAAAGGTATCACGCTAACTTCCATACATCCACTGGCTTTAGAGATCTTAAATCTTGTTACTATGCATCTTGAATACGCGGAGAAAGGTATCACGCTAACTTCCATACATCCACTGGCTTTAGAGATCTTAAATCTTGTTACTATGCATCTTGAATACGTGGAGAAAGGTATCACGCTAACTTCCATACATCCACTGGCTTTAGAGATCTTAAATCTTGTTACTATGCATCTTGAATACGTGGAGAAAGGTATCACGCTAACGTCCATACATCCACTGGCTTTAGAGATCTTAAATCTTGTTACTTTGCATCTTGAATACGCGGAGAAAGGTATCACGCTAACTTCCATACATCCACTGGCTTTAGAGATCTTAAATATTGTTACTATGCATCTTGAATACGCGGAGAAAGGTATCACGCTAACTTCCATACATCCACTGGCTTTAGAGATCTTAAATCTTGTTACTATGCATCTTGAATACGCGGAGAAAGGTATCACGCTAACTTCCATACATCCACTGGCTTTAGAGATCTTAAATCTTGTTACTATGCATCTTGAATACGTGGAGAAAGGTATCACGCTAACTTCCATACATCCACTGGCTTTAGAGATCTTAAATCTTGTTACTATGCATCTTGAATACGCGGAGAAAGGTATCACGCTAACTTCCATACATCCACTAGCTTTAGATATCTTAAATCTTGTTACTATGCAGCTTGAATACGCGGAGAAAGGTATCACGCTAACTTCCATACATCCACTGGCTTTAGAGATCTTAAATCTTGTTACTATGCATCTTGAATACGCGGAGAAAGGTATCACGCTAACTTCCATACATCCACTGGCTTTAGAGATCTTAAATCTTGTTACTATGCATCTTGAATACGCGGAGAAAGGTATCACGCTAACTTCCATACATCCACTAGCTTTAGATATTTTAAATCTTGTTACTATGCAGCTTGAATACGCGGAGAAAGGTATCACGCTAACTTCCATACATCCACTGGCTTTAGAGATCTTAAATCTTGTTACTATGCATCTTGAATACGCGGAGAAAGGTATCACGCTAACTTCCATACATCCACTGGCTTTAGAGATCTTAAATCTTGTTACTATGCATCTTGAATACGCGGAGAAAGATATCACGCTAACTTCCATACATCCACTGGCTTTAGAGATCTTAAATCTTGTTACTATGCATCTTGAATACGCGGAGAAAGGTATCACGCTAACTTCCATACATCCACTGGCTTTAGAGATCTTAAATCTTGTTACTATGCATCTTGAATACGTGGAGAAAGGTATCACGCTAACTTCCATACATCCACTGGCTTTAGAGATCTTAAATCTTGTTACTATGCATCTTGAATACGTGGAGAAAGGTATCACGCTAACTTCCATACATCCACTGGCTTTAGAGATCTTAAATCTTGTTACTATGCATCTTGAATACGCGGAGAAAGGTATCACGCTAACTTCCATACATCCACTGGCTTTAGAGATCTTAAATATTGTTACTATGCATCTTGAATACGCGGAGAAAGGTATCACGCTAACTTCCATACATCCACTGGCTTTAGAGATCTTAAATCTTGTTACTATGCATCTTGAATACGCGGAGAAAGGTATCACGCTAACTTCCATACATCCACTGGCTTTAGAGATCTTAAATCTTGTTACTATGCATCTTGAATACGCGGAGAAAGGTATCACGCTAACTTCCATACATCCACTGGCTTTAGAGATCTTAAATCTTGTTACTATGCATCTTGAATACGCGGAGAAAGGTATCACGCTAACTTCCATACATCCACTAGCTTTAGATATCATAAATCTTGTTACTATGCAGCTTGAATACGCGGAGAAAGGTATCACGCTAACTTCCATACATCCACTGGCTTTAGAGATCTTAAATCTTGTTACTATGCAGCTTGAATACGCGGAGAAAGGTATCACGCTAACTTCCATACATCCACTGGCTTTAGAGATCTTAAATCTTGTTACTATGCATCTTGAATACGCGGAGAAAGGTATCACGCTAACTTCCATACATCCACTGGCTTTAGAGATCTTAAATCTTGTTACTATGCATCTTGAATACGTAGAGAAAGGTATCACGCTAACTTCCATACATCCACTAGCTTTAGATATCTTAAATCTTGTTACTATGAAGTTTGAATACGTGGAGAAAGGTATCACGCTAACTTCCATACATCCACTGGCTTTAGAGATCTTAAATCTTGTTACTATGCATCTTGAATACGCGGAGAAAGGTATCACGCTAACTTCCATACATCCACTGGCTTTAGAGATCTTAAATCTTGTTACTATGCATCTTGAATACGCGGAGAAAGGTATCACGCTAACTTCCATACATCCACTGGCTTTAGAGATCTTAAATCTTGTTACTATGCATCTTGAATACGCGGAGAAAGGTATCACGCTAACTTCCATACATCCACTGGCTTTAGAGATCTTAAATCTTGTTACTATGAAGCTTGAATACGCGGAGAAAGGTATCACGCTAACTTCCATACATCCACTGGCTTTAGAGATCTTAAATCTTGTTACTATGCATCTTGAATACGTAGAGAAAGGTATCACGCTAACTTCCATACATCCACTAGCTTTAGATATCTTAAATCTTGTTACTATGAAGCTTGAATACGCGGAGAAAGGTATCACGCTAACTTCCATACATCCACTGGCTTTAGAGATCTTAAATCTTGTTACTATGCATCTTGAATACGCGGAGAAAGGTATCACGCTAACTTCCATACATCCACTGGCTTTAGAGATCTTAAATCTTGTTACTATGCATCTTGAATACGCGGAGAAAGGTATCACGCTAACTTCCATACATCCACTGGCTTTAGAGATCTTAAATCTTGTTACTATGCATCTTGAATACGCGGAGAAAGGTATCACGCTAACTTCCATACATCCACTGGCTTTAGAGATCTTAAATCTTGTTACTATGCATCTTGAATACGCGGAGAAAGGTATCACGCTAACTTCCATACATCCACTGGCTTTAGAGATCTTAAATCTTGTTACTATGCATCTTGAATACGCGGAGAAAGGTATCACGCTAACTTCCATACATCCACTGGCTTTAGAGATCTTAAATCTTGTTACTATGCATCTTGAATACGCGGAGAAAGGTATCACGCTAACTTCCATACATCCACTGGCTTTAGAGATCTTAAATCTTGTTACTATGCATCTTGAATACGCGGAGAAAGGTATCACGCTAACTTCCATACATTCACTGGCTTTAGAGATCTTAAATCTTGTTACTATGCATCTTGAATACGCGGAGAAAGGTATCACGCTAACTTCCATACATCCACTGGCTTTAGAGATCTTAAATCTTGTTACTATGAAGCTTGAATACGCGGAGAAAGGTATCACGCTAACTTCCATACATCCACTGGCTTTAGAGATCTTAAATCTTGTTACTATGCATCTTGAATACGCGGAGAAAGGTATCACGCTAACTTCCATACATCCACTAGCTTTAGATATCTTAAATCTTGTTACTATGCATCTTGAATACGCGGAGAAAGGTATCACGCTAACTTCCATACATCCACTGGCTTTAGAGATCTTAAATCTTGTTACTATGCATCTTGAATACGTGGAGAAAGGTATCACGCTAACTTCCATACATCCACTAGCTTTAGATATCTTAAATCTTGTTACTATGAAGCTTGAATACGTGGAGAAAGGTATCACGCTAACTTCCATACATCCACTGGCTTTAGAGATCTTAAATCTTGTTACTATGCATCTTGAATACGCGGAGAAAGGTATCACGCTAACTTCCATACATCCACTGGCTTTAGAGATCTTAAATCTTGTTACTATGCAGCTTGAATACGCGGAGAAAGGTATCACGCTAACTTCCATACATCCACTGGCTTTAGAGATCTTAAATCTTGTTACTATGCATCTTGAATACGCGGAGAAAGGTATCACGCTAACTTCCATACATCCACTGGCTTTAGAGATCTTAAATCTTGTTACTATGCATCTTGAATACGCGGAGAAAGATATCACGCTAACTTCCATACATCCACTGGCTTTAGAGATCTTAAATCTTGTTACTATGCATCTTGAATACGCGGAGAAAGGTATCACGCTAACTTCCATACATCCACTGGCTTTAGAGATCTTAAATCTTGTTACTATGCATCTTGAATACGCGGAGAAAGGTATCACGCTAACTTCCATACATCCACTGGCTTTAGAGATCTTAAATCTTGTTACTATGCATCTTGAATACGCGGAGAAAGGTATCACGCTAACTTCCATACATCCACTGGCTTTAGAGATCTTAAATCTTGTTACTATGCATCTTGAATACGCGGAGAAAGGTATCACGCTAACTTCCATACATCCACTGGCTTTAGAGATCTTAAATCTTGTTACTATGCATCTTGAATACGCGGAGAAAGGTATCACGCTAACTTCCATACATCCACTAGCTTTAGATATCTTAAATCTTGTTACTATGCATCTTGAATACGCGGAGAAAGGTATCACGCTAACTTCCATACATCCACTGGCTTTAGAGATCTTAAATCTTGTTACTAAGCATCTTGAATACGCGGAGAAAGGTATCACGCTAACTTCCATACATCCACTGGCTTTAGAGATCTTAAATCTTGTTACTATGCATCTTGAATACGCGGAGAAAGGTATCACGCTAACTTCCATACATCCACTGGCTTTAGAGATCTTAAATCTTGTTACTATGCATCTTGAATACGTAGAGAAAGGTATCACGCTAACTTCCATACATCCACTAGCTTTAGATATCTTAAATCTTGTTACTATGAAGCTTGAATACGTGGAGAAAGGTATCACGCTAACTTCCATACATCCACTGGCTTTAGAGATCTTAAATCTTGTTACTATGCATCTTGAATACGCGGAGAAAGGTATCACGCTAACTTCCATACATCCACTGGCTTTAGAGATCTTAAATCTTGTTACTATGCATCTTGAATACGCGGAGAAAGGTATCACGCTAACTTCCATACATCCACTGGCTTTAGAGATCGTAAATCTTGTTACTTTGCATCCTGAATACGCGGAGAAAGGTATCACGCTAACTTCCATACATCCACTGGCTTTAGAGATCTTAAATCTTGTTACTATGCATCTTGAATACGCGGAGAAAGGTATCACGCTAACTTCCATACATCCACTGGCTTTAGAGATCTTAAATCTTGTTACTATGCATCTTGAATACGCGGAGAAAGGTATCACGCTAACTTCCATACATCCACTGGCTTTAGAGATCTTAAATCTTGTTACTATGCATCTTGAATACGCGGAGAAAGGTATCACGCTAACTTCCATACATCCACTGGCTTTAGAGATCTTAAATCTTGTTACTATGCATCTTGAATACGCGGAGAAAGGTATCACGCTAACTTCCATACATCCACTGGCTTTAGAGATCTTAAATCTTGTTACTATGAAGCTTGAATACGCGGAGAAAGGTATCACGCTAACTTCCATACATCCACTGGCTTTAGAGATCTTAAATCTTGTTACTATGCATCTTGAATACGTAGAGAAAGGTATCACGCTAACTTCCATACATCCACTAGCTTTAGATATCTTAAATCTTGTTACTATGAAGCTTGAATACTAGGAGAAAGGTATCACGCTAACTTCCATACATCCACTGGCTTTAGAGATCTTAAATCTTGTTACTATGCATCTTGAATACGCGGAGAAAGGTATCACGCTAACTTCCATACATCCACTGGCTTTAGAGATCTTAAATCTTGTTACTATGCATCTTGAATACGCGGAGAAAGGTATCACGCTAACTTCCATACATCCACTAGCTTTAGAGATCGTAAATCTTGTTACTTTGCATCCTGAATACGCGGAGAAAGGTATCACGCTAACTTCCATACATCCACTGTCTTTAGAGATCTTAAATCTTGTTACTATGCATCTTGAATACGCGGAGAAAGGTATCACGCTAACTTCCATACATCCACTGGCTTTAGAGATCTTAAATCTTGTTACTATGCATCTTGAATACGCGGAGAAAGGTATCACGCTAACTTCCATACATCCACTGGCTTTAGAGATCTTAAATCTTGTTACTATGCATCTTGAATACGCGGAGAAAGGTATCACGCTAACTTCCATACATTCACTGGCTTTAGAGATCTTAAATCTTGTTACTATGCATCTTGAATACGCGGAGAAAGGTATCACGCTAATTTCCATACATCCACTGGCTTTAGAGATCTTAAATCTTGTTACTATGAAGCTTGAATACGCGGAGAAAGGTATCACGCTAACTTCCATACATCCACTGGCTTTAGAGATCTTAAATCTTGTTACTATGCATCTTGAATACGCGAATAAAAAGGTATCACGCTAACTTCCATACATCCACTAGCTTTAGATATCTTAAATCTTGTTACTATGCAGCTTGAATACGCGGAGAAAGGTATCACGCTAACTTCCATACATCCACTGGCTTTAGAGATCTTAAATCTTGTTACTATGCATCTTAAATACGTGGAGAAAGGTATCACGCTAACTTCCATACATCCACTAGCTTTAGATATCTTAAATCTTGTTACTATGAAGCTTGAATACGTGGAGAAAGGTATCACGCTAACTTCCATACATCCACTGGCTTTAGAGATCTTAAATCTTGTTACTATGCATCTTGAATACGCGGAGAAAGGTATCACGCTAACTTCCATACATCCACTAGCTTTAGAGATCTTAAATCTTGTTACTATGCAGCTTGAATACGCGGAGAAAGGTATCACGCTAACTTCCATACATCCACTGGCTTTAGAGATCTTAAATCTTGTTACTATGCATCTTAAATACGTGGAGAAAGGTATCACGCTAACTTCCATACATCCACTAGCTTTAGATATCTTAAATCTTGTTACTATGAAGCTTGAATACGTGGAGAAAGGTATCACGCTAACTTCCATACATCCACTGGCTTTAGAGATCTTAAATCTTGTTACTATGCATCTTGAATACGCGGAGAAAGGTATCACGCTAACTTCCATACATCCACTAGCTTTAGATATCTTAAATCTTGTTACTATGCAGCTTGAATACGCGGAGAAAGGTATCACGCTAACTTCCATACATCCACTGGCTTTAGAGATCTTAAATCTTGTTACTATGCATCTTGAATACGCGGAGAAAGGTATCACGCTAACTTCCATACATCCACTGGCTTTAGAGATCTTAAATCTTGTTACTATGCATCTTGAATACGCGGAGAAAGATATCACGCTAACTTCCATACATCCACTGGCTTTAGAGATCTTAAATCTTGTTACTATGCATCTTGAATACGCGGAGAAAGGTATCACGCTAACTTCCATACATCCACTGGCTTTAGAGATCTTAAATCTTGTTACTATGCATCTTGAATACGCGGAGAAAGGTATCACGCTAACTTCCATACATCCACTGGCTTTAGAGATCTTAAATCTTGTTACTATGCATCTTGAATACGTGGAGAAAGGTATCACGCTAACTTCCATACATCCACTGGCTTTAGAGATCTTAAATCTTGTTACTATGCATCTTGAATACGCGGAGAAAGGTATCACGCTAACTTCCATACATCCACTGGCTTTAGAGATCTTAAATCTTGTTACTATGCATCTTGAATACGCGGAGAAAGGTATCACGCTAACTTCCATACATCCACTGGCTTTAGAGATCTTAAATCTTGTTACTATGCATCTTGAATACGCGGAGAAAGGTATCACGCTAACTTCCATACATCCACTAGCTTTAGATATTTTAAATCTTGTTACTATGCATCTTGAATACGCGGAGAAAGGTATCACGCTAACTTCCATACATCCACTGGCTTTAGAGATCTTAAATCTTGTTACTATGCAGCTTGAATACGCGGAGAAAGGTATCACGCTAACTTCCATACATCCACTGGCTTTAGAGATCTTAAATCTTGTTACTATGCATCTTGAATACGCGGAGAAAGATATCACGCTAACTTCCATACATCCACTGGCTTTAGAGATCTTAAATCTTGTTACTATGCATCTTGAATACGCGGAGAAAGGTATCACGCTAACTTCCATACATCCACTGGCTTTAGAGATCTTAAATCTTGTTACTATGAAGCTTGAATACGCGGAGAAAGGTATCACGCTAACTTCCATACATCCACTGGCTTTAGAGATCTTAAATCTTGTTACTATGCATCTTGAATACGTAGAGAAAGGTATCACGCTAACTTCCATACATCCACTAGCTTTAGATATCTTAAATCTTGTTACTATGAAGCTTGAATACTAGGAGAAAGGTATCACGCTAACTTCCATACATCCACTGGCTTTAGAGATCTTAAATCTTGTTACTATGCATCTTGAATACGCGGAGAAAGGTATCACGCTAACTTCCATACATCCACTGGCTTTAGAGATCTTAAATCTTGTTACTATGCATCTTGAATACGCGGAGAAAGGTATCACGCTAACTTCCATACATCCACTAGCTTTAGAGATCGTAAATCTTGTTACTTTGCATCCTGAATACGCGGAGAAAGGTATCACGCTAACTTCCATACATCCACTGTCTTTAGAGATCTTAAATCTTGTTACTATGCATCTTGAATACGCGGAGAAAGGTATCACGCTAACTTCCATACATCCACTGGCTTTAGAGATCTTAAATCTTGTTACTATGCATCTTGAATACGCGGAGAAAGGTATCACGCTAACTTCCATACATCCACTGGCTTTAGAGATCTTAAATCTTGTTACTATGCATCTTGAATACGCGGAGAAAGGTATCACGCTAACTTCCATACATTCACTGGCTTTAGAGATCTTAAATCTTGTTACTATGCATCTTGAATACGCGGAGAAAGGTATCACGCTAATTTCCATACATCCACTGGCTTTAGAGATCTTAAATCTTGTTACTATGAAGCTTGAATACGCGGAGAAAGGTATCACGCTAACTTCCATACATCCACTGGCTTTAGAGATCTTAAATCTTGTTACTATGCATCTTGAATACGCGGAGAAAGGTATCACGCTAACTTCCATACATCCACTAGCTTTAGATATCTTAAATCTTGTTACTATGCAGCTTGAATACGCGGAGAAAGGTATCACGCTAACTTCCATACATCCACTGGCTTTAGAGATCTTAAATCTTGTTACTATGCATCTTAAATACGTGGAGAAAGGTATCACGCTAACTTCCATACATCCACTAGCTTTAGATATCTTAAATCTTGTTACTATGAAGCTTGAATACGTGGAGAAAGGTATCACGCTAACTTCCATACATCCACTGGCTTTAGAGATCTTAAATCTTGTTACTATGCATCTTGAATACGCGGAGAAAGGTATCACGCTAACTTCCATACATCCACTAGCTTTAGAGATCTTAAATCTTGTTACTATGCAGCTTGAATACGCGGAGAAAGGTATCACGCTAACTTCCATACATCCACTGGCTTTAGAGATCTTAAATCTTGTTACTATGCATCTTAAATACGTGGAGAAAGGTATCACGCTAACTTCCATACATCCACTAGCTTTAGATATCTTAAATCTTGTTACTATGAAGCTTGAATACGTGGAGAAAGGTATCACGCTAACTTCCATACATCCACTGGCTTTAGAGATCTTAAATCTTGTTACTATGCATCTTGAATACGCGGAGAAAGGTATCACGCTAACTTCCATACATCCACTAGCTTTAGATATCTTAAATCTTGTTACTATGCAGCTTGAATACGCGGAGAAAGGTATCACGCTAACTTCCATACATCCACTGGCTTTAGAGATCTTAAATCTTGTTACTATGCATCTTGAATACGCGGAGAAAGGTATCACGCTAACTTCCATACATCCACTGGCTTTAGAGATCTTAAATCTTGTTACTATGCATCTTGAATACGCGGAGAAAGATATCACGCTAACTTCCATACATCCACTGGCTTTAGAGATCTTAAATCTTGTTACTATGCATCTTGAATACGCGGAGAAAGGTATCACGCTAACTTCCATACATCCACTGGCTTTAGAGATCTTAAATCTTGTTACTATGCATCTTGAATACGCGGAGAAAGGTATCACGCTAACTTCCATACATCCACTGGCTTTAGAGATCTTAAATCTTGTTACTATGCATCTTGAATACGTGGAGAAAGGTATCACGCTAACTTCCATACATCCACTGGCTTTAGAGATCTTAAATCTTGTTACTATGCATCTTGAATACGCGGAGAAAGGTATCACGCTAACTTCCATACATCCACTGGCTTTAGAGATCTTAAATCTTGTTACTATGCATCTTGAATACGCGGAGAAAGGTATCACGCTAACTTCCATACATCCACTGGCTTTAGAGATCTTAAATCTTGTTACTATGCATCTTGAATACGCGGAGAAAGGTATCACGCTAACTTCCATACATCCACTAGCTTTAGATATTTTAAATCTTGTTACTATGCATCTTGAATACGCGGAGAAAGGTATCACGCTAACTTCCATACATCCACTGGCTTTAGAGATCTTAAATCTTGTTACTATGCAGCTTGAATACGCGGAGAAAGGTATCACGCTAACTTCCATACATCCACTGGCTTTAGAGATCTTAAATCTTGTTACTATGCATCTTGAATACGCGGAGAAAGATATCACGCTAACTTCCATACATCCACTGGCTTTAGAGATCTTAAATCTTGTTACTATGCATCTTGAATACGCGGAGAAAGGTATCACGCTAACTTCCATACATCCACTGGCTTTAGAGATCTTAAATCTTGTTACTATGCATCTTGAATACGCGGAGAAAGGTATCACGCTAACTTCCATACATCCACTGGCTTTAGAGATGTTAAATCTTGTTACTATGCATCTTGAATACGTGGAGAAAGGTATCACGCTAACTTCCATACATCCACTGGCTTTAGAGATCTTAAATCTTGTTACTATGCATCTTGAATACGTGGAGAAAGGTATCACGCTAACTTCCATACATCCACTGGCTTTAGAGATCTTAAATCTTGTTACTTTGCATCTTGAATACGCGGAGAAAGGTATCACGCTAACTTCCATACATCCACTGGCTTTAGAGATCTTAAATATTGTTACTATGCATCTTGAATACGCGGAGAAAGGTATCACGCTAACTTCCATACATCCACTGGCTTTAGAGATCTTAAATCTTGTTACTATGCATCTTGAATACGTAGAGAAAGGTATCACGCTAACTTCCATACATCCACTAGCTTTAGATATCTTAAATCTTGTTACTATGAAGCTTGAATACGTGGAGAAAGGTATCACGCTAACTTCCATACATCCACTGGCTTTAGAGATCTTAAATCTTGTTACTATGCATCTTGAATACGCGGAGAAAGGTATCACGCTAACTTCCATACATCCACTGGCTTTAGAGATCTTAAATCTTGTTACTATGCATCTTGAATACGCGGAGAAAGGTATCACGCTAACTTCCATACATCCACTGGCTTTAGAGATCGTAAATCTTGTTACTTTGCATCCTGAATACGCGGAGAAAGGTATCACGCTAACTTCCATACATCCACTGGCTTTAGAGATCTTAAATCTTGTTACTATGCATCTTGAATACGCGGAGAAAGGTATCACGCTAACTTCCATACATCCACTGGCTTTAGAGATCTTAAATCTTGTTACTATGCATCTTGAATACGCGGAGAAAGGTATCACGCTAACTTCCATACATCCACTGGCTTTAGAGATCTTAAATCTTGTTACTATGCATCTTGAATACGCGGAGAAAGGTATCACGCTAACTTCCATACATCCACTGGCTTTAGAGATCTTAAATCTTGTTACTATGCATCTTGAATACGCGGAGAAAGGTATCACGCTAACTTCCATACATCCACTGGCTTTAGAGATCTTAAATCTTGTTACTATGAAGCTTGAATACGCGGAGAAAGGTATCACGCTAACTTCCATACATCCACTGGCTTTAGAGATCTTAAATCTTGTTACTATGCATCTTGAATACGTAGAGAAAGGTATCACGCTAACTTCCATACATCCACTAGCTTTAGATATCTTAAATCTTGTTACTATGAAGCTTGAATACGTGGAGAAAGGTATCACGCTAACTTCCATACATCCACTGGCTTTAGAGATCTTAAATCTTGTTACTATGCATCTTGAATACGCGGAGAAAGGTATCACGCTAACTTCCATACATCCACTGGCTTTAGAGATCTTAAATCTTGTTACTATGCATCTTGAATACGCGGAGAAAGGTATCACGCTAACTTCCATACATCCACTGGCTTTAGAGATCGTAAATCTTGTTACTTTGCATCCTGAATACGCGGAGAAAGGTATCACGCTAACTTCCATACATCCACTGGCTTTAGAGATCTTAAATCTTGTTACTATGCATCTTGAATACGCGGAGAAAGGTATCACGCTAACTTCCATACATCCACTGGCTTTAGAGATCTTAAATCTTGTTACTATGCATCTTGAATACGCGGAGAAAGGTATCACGCTAACTTCCATACATCCACTGGCTTTAGAGATCTTAAATCTTGTTACTATGCATCTTGAATACGCGGAGAAAGGTATCACGCTAACTTCCATACATTCACTGGCTTTAGAGATCTTAAATCTTGTTACTATGCATCTTGAATACGCGGAGAAAGGTATCACGCTAACTTCCATACATCCACTGGCTTTAGAGATCTTAAATCTTGTTACTATGAAGCTTGAATACGCGGAGAAAGGTATCACGCTAACTTCCATACATCCACTGGCTTTAGAGATCTTAAATCTTGTTACTATGCATCTTGAATACGCGGAGAAAGGTATCACGCTAACTTCCATACATCCACTAGCTTTAGATATCTTAAATCTTGTTACTATGCAGCTTGAATACGCGGAGAAAGGTATCACGCTAACTTCCATACATCCACTGGCTTTAGAGATCTTAAATCTTGTTACTATGCATCTTGAATACGTGGAGAAAGGTATCACGCTAACTTCCATACATCCACTAGCTTTAGATATCTTAAATCTTGTTACTATGCAGCTTGAATACGCGGAGAAAGGTATCACGCTAACTTCCATACATCCACTAGCTTTAGAGATCTTAAATCTTGTTACTATGCAGCTTGAATACGCGGAGAAAGGTATCACGCTAACTTCCATACATCCACTGGCTTTAGAGATCTTAAATCTTGTTACTATGCAGCTTGAATACGCGGAGAAAGGTATCACGCTAACTTCCATACATCCACTAGCTTTAGATATCTTAAATCTTGTTACTATGCAGCTTGAATACGCGGAGAAAGGTATCACGCTAACTTCCATACATCCACTGGCTTTAGAGATCTTAAATCTTGTTACTATGCATCTTGAATACGCGGAGAAAGGTATCACGCTAACTTCCATACATCCACTGGCTTTAGAGATCTTAAATCTTGTTACTATGCATCTTGAATACGCGGAGAAAGATATCACGCTAACTTCCATACATCCACTGGCTTTAGAGATCTTAAATCTTGTTACTATGCATCTTGAATACGCGGAGAAAGGTATCACGCTAACTTCCATACATCCACTGGCTTTAGAGATCTTAAATCTTGTTACTATGCATCTTGAATACGCGGAGAAAGGTATCACGCTAACTTCCATACATCCACTGGCTTTAGAGATCTTAAATCTTGTTACTATGCATCTTGAATACGTGGAGAAAGGTATCACGCTAACTTCCATACATCCACTGGCTTTAGAGATCTTAAATCTTGTTACTATGCATCTTGAATACGCGGAGAAAGGTATCACGCTAACTTCCATACATCCACTGGCTTTAGAGATCTTAAATCTTGTTACTATGCATCTTGAATACGCGGAGAAAGGTATCACGCTAACTTCCATACATCCACTGGCTTTAGAGATCTTAAATCTTGTTACTATGCATCTTGAATACGCGGAGAAAGGTATCACGCTAACTTCCATACATCCACTGGCTTTAGAGATCTTAAATCTTGTTACTATGCATCTTGAATACGCGGAGAAAGGTATCACGCTAACTTCCATACATCCACTGGCTTTAGAGATCTTAAATCTTGTTACTATGCATCTTGAATACGCGGAGAAAGGTATCACGCTAACTTCCATACATCCACTGGCTTTAGAGATCTTAAATCTTGTTACTATGCATCTTGAATACGCGGAGAAAGGTATCACGCTAACTTCCATACATCCACTAGCTTTAGATATTTTAAATCTTGTTACTATGCATCTTGAATACGCGGAGAAAGGTATCACGCTAACTTCCATACATCCACTGGCTTTAGAGATCTTAAATCTTGTTACTATGCAGCTTGAATACGCGGAGAAAGGTATCACGCTAACTTCCATACATCCACTGGCTTTAGAGATCTTAAATCTTGTTACTATGCATCTTGAATACGCGGAGAAAGATATCACGCTAACTTCCATACATCCACTGGCTTTAGAGATCTTAAATCTTGTTACTATGCATCTTGAATACGCGGAGAAAGGTATCACGCTAACTTCCATACATCCACTGGCTTTAGAGATCTTAAATCTTGTTACTATGCATCTTGAATACGCGGAGAAAGGTATCACGCTAACTTCCATACATCCACTGGCTTTAGAGATCTTAAATCTTGTTACTATGCATCTTGAATACGTGGAGAAAGGTATCACGCTAACTTCCATACATCCACTGGCTTTAGAGATCTTAAATCTTGTTACTATGCATCTAGAATACGTGGAGAAAGGTATCACGCTAACTTCCATACATCCACTGGCTTTAGAGATCTTAAATCTTGTTACTTTGCATCTTGAATACGCGGAGAAAGGTATCACGCTAACTTCCATACATCCACTGGCTTTAGAGATCTTAAATCTTGTTACTATGCATCTTGAATACGCGGAGAAAGGTATCACGCTAACTTCCATACATCCACTGGCTTTAGAGATCTTAAATCTTGTTACTATGCATCTTGAATACGCGGAGAAAGATACCAATCTAAGTTCGCTACAGCTTTCATTATTGACACGCAATGCCTGATGCGTTGTGTGATGAAATATGATAAACAAATATACATAATAAAACCAGTCTACGCAATATTACTTGAAATATCCACATTAAAACCAGTCTACGCAATATTACTTGAAATATTTACAATAAAACCAGTCTACGCAAAAGTACTTGAAATATCCACAATAAAACCAGTCTACGCAATATTACTTGAAATATCCACAATAAAACCAGTCTACGCAAAATTACTTGAAATATCCACAATAAAACCAGTCTACGCAATATTACTTGAAATATCCACAATAAAACCAGTCTACGCAAAATTACTTGAAATATCCACAATAAAACCAGTCTACGCAATATTACTTGCGAAAGCCTCCAACTTTAAATGTCATAAAAACAGGAAAAGCCGCAATAAAATTTAAATTGAAGGACATCTTGCAAAAAGCAATCCATCGAAACATAAAAGATGGATATAACCAAACCAACCAAGCATTGTACCTACGCTTGGCACTTTATAAAACATCTGTCGTTTTGGGAATTCGTGTTTCTACCCAAAAATTAGGTCTCTTGTAAATTTCTATTTAACTATGATCTTTCAGAATAAATTTTTAAAATTCACGTTTTATATGTAAACAAATTATCTTTAGGAAAAATTTCAACGTTGGGATTGATCGAATATTGGAATTCTGATGATTGGAATTGTAGCACATATAATACATCTTGGATGGCCTACTAGAAATTGTTTACTAGAATATCAGTAAGTTACTGGGTTCCGATTACATTACAAACTGAAGGACAAAGTGTCCGCGATATTTCCCAATACAACTTAGGTACCTAATGTAAGCCTTTGCTCATCTTGCTAAATCAACTTAAAGTCTTTCATCAAGAAGTACCGACTGTTGTTGAAAAAAATAGAATCGGTTCAGTGTTATGTCAAAATATAGACATTAAGTCAAGAGAGGGGTGTGTTTGCCAGTTATGTAACTTGTGTTAATCGAAGTAAGAAGTACGTGCACATATATATGCGCCTGTTTTCATTTAAAATTATATATGGTCATATTGTAGGGGTTTGAAAATGACTGCGTGATATTTCCATTTTTTCAAACATGATATGAGGGGTGCCCCATGTAAAGTTATTCGCAATTAGAAAACTTTACATATCACGATTTATTGTTTTAATCTTATTCTTTCAACCTTCGGGAACTGGGTTCTGTTTTATTACGGTATATGATCCCTACGGAAGCACCCTAGTGCCACAGTCAAATTTTTTTTATCTCCTAATTAGGAGATACTATCACCTAATTAGGAGATAGTAACTCCCAATTAGGAGATATTAACGCCTAATTAGGAGATACGTAACCCCTAATTAGGACTTAATTAACACCTAATTAGGAGATAACTAAGTTCTACTTATGACATAGCTATTTCGTAATTAGGACTTAATTATCACCAAATTAGGAGATATTTCACCTAATTAGGAGATACTATCTCCTAATTAGTTGATACTATCACCTAATTAGGAGAAAGTAACTCCTAATTAGCAGATAGTAACTCCTAATTAGGACTTAGTTATCACCTAATTAGGAGACAACTAAGTCGCACTTAGGACATAGCTATTTCCTAATTAGTTGATACTTTCTCGTAATTAGGTGATAATTAAGTCCTAATTAGGAGATACCAACTCCTAATTAGGTGATACTAACTCCTAATTAGGTGATAACTATCCCCTAATTAGGTGATAACTAAATCCTAATTAGGTGATAACTATCTTCTAATTAGGAGTTAGTATGTACTAATTAGGACTTAATATCTCCTAATTAGGAGATAGTTTCTCCTAATTAGGAGATAGTTTCTCCTAATTAGGTGATAGTTATGTCATGATTAGGCGATGATTAAGTCCTAATTAGGGCATAACTTACTCCTAATTAGGAGTTAGTATGTCCTAATTAGGACTAAATATATCCTAATTAGGAGATAGTTTCTCCTAATTAGGTGATAGTTATGTCCTAATTAGGCGATGATTAAGTCCTAATTAGGTGATGGTATCTCCTAATTAGGGGATAAAAAAAATTTGACTGTGGCACTAGGATGCTTCCGTAGATCCCCATCCAGTGTTACCTTTGTTTTCAATTTCGTGTGTCATGAACTCACTGAGATCGAGTTCTTAAACGGTTTTCATGATGACAACATGCACAATGAAGACAGGTGTAGAATATAGAAATGCAAGTTTATTTGTAAGCATATAGGTGTATCAGTGACTAAACTCCAAATTGGATAATTTTTTTAGTGACATTGGCTATGTCGCTCATCAGTCTTTGCACGTTTTTCTCAGTTTACATTTGAAATGAATAGTTTTGACACTTACAATGAATCGTCACCCAACATGCAATCATAATCTACTGGTGAAAATGTCTGAAAGATATTGCAGTATTCTAGTGAGTTTTGTTAATCACAAAAAAAGTTAATTAAATAACTTTAAGGGGCAAAAATCAAAAATAGTTCTGGCCGAAAATATAGAATTTGACGGATGAAGGACGACGGTGTACGCCATTAGCACATAAGCTTTCTGATACAAGCTTTGGTGAATCGTGCTGCATGTGCAGGTCGCTATAAGCTTTCTGATACAAGCTTTGGTGAATCGTGCTGCATGTGCAGGTCACTATAAGCTTTCTGATACAAGCTTTGGTGAATCGTGCTGAATGTGCAGGTCGCTATAAGCTTTCTGATACAAGCTTTGGTGAATCGTGCTGCACGTGCAGGCCATTAGCACATAAGCTTTCTGATACAAGCTTTGGTGAATCGTGCTGCATGTGCAGGTCGCTATAAGCTTTCTGATACAAGCTTTGGTGAATCGTGCTGCATGTGCAGGTCGCTATAAGCTTTCTGATACAAGCTTTGGTGAATCGTGCTGCACGTGCAGGTCGCTATAAGCTTTCTGATACAAGCTTTGGTGAATCGTGCTGCACGTGCAGGTCACTATAAGCTTTCTGATACAAGCTTTGGTGAATCGTGCTGCACGTGCAGGTCACTATAAGCTTTCTGATACAAGCTTTGGTGAATCGTGCTGCACGTGCAGGTCGCTATAAGCTTTCTGATACAAGCTTTGGTGAATCGTGCTGCACGTGCAGGTCACTATAAGCTTTCTGATACAAGCTTTGGTGAATCGTGCTGCACGTGCAGGTCGCTATAAGCTTTCTGATACAAGCTTTGGTGAATCGTGCTGCACGTGCAGGTCGCTATAAGCTTTCTGATACAAGCTTTGGTGAATCGTGCTGCACGTGCAGGTCACTATAAGCTTTCTGATACAAGCTTTGGTCAATCGTGCTGCACGTGCAGGTCGCTATAAGCTTTCTGATACAAGCTTTGGTGAATCGTGCTGCACGTGCAGGTCGCTATAAGCTTTCTGATACAAGCTTTGGTGAATCGTGCTGCAGGTGCAGGTCGCTATAAGCTTTCTGATACAAGCTTTGGTCAATCGTGCTGCATGTGCAGGTCGCTATAAGCTTTCTGATACAAGCTTTGGTGAATCGTGCTGCATGTGCAGGTCGCTATAAGCTTTCTGATACAAGCTTTGGTGAATCGTGCTGCATGTGCAGGTCGGTATAAGCTTTCTGATACAAGCTTTGGTGAATCGTGCTGCATGTGCAGGTCACTATAAGCTTTCTGATACAAGCTTTGGTGAATCGTGCTGCATGTGCAGGTCACTATAAGCTTTCTGATACAAGCTTTGGTGAATCGTGCTGCATGTGCAGGTCGCTATAAACTTTCTGATACAAGCTTTGGTGAATCGTGCTGCACGTGCAGGTCGCTATAAGCTTTCTGATACAAGCTTTGGTCAATCGTGCTGCACGTGCAGGTCGCTATAAGCTTTCTGATACAAGCTTTGGTCAATCGTGCTGCACGTGCAGGTCGCTATAAGCTTTCTGATACAAGCTTTGGTCAATCGTGCTGCATGTGCAGGTCGCTATAAGCTTTCTGATACAAGCTTTGGTGAATCGTGCTGAATGTGCAGGTCGCTATAAGCTTTCTGATACAAGCTTTGGTGAATCGTGCTGCACGTGCAGGTCGCTATAAGCTTTCTGATACAAGCTTTGGTGAATCGTGCTGCACGTGCAGGTCGCTATAAGCTTTCTGATACAAGCTTTGGTGAATCGTGCTGCACGTGCAGGTCACTATAAGCTTTCTGATACAAGCTTTGGTGAATCGTGCTGAATGTGCAGGTCACTATAAGCTTTCTGATACAAGCTTTGGTGAATCGTGCTGCACGTGCAGGTCACTATAAGCTTTCTGATACAAGCTTTGGTGAATCGTGCTGCACGTGCAGGTCACTATAAGCTTTCTGATACAAGCTTTGGTGAATCGTGCTGCACGTGCAGGTCGCTATAAGCTTTCTGATACAAGCTTTGGTGAATCGTGCTGCACGTGCAGGTCGCTATAAGCTTTCTGATACAAGCTTTGGTGAATCGTGCTGCACGTGCAGGTCACTATAAGCTTTCTGATACAAGCTTTGGTGAATCGTGCTGCACGTGCAGGTCGCTATAAGCTTTCTGATACAAGCTTTGGTGAATCGTGCTGCATGTGCAGGTCACTATAAGCTTTCTGATACAAGCTTTGGTGAATCGTGCTGCAGGTGCAGGTCGCTATAAGCTTTCTGAAAGAAGCTTTGGTGAATCGTGCTGCATGTGCAGGTCGGTATAAGCTTTCTGATACAAGCTTTGGTGAATCGTGCTGCATGTGCAGGTCGGTATAAGCTTTCTGATACAAGCTTTGGTGAATCGTGCTGCATGTGCAGGTCGCTATAAGCTTTCTGAAAGAAGCTTTGGTGAATCGTGCTGCACGTGCAGGTCGCTATAAGCTTTCTGATACAAGCTTTGGTGAATCGTGCTGCATGTGCAGGTCACTATAAGCTTTCTGATACAAGCTTTGGTGAATCGTGCTGCATGTGCAGGTCACTATAAGCTTTCTGATACAAGCTTTGGTGAATCGTGCTGCATGTGCAGGTCGCTATAAGCTTTCTGATACAATCTTTGGTGAATCGTGCTGCATGTGCAGGTCGCTATATTGTAGAAGATAAAACTATACAGAAATGGCCAAATAGATAACTGAAACACAGGATAAAAATAGTTTTAACAGATTTATACACATTTTTAACACATGTTTAGATGTACAAAATCATAAGAAATAGATTTTAAACCAAGGCAATTAGTAATATTGTAGATTTAGCTAATATTCAGCCTTACATTCAAGCGTTAACAACACATTACAGAAAATATAGTTAACTTCTGTCTATTGAGAACAAACTGCAGAACATTGCCTGAGTGTGAACCATTGTTGAATAGTTCTCAGTTGGAAACATTCGATCACGTCGTTCAATCACAATGTTTATGCACTCATTAATTCTAATTTCTAAAAAGGCTAATAGTGCAAGTTTATAAGCGTTCGAATCAAACTAATTTTAATTTTTAAAGATCTAATTTTTTGAAGACACATTCAACTTCAATGATAAAACACAATGTTCATGTACACATCTCAGTCATATAAGAATCAGTTTCATCGACAAAACGAATTTTTCATGTACAAGTAACAAACTTATAATGTAAAAACTTATACACACGTTTATGATAAAACTCCAGTTTAAAAGAAAATAAACAGTCTTCTTGTGAATACACACTTAGTCATTGAAAAACATCCACATTCATCGCTGAAAATCAGGCCTTTGGACAGACATACTCAGTAACAAACCTTGATGATACAAAATTCAGTTTCGTTGGAACTTACAGTGTTGCTGTTACAAACTTTGATGACGAAATAATGAGGTTTCTAAATAAAATACAGTGTTTATGTATATATATCAACCAAATGAAATTGTAAAATAGGTTTTATTATTGATAAAACAATCAGTGTCATTGATAAATCAACGTGTTTATGTACAAACATATCCTCGGTAACAAAAACGTACTAAAAATAATTAAATACAGTTTGCATACACATTTACAACACTTGCTAATTTACAAAATGTACAGCTACTTATTACTGCACTCGGACTGAAGAATATTAACGCTTTCCTATATATTTTGTGACTGGCGTCCCTGAGCCCCATAGAGTTTTTGTTTATTACAGTTTAGCCCGAATAGGTAGATTCAACTAACGAGAGAAAGTTACATGTTGGTCAATGTGAAAAAGTGATATACTGACTGAAAAGAATACATAAAAATTGGTACATAATATATTTAACAACATGTTCCCGGTCTAAACAGGCCAATGACACAATATATTTATATACGAAAGCACTTGCATTATAAGGAATTAGTATACATCGTGTCCTAACTAATGTACGCCGACATTTCCTAACGTTTCAGGCAATAGCAAGGCAAAGTCATGCGCCCTATACTGTGATGTTATGCTTCTGCCATTGTTAAATATCTATCAACCTATGGAATATGTTATAACGAAAGCGTTATCATTACCAGAAGAAATACAGGCAAACGATAAAATCAAATTATATCAAAGAAGACTAAAATACCATATTTGACTTAACTCCGTCAGTAGCTTGCATTAGGTCAAATCATACACTGTTGCCTTAGATTTTGTTGCAGTGAATTATAACGGTGATAAAATTCAATCGCATATTGTACTTACTGTCATTCCGGTCATTTTTTTTATTTTAAAGATTTTTTTTCATTATCACGTTTGTCATGACTCCTACTTATTTTTAAAGGACAGGAATTAAAATAACAAATCCATGTGAACATTTCCATCAATATTCTAAAATCCCTTTAGCCGTTTAAATTTATATACTCAATCGATTTGTTGCCGACAAACAAAAAAGAAAGAAAGACTTGAACGTATAGTGGGTATGATAGACACATTAGGATGTATTGCTAAGATAACAGATTACATTACAAATTAGGTTTATAAAGGGTCCGGAGTCGAATTGCACGTTCTAAAGTTGAAAAGTATTTCATAAAACATAAACGTTTATGTAATAGCCACTCAGTATAAGGCGTCTGCTGTTTTAAAAATCGTTGCCGCTGACAGGATGTGTGGCCCTCTTGGAATCTATAAACTGTCAAACTAAAAATATAGGAAGGAGGGCTGAGCGAAAGGCGCGGGAAAACGGAACTTTCATTCAGTAAGATTGTACAGTCACAGGCAAAACTATATAGGGCTACACAAACTGTATATAGACACGCACTCTACAGACCAGTCTCGGGGAGAAAGATTAATTGTGACTTGCATAGCACTACGTACAGCTGCCTGGAAATCACCGTTATTGTGGCAAGTTTTGTTCGAATACGATGACGTCATAAGCACGAGCAGATATGACGTCACAAAGCGTTATGAACACGGTGCAAGTGAGCGGGAAACTTTGCCATCCCTTTATAAACACTGAAATGTCGGATCTCTTATATTTCTTGTTACTCACGCTTTTCGATCAAATTTAGAAACGAGTAATAAAAAACTCCATCCAAATTGGGGAGGGACAATTATTGTACGAGCAAGATGTGATAAATATCTTCCTCTAGAAAAATAATCTCTTGCTTTCAGTCACTCGGCAGCTTTAGTAGCCTATTGTTTGTACATATATGTCACGTGACCAGCAGTGTTGACAGCAAGGTGTAGTTGCTCCGATAAAATTTGGAAATAACTCAGGATTAAAGGTACATATTGTCACTCTTTTGGTACCAAGAACTGTCTAACATATGAGTTGTCACCATGGGAGTGTCAATTGATGTCTGGAGGGTCAAAATTGGAACTTTTAGCCAAAGATTAAAAAACGTGGCTGGAGAGCCCCCGTTATAATGCTAACTACAGGTGTGAAGACAGGTGTGAGACTGTTTGTGTACACGTTTATGCTTATCGCTCTGTCCGGTGATATTGAAAGTAACCCATGACCTGGTGATCGTTATGTGGATAATACAAGTAAAAGCAGAGTCCAAACTAGATTGTCGACCAAAAACGTGGCGGGAGCACTTACTATGTCAGGTAGATCTGAGCAGGCACAGTCCGACCTGATTAGTATGGCAGATATTGCACGGACTCTGAAGATAATTCAGGACGATATATCAGCTATGAACCTAAAGTTTGATAGGTTATCCAAAGATTTTGAAGATAAAGTTATTGATTTAAAATCAGAAAATGATGAATTGAAACAGAAGCTCTTTGATTTAGAAATTAAGACAGACAATATTGAAGCGCAGTCACGCAGATCAAATTTGATATTTCATGGACTCTCTGATAAAAGGGGGGAATCATGGGAAGAAAGCGAAGTCCAAGTGAGAGACTTTCTTCAAAATAAACTCAATCTTGAAAATTCTGAATCTGTTCCCATAGAGAGGGCACATCGTCTGAAAACCAAAAAAACAAACCGCCCCATTATTGTCAGATTTGCTTCCTATAAGGATAAAAGTGCTATTTTCACAGCTGCGAAAACACTTCTGAAAGGTGATAAAGACTTTCGAGTTTCAGAGGACTACACAGAAAGAGTCAGATGGTTAAGATCTAAACTCTTCCCTTTTATGGACAGCGCCCGTAGTGAGGGCTGTACAGCCTTCCTGAGTTATGATAAACTCGTTATTGACGGAAGTGTCTATGTTTATGACGTATTCAACAGCGCACTAAAGCAGATCGGACAACGCCGAAACTGGATTCAGAGATCCCCATCAGCACAACAGCACAATGTTAGCACTCTTCCGGGAGATAACTCGAACACTACATCAGACATTGAGGGAACTGCATAGGAGCCCGGCCGTGGCCCCAGTGATACTCTTACCAGAACAGAACCTTCCTCTGATGCAAATGATACTACATTCTCCACTGATACTATATTCTCCTTTTGTACATGGAACATTAATGGATTACGATCAGCTTTATCTTTCCACGATTTTGTATCCTTTTGTAATAAGTTTGAACTATTTAGCCTGACAGAAACTATGTGTTATGAAACACAACTACTGCTTAACACTACATTCTCTAGTTATTACTGGTTTGTAAGTGAAGCTAAACGTCGCCACAACCGTGGTAGATATTTCGGCGGTATCGCTGTATGTGTTAGGGATAATTTGAAACAATATTTCATACGAATTAAAGATTCATGGGACAATTGTGTTGTCCTGAAACTTGTCAATGTTGAATTTCCTTATCCCATCTTCTATATATGCACTTACGTACATCCGGCGGGGGCGTCGGAGTACGACGGTCTAGACGAGAGTGGTATCGACTTGCTTGATAGTAAACTTCGCCAATTGAAATCAGAGTTTGGATTGAACTCGACCTTCATTATATGTGGAGATCTCAATGCGAGAACAGCAAACAATGACGGATGATTCTGGATGATAGCCCGAACTACATACCAGTAGATAGTGGCTTATATCCTGAAGATCCCTTTAAGAAAGTGAGACTGTCCGCCGACACAGTTGTAAATAAGCATGGGCTCGAATTGCTTACTCTTTGCAGAACTATGAACATACATATTGTAAATGGACGTTCTCCCAGTGATACCCCTGCTAACTGGACATTCATTTCCAATAGTGGTACAAGTATCGTTGACTATTTTGTTATAAGTTCCTGTCTATTTCCAAATATTGTAGATATGTCTGTCCAAACTAGAAACGAATCAGACCACTTACCGCTTGTGTGTACCTTCACTAATATTTTTCCAACTCAACAATGTCGTATTTCAAATAATGATATACCCCTTTATAAAGTTCCTAGATTTAGAATGTTTGATACCAGTCAGGATCGATTTGAGGCGATGGTTTCTGAATGGACTTTCGATTTTGATATGAATCTTTTTGTGTCACTGCTGCAGACTGATATTAATGCTGCTGTTTCCAAATTAACTGAAATCTATCAATTGTTCTGTTCTTATGTAGGTTATGATTCCAATAGTCGTAAAGTCAAATGTAATGAACAACCACCCTGGTTCGACAGTGAATGTAAATGTTTGAAGGAAAGAAAATACGTGCATCTCAATAAACTAAGAAAGTATCATTGTCAGAAAAATGTAACAAATTACATAGAAGCAAAAGCAAAGTTTAAACGCTGCTGCAAGTGGAAGAAAGATCAGTATGATAAAAAGATCGCAGATGAGATTAATGATGCAGCCTCGCAAGGTGATTGTAAACGTTTTTGGAGAACTGTGAAATCTCGATTGATGTCAGATAACGGGATGAGCAGTACTACTCCGGATATATGGTTTTCCTATTTCTCGAACCTTTTCAATCCTTTGCAAACATCTGTGAAAACTAGTTTTGATGAAGAAGTCTATAGTTTTATTGATAACCACACGTGTGACTCTTGCGAAAATCTTGATAACGAGCTTACCCATGATATATTAAACAGCGCTATCACGGAAAGAGAAATAATTGAAAGTATTACAGATTTAAAACCCGGCAAATCACCTGGATATGATGGCATTCCACCTGAATTTGTAAAGTTGACTAGTTCATTTTTCTTGCCCTACCTTCTCTTATTATTTAACAATATTCTGGACAGTGGTGTCTTTCCGGATAATTGGAATATTGGTATGATTATCCCTTTATTTAAAGCAGGGTCACGACAAAACCCTAACAATTATAGAGGCATTTCGCTCCTAAGTTGTTGTGGTAAGATATTCACAGCCATTATAGAAAAACGAATAAGAATTTGGTTTGATATAAAGGAATAAATCGCTGAACCACAAGCTGGTTTTCGCCCAAAATACTCCACTGTCGACCAAATATTCTCTCTACAAGCCTTATGTACAAAATACCTAAGCAGACCGAAAGGCAGATTCTATTGTGGTTTTATAGATTTTAAAAAGGCATTCGACCTTGTTGACAGAAGAAAATTGTTATATTTACTTGTTAAAAATGGATGTCATGGTAAGCTATATAATGTATTAAAAAATATGTATTCATCTGTAAAAGCAACTGTTAAAATTGGTAACTGTATGACATCTTCTTTTGATACAACTACTGGAGTTAAACAAGGGTGCATTTTAAGCCCTGTACTGTTTATTTTTTTCATCAATGAACTTGTACATGAAATGTATAAATCCTGCAGCTATGGAATATTTGTTGATCAAAGTATCGATGATTTGATGCTCTTATTATTTGCAGATGATGTTGTACTATTTTCATTTTCCACTGTCGGCCTACAGCGGCAATTAGATGTCTTATATAAATATTGTTTGAAATGGGGATTACATGTTAACTTAGAGAAATCAAAAATAATTGTTTTCAGAAATGGAGGTATTTTATCAAAACATGAAAAATGGACTTATAATAATATAATTCTTGAAACTGTCACCTACTACAAATATCTCGGTATTGTATTTTCATCAAGATTGATATGGACAAAGTCGTGTGAAACTCTAGCTATGCAGGCACGAAAAGCACTGGAATCGGTACACATATTGTTGCATAAAAATAGACATATTGATTTCAAAACTGCTTGTAAAATTTTTGATTCCAAAATATCTCCTATTTTGACTTATGGTTCGGAAATTTGGGGAGTGAAGTATCAAGATACAATAGAAAAAGTACAAACAAGCTTTTTAAAAAGTTTCCTTGGGGTAGGCAAATACGCTTCAAATAAGGCTATATTGGGAGAAACTGGACGATACTGTTTGTTTATAAAAACACAGGTTAAAGCGATAAAGTATTGGATAAGGCTTTTAAGGATGAGTTATTCCCGTATCCCACTACATTTATATGAAATGCTTAAATTACAAGACGAAAATGGTAAGGTTAACTGGGTTTCTCATGTTCGTGAGATGTTATTTACCAGTGGTTTTAGTTATGTGTGGATCATGCAAGATGTTGGTGATGCTACTATGTTTATATCTTCCTTTAGAAGGCGTTTAGTTGATAACTATATCCAAACCTGGAGAGAGAATATTGAAACCTCATCATATCTGTCACATTATTCTAATATAAAAAATCTATTCCAGTGTGAAACATATATCTATAAACTTAATAATAGAAACCTGGTCAGATCAATGTGTAAATTTCGTATATCTCTCCATGATTTTAGAGTTAATCATAAACGCAAGAAGAACATTAACGCGATTCCTGATACAGATTTTTTCTGCTTATATTGTGACCAAAATGTTGTTGAAAATGAATTTCATGTTTTCTTCGAGTGTAGTAGATATGCTTCACTCCGTAGTGAATATCTCCTGTCCATTAAACACAATTTTAAAGGCAGATTGACATTGTACAAAATATTTAACACAGAGAATGTGAAAATAATACGATTAACCTCCATATATCTGTGTAAACTATTCAAACTGAGAGCATTGTAATACCGGTCATGTGACAACAATTATATTTTTATCTTATAACTGTACCATGGGCCATGTGGCCTGAACTACTGCAAATAAAGATGATGTTTGTACAGAACTTAAAATATAACAAACAATATCTTGAAATTATTCTGATAATTTCTACTATATTGATAACAATTTTATATTAAAGTTGCGTAGAAAGAAAAGTCAAAATTATCCGTGAGTTGACTAAATAATAATTCAGGCCGGCCACTTTGATGTTTTTAAATTAGTAGATCTAGATTAAGGCTATAAATTGTCATTGAGATTGTGAAATGGGGTCTTGTTTTACCATAAATGTTTTAGATAAATAGAATGAAAATATTTTCAAAGAGATATGTCACACCTTTTAACAAATTGTTTGTTTGTGGAGAGTGATTAGCGGTGTCGCATTCACTTAGGTAAACAATGTTATGACTATACGTACAAACTATCATCTTATATTCTTATCAAAATAGGGTAAATGGCATCTTAAATTTCATCTCTGACAATTTAATGGTCATTGTCGATAATTTCATGTCAAATTTTGAAAGAAACTCTTCACGGTGTTGTTTGAAAGTAGGTTTTGATCCGAGTCGGCCACTTTCATATTACAAGTTCTTAAATGACTCAAAATGTTAAACAATGTTTAAAAGTATGCAAATTTGGTCTTGTTTTTCATATTATGTTATAACAAATGTATTTATAATACTTTGAAACAGATATTGGACAATTTTTTAACAAATCGTTAGTTTGTTACAGAGAGGAGAATGTCGCCCTTTATGGCCGCTTCACTCAACAAGTTCACGGACAGACATTCTCAGTGACTAGAACTGAGATTTTATTTGTTTAATTGGATTTAAAAGTGTACAAATGTATATTTGTTCTTCATATTATGTCAAATGAAAGGACAATGAAAGTATTTTCAAGCATATATCTCTTACTTTTTTAAATATTTGTTCATTCAACATTCTAGCTAACAGGTTGGGTTTTTCCAAGATTAAAAATAAACAACTGTGATAAACAGGATAAACTAAGATAAATATAACATTCTAATTTGTCAAACTAAAAACTTTATTCTTATTTACAAATTCACGAAATATACAAACAATATCAACTAACTTTGTTCAGTCTGACAAGGCCTGCTGAATGAGATGTATTTTCCTGTCAGTGACGCAGATCTCGCGGCCACTGACCAGTCTCATTCTTGTGGCACAGAAGTAGTTATCTGGATCAACGTGAAACATGGGGGAAACCTCTTCTTTCATCTGCAGATCTACTTTACACAAGAGTTGCCCCCTCTCCACGTCTATGAACCCCACCCTCCCCCTCCCCACATCCAGCACCAGCCCGAAGGTGAAGGTGAACTCTACACCAGGTGTGGGGGGAGACAGAGAGACACACTCACCAACCTGATGTCTCTCACTGTCCTTCTGATCTCTCCTCAACACCTGGATACAAAGACGGTCGGGGTGATGGTCACAGAAGTCCGTCACAGACACACAGACGGAGTCGGGGAGAACAGAAACACATCTCCCCACGTCCATGTTGCTCCTCCCCAGCTTCAACCCCATCTCCATCAGTAACCCTCTCACCCTACGTGTCAGTGTGGAGCTGGTCTCCCAGTAGGAGGGGGGAGTAGTGAGAGGGGAGGGGGAGGGAGGGACGGGGACGGGACTGCTACAAGTCCCCCAGAACATCGAGAACTGACCCGGACTCTTTCTGTCTCCACTTCGCTCCAAGTTTGTCAGGACTCGACCGAAGTCTTCAACTTGTAGCCACTCGTGTACTCTCTCTGAGTTGAGAATCATCGCCCGGCCTGAAATATACAAGTTAATTGTTATTAAACATATACAAATGACATCTTAAAATCTTTATTTTTGTATTGCAAACATTTTGATGTAAGAATAATTGGTAATTGTCAGGATTTTTTAAAACTTTGTTTAACCGCTCGAACTAACAACTTGTTAACATTTTTGGAGTTTAGTGTCGACTTTATCAACAAAATATATCATCAAAACATATACAAATGGCATCTTAAAATGTTTATTTTTATAATCCAAACATTTTGATGATAAAATACTTCATAATTGCTTAAAAAAATTAAAATTTTGTTTAACCGCTCAAACTAAGAACATAGCTGACACTTCCCTAGATCTGATTATCATGAAAATAAACAATTATTGTTATCAAAACATATACAAATGGCATCTTGAAATGTTTATTTCAATGTTTGGAATAATTTTATATGAAAATTATCGATCTTTGTGAAAAAAAATATAAACTTTGTTTCACTCGGCAATACACAATAAATCTACAGTTGATTTTACCGACAGCCGGTTTTCATTGAGCGCAGGACAAAATGTTGTTATCAAAACTTATACAAATGGCATCTTAAACTGTTTATTTTACTATTTCAAATACTTTGAAGAAAAAATATTTGATAATTGCGTAAAAAAAATGAAACTTTGTTTGGCCCTCAAACTGACAGATATTTCAGCTGCTTTCTCAGAGCCGAGAGTCGCGGTCTGTAAATAACAGCAATTATTGTTGAAATTTGTTGTCTAAATATGTATAAATGGTATCTTAAAATGTTTATTTCACTTTTTCAAATAATTTGATGAAGAAATATTTATTACCAGGATTTATATTTAAAATTTTCTTTACCGCGTAAATTTACAAATTAGCTCCTTTTCGAAAGCTTATTGTCCTAATATAAACACGTCTTGTTATCCAAACATAAACAACTTAAAATGTTCATTTCATCATTAAATATTATAAACGTCACTGGGCCAAAAATCTAAACTTTCATTCTCTAATTTGCAATTGGCTTTTTATTGCTGACAACTTTTAAAAAAATGAATTCTGACGTTTTCGTTATATAAAAGTAATTTCTGCATATTTATTATATTAATAATGATATCTTAGAATTTATAGCTTACTATTTCAAATAGTGTTAAGATAAAATATATGAAAATTGTTACAATTATTTACAAAATTTTTCTGACCATTTTCTGACTGTCTTCTAAATTAAACTTACTAAACATATATACATGCTATGAATAATAATCAAGCTATTTTCTCAGATTATATACGGTAGCAATTTCTAATATTTGTTTTCAACTAATTCATCAACGATATCTTAGAGCTTTAAAGGCAATATTTTCTCAAAGTAGATACAAATGACTTCTTTATATGTGAATTTCAAGATTTTAACTGTTGTGATGAGAAATTCGTTAATAGTTGGGACAAAAAATGTAAACGTTACTCTTCACTTTGTAACAATTGCAGTTGATTTGCCGACACTGCCGCTTTCGAAAATAGATAAGTTTTCATAGAACATTAAAGCAATAGTTTGTTACGACAGACGATACTTCGAGTAATGATATCTGCTAAATTATTCTCAACTATTTTTTACATGGATACCTAAGAGCATTTGCAGTTATTCCAGTGCGAGTTTAATTATTGATAAACAACCAATTATAATGAATGCCCCTAAAACAAGTATAAAATTTTGAATATCCGAGAGACGAACTTTAAGGACACGCCGGCCATTATCTGGAACTGAAAAAATGTGTCACAGAATCCATGACCACTTATATTGTAGGTAATTCATCTACATTCTTCATGTAGGAATTGTTTCAAAATATTACAGATTAAATATATTCACACAATGTGTTTTTCTTTTGGACTTTTTCTTCTTTAAAAGTGTATTCATTTACATTCGCTATGTAGGAATTGTGTGAAAATATTGCAGACAAAAAACATATTTTCTAACAAAATGTGTATATATTTTGGCCTGTTACATCATTGACAAGTGTACTTTTGTGCGGGTATGCGAGGTTGGTTTACATTGCCTACCAGAATCACATCGTCGCTGTCCGGTACCAGTTTTAATTTCAAGAGACAATATTTCTTTTTATTATCAACCTGTTGTTACAGATGATAGAAACATGATGACACAAGGGGTGTATACGAAATACAAGCGAGCTATCATCAGCGAGTGAGAGATAGCAAGCCAGCCGTTTTATCCAATGGGTAATATTTTGCCATATGCGACCTTTCACCTGACATCGGTTCTCTCCGCGATTATCGGCTTTTAGATTAATCTGAAGATATAGCCGAGAGACAAATTACCCTAATTTCCTTAAAGTGACACAGAGTATGTTTCAAAATTCTGTATTTGTTTAGGTAATATCCAACACACCATGTGTCCTTCTTAAAGTTCAAATCATGTGGAAAAAATTAATTTTCAGCTCATTAAAGCCAAATTATTATGTTTAGTTGTTTTCATAACCATCAACGAACGGCAATATAAATGTAATGATGTTGAAATTCAATGTCCAATTTGCTTGAATAACACTTATGTGTTATCTTCACTCAACCATATCATATTTGTCTTTGTGTCTGATGTATAGAGAAGTTTCCGAATTTACGTTTGTCACAATCACAAAACACAACTCGAAGCTGTTAATTCTCACTATACTGAACTAATAAGCCTTAAATTGTAGTTTTCAGATACAACAAGTTGTTTTCGAGAAAACAGCACCATTTTTAAAGTTTGATATATTTGATCCAAACAACATACTCTGTACCACTTTAATGGCGCTTTATTCGACCTTGTAAACAGTTGCGCTGGTTTGGGTAACTTAATCACTCGGTTCCTCTGTACTTGAAAGAACTACTCTCCGAGTGTCCCATCAACCGCTACCAAACTTGGCGATCGTGCCTTCTCAGTTGCTGCCTTGTTCTGAATGCGCTGCAAATGTGAGATTGGGCCACACCCGGAAATAAGAGAATTGCAAAAGTCAAGCCTGGATGCGACATAAGAGTGGACAAGATTTTTGCAGGAATCATTGTCAGTGTACTTATCCAAACAGGCATCATGTATCTTTGTTTTAATAAATTGATTAATTACCGACTTATCGTTCAATAGCTGTCAATTTATAGATAAGTTGATAAAAAGTGAAATGTTTGTTTGCATTGTTCATATTATTGTAAACACGTCAAAATTCATATTTTCATATTATATCGATTAAAAGTTCTTTCTTAGCATATTTTTGTTAACTTTACCACATGTGAAAAATGCAAACGCCTGTTCATTCAGCCGATATCGCCTTAGTCAACAGTCAGAGATTTCGTCATTTTATATATTCGGCCTTTCAAGCTCTAAATAAGCTGTTAAGCTCCCTTTGACCAACATCCAGCATGCGGCATGCAAAACAAGTTGCACAGCAATAGATTGGGTGTAACGTATTAAGTATCTGCTTTCAGCGACACACAGTATGTTTCATTAAGTTTGTATGTGTTTTAAATAGAGCCAAAATATTATATGAACTTGGTTAAGTTTAAATCCCCTATCTAAATTTGCATCTTTATCTCTCAAATGCCAATTTTTAAAAATTTTCTTGTGTTTAATTGTAACTTAAAAACGATCATATGAATGTAAAGAATTCAACGTTCAACGTCGTATTTCGAGTACATTAGTTACATGACCTATTAAACAATACTAAATGTATTTCTCGTTAGGTTTGTTACAAGTAAGTTTCCAAAATCACAGGGGGCAGGATAGCGCAGTGGTTTGCGTGTTCGGCTTCGGATCGAGAGGTCTGTGGTTCGAGCCCGCCAGGGGCTCGGCAACTTTGTCTGCAGTAGAGAACTGTTCTACACGCAGTCAGATTTGGGTGCAATACCACACCGAGTTTCAGCGCAGTAACACCCATGGTTCGGTTAAGACAAAACTTGCAATCGGACCTGCCTGTGCACCTTGCCTGTAGCCAAATCTGCCATTGTACACCCTATCCTCGACACAGTTTGGAGTTAAGTCTCCACGACAGGGTCTTCGGGATGGATTCTATTGTGTACTCAAAGTTGTGAATGTACCACCGGCTCGGGGATAAATATTGTACCATGTACCATCACGCTAAATAAAATAAACAAATTGTCGACCACAAACAAAAGTCTCCAGTCACTTCTTAAATTCATCCTCCTTTGTCTCAGAGGTTTGCACGTCCAAAATATCATCATTTCTGGTCGTTCCATCTTTTAGCAGGTTTTATTTCAAGTAATCAAGGTGATCTCAAGAAAACGAACATAAATATTTCCAATTGCGTGACAATTAGAAGTTGCGTTTGTAAAATTTCCGGGATTCATTGTTATTCAACACCCGCAAATTCAGTTAAAACAGACAGCGTTTTCAAACGCAACTATTTGTACATTGGTAATGTAACCTGACCGTTAGTTATTAGGAATGTAGGAGCGAACTCTGTTTTTGCGTACTTATTTTTGTGTGGAAAGGACTTTGCGACTGTTCTATTTCTGTAAGAGGTGTGTTAAGGTCTAACCAAATATGAATTCCCGGCATAATTTACATTACAAACATCGTACGGATAATACCAATTGTGGCATTCGCAACAGCGCCATCTTATAAAATACTTGGTTAATTTGAGGCCGAAATCGGCAACTATAAAACTCATAAAAAGATATCGTAAAACCGTAAGAAAAAAAGTTTTAAACTAACCTTGACCTTAGACCTTCAGACAAATCAAGTAATCAGATTTCTGAACCATAATCACTTCATCAATCAATTTTCTTTAAACCTGTTCGTCTTACCCTCTAGGTGCAGGTTATGATCAGTTAGATTTTTGTTATTTCAAATAGTTGGGAATGAGGTAAGTGTCTGTTAAAGAGCCAGTCTGTGATTTTCATAACATATTATTTGGCTTTGATACAAACCTAAATGTCATATGTTATGATATAAATTCAAAACATCTTAACTTTTCCCCTCCTAATGACAAATATATGACAAATACTGTTTTTCGTTGAAAATCTAAAAACAGCCTTATAAATACACAGAGGCGGAGATCACACGTTCAATTTACATGGATACTAATTATATAACCTAACAAACACTATCAACTTTAAACTGACCTCCTGGCGGCTTTAGATAAGTATCCAAAATTACGTTTGGCTGTTTGACGCGCGCCACTGTCCGGTTTTCGATCATAATTGCGACTTTCTACCTTCGTAATTGTCACTGTACAAATCCAATTAGCTCTAAAATTAAATGATTCTTTTTGGTAACAGTCGATACTTTGCGATCAAATGACACCATTGATTAAGTTTGGCATATGTGACTCCATCAACTCACGGAGTGGCTCTTTAATGTTTTTGTTTTGGTCGCCTGTCGTCACTGAGCGGCGCCATTTCCGTTGATCTCTGGCTACATGCCTGAGTGTGCAACAATGTTGAAATATCCAAAGGTCGTCGGCCACATGTTGCTAGCCCCGCTCTAAAACTGGCCCCATCCTTTAAGATAACGGAATAATAAATAAAGTATTAACCTGTCTGCAATACAACTGTCAAGTATGATAATCAAGTGAACATATGTTAAAATAATTCTGTTAAAATATCAATCTTGCAAACATTTGTGTTTGAGTCGCTCTGTCTGCCACTGACCTGTTTCTGACAGTCAGTGTCATACTAATGTGATCGGCGTAGCAGTTTCATATATTGACCAGTTTTGTTTGGAATAAGAAATATATTATTTTGATTGACGGAAGAGATAAAAATGAGTAAAATGATTTAGTAAAGGATATTTAAGGATTTAGCAATTAGGCTAAAGATGTGCATCCATAATATCATTGTCTTCATGGACTGATAACTCAAAAACTTAAAGGAAATTTAAGGAAAACACTCTGTCGTGACAACATGCACCTCCACCCCATCCCATATCTTCCTTTTAAAATAAACACAGGACAGATGTTGAAGTATCAGATTGCTCTTTGTGGCAAGATTCCTTCAAATTGGAGATATGGTCAAAATCTGTGACATGACCAAACGCAGGTATATGCGCATGTGTACGTATGAAAACACTCCCGGGAAGCCGGTTACTGCTAAAATGAGATTAAACGGAGCCCTGATACTAATTTTAGTAGTTGTTACATGACTGCCGGAGCTCAGAAGCCGATAGGTGTAGATTATCGGCGGAATAAACATGAATGTGATTAGAATCTGATTTTGTAAACAAGTTGAATCATTTCATATGTTGTAATGAATATATATTTGTAGTGTGAATAAAATACCTTAGCCTTTCTCTACCATTAAATGGTTTAGTGTAGTTATGGTGGAAAAAAGTCAATTTTTGTAATCAATATATCGTTTTCGTTCTCATTAGTGACGGAAATTTCAATATAAATACGTTTTTCATTCGTAAAAATAGTGTCCAAACATATTATTTACAAGACGAAGTCATTTCAAAGAGTATTCGGATGTTACGAACTTTAAGGAGGAGTGATACGAATATTAACAGAGTAAATAGTTAACTGTTACGAACTTTACAGGATCACTTATTGCATTAACTTTTTTATCTTGCGTTACAGAACAGTTGTAAATGTTATTATTGTGGAAATCATCATGACAATCAAACACAAGCAATATATCAATATATTGCTTGGCATAGTGAGCCGGAAGTACGTTATCTTAAAGGTGAAACTTCAGCATATAAAACATTCAGTATATGGATCAAAATTTCCCTGTTATTTTTATGAAATGACAGTTAATCTTGAGAACAATAATCTATTTTACCTTGTGTTAAGTATCCACAGAAGAAAGTTCAAAAGAATCTGATCATTCTTTCGAGAGACCCTTTCACGACAATTTTGAACCAGTATATGTTTGCTGAAGTGATATCTGCGCAGAGGACATTGGTGATTTAAGTGAAAATGAAATATAATTTCTCTTACCTATGGCTTTGTTGATATTGTCAAAAACTAATCATGTTCATCAAAGAAATAACATTATTGGATGATTTGAATTCAAAATTTCTTCGAAATTACGTTTCAAAATGTTGGTAATTATTTCACAGCCACGAAAAGGTTTCAGTACCTCGTGTCGTATTATCAACATGGGAAAAATCTTAGGAATTGAAAGAAATTTATTTCCTTGAATATTAGGCGTTCGATACGCTATTCTCTCTATAGTAAGATATAAAATTGATATGTATTTAAGTAACTTCGTGCACCTTTGGACATTCATCGCTGATAGTTTATGTATAAAGGTCACCTGTCCAGAAGTTGAATAATGAGATGATTAAAGCTAGCCTATCACGGTCTATTAACCTCTAGCATTGAGTAACAATGTATAAACGTCATTTAGAGATGCTTGTCGCCCGACATTTATGGATAAAATCTACTTATCACTTTATGTATCTAGAAAGGTTATACAATTCTTTAAGAGTAACAAGTGTACTAGGCCGGGGGCCAGAACCACCTACCATTATCTCATTTGCATATTTATGCATATTAATTAGTACGTCGAGATTTGCATAATTTCTGATGAAAAACAATACATTTTTCACCTACACAAGGTAAAAATATGCTAAGCAACATCACCATTACACTTAAATCTATTCCCACTCATAAAGTCATCATTAAAAAATGTGAACATGTTAGAATGTACTATTTATTATACTCATTAATGACTGTTTCCATGACAACCGCTCATCTGAGACTTTCTCCTCCACAAAACGGAAAATGCTCATAACTCCTTTACTTTTCATCCTAATCATCTCAAACTGGTACCAAATTAAAACATATGCAATTATTGTTCTCATTGGAAGGTGATATGCAAATTACCTCATTTGCATATTCATGCATATTAATTAGAACATCGTGATTTGCATAATTTCCGTTGTAAAATGACACTTTCTTTACCTACACAAGGTATAAAACATGTTAAGAAAATCTTGTTTCCACTTAAATCTATTCCCTCATATAAAATGATCATTTAACAATGTTTATAGCAAGAACAAATTGTTTATTATGATTATTTATGGCTGTTTCCATGACAACCGCTCATCTGCGACTTTCTCCTCTACAAAATTGACAAAATCTCTTTAATCCTAAAAGGGTAAACATTTTCTGAATCACTATTCAATGGGCTTTCATATGATGACAATATTATTACTCTCAAAATTTATTTTATAAAGAAGTGATGAATTAAAAATCTTCAACGTGTTTGTAATCACAAATCAACGAGCAGGTGCTCGTTTTTTATCCCAACAGTGATTTTACCAATCAAGTTCACAGTGATCAGATGCATTTTCAAGTGCGTGAAATGTACTTTGGTCTGGTTAATAACTAAGAAAGAGAAGGAAGAAAAACAAGTAATAAGAGAGTGGGCAACTTTAATTGACAAACAAAGACAACATGGAAAACCGACAACTCAAACAAATGTATACAAGTGAAGAGTTGAGGAGCCCCCAAAGCCCCAAAAAAAAAAAGTAATACTAGTTATAATATATAAAGGGGTTATTAAAACTTAACAGAGAGTTCAAGGAAAAGATAGTAAAGTAGAAAAAAGAAGGAAAAAGTTTGTCTTAATGGTGGGTGGGTCAATTCTAAAAACGTTAAACATTAAAGGCTGAAATGTATTAAGTAATTATAAACAATATGCTTAAACTGTCAAAATTCTAAGACATTAACCAAAAAAGGCCCAAGAGGCTACTTGGCAAATATACATGAATTATGCTTAAACTTGCAATTTAACCAGCAACATTTGGCCGAAACGCAGCAGTGGCTAAGCGCCTGTCAACATCAACATCACAATAACGCTAAAAAGCCTCAGATGACCAGTCCCCCAGAACTTGTATTTCAGAGTCCGAACACCCAATGTGGCGCGCCCAGCTGGCTCCACCCCTTCTGAAGGAATGTCCTGCATAGTTCTTAGGATTAAGGCCTAACTGTTGAATCAGATCTCGCAGATGATTAACAAAATCAGAGTATGAAAGTGGTTTCGATTGTCCATCGCAGAATAGCGGTCCAAGAGGTTGGGCTGCCGGAGTAGCAACTAACATGTTGTTCATAGCCGTAGCTGGACACAGTGGATGATTCTCAATTCGAGGGAGCACTGTTTGTAGTTCCCGCTGTCTGAATTGGATTGTTTTCGTCCATCGCAATTTTACGATGTAGCCCCAAGCACATGGTACAACATCAATTCTACGAATATCCCTGCTCTCATTGAACAGGCCTCTAAGTAAAAAATTCCCTGGCCGTAACAGGCCAAAGAAAGCAAGTAGGCATGCTTCCCAGAATATAACATCATGTACAACCCTGAAATCAAGTTTACACTTTAAGCTGAGAAGGTATGGAGTAATAGCCTGCACACACACCTGGGATGTACCCAGAACACGTTTCAAACCCGCCCATAGCTGCATTATCCCCCAATCATCTTTGGTGGGATCTGGCACATTTGCAGCTTTACGCAATAAAGACACAATATTCACATATGATCGTATGGTGTGGTATTTAAGTTTTTTCACATCCGAAAGATAAACCATGTACAATTCAACAACTTTTGAAGTAGCCGGCACAGGCTGCAAATTCATAAGACTGCAAAAGTTGGTGTAACATTTAAGGTGGGTCCTGTATGTCGTTTTCGTCGACTCTGCCCAGGCACTCTCTTTGAATATGTTCAATCTTGTCTGTAGGTGCCCAAGCAAGTTGTCTGGGCCATCTGTAACAAATGAATTCTTGTGACATGTGGCAACACAATTCCTTCATAGAAAATTCCCTTAAATTCAACTGGGGGAGAATGTTGTAAAGCTGAGATAGCTTGTTAGGTTCACTTAGTCTTGAACAAGTATCTGCTACATAGTTACAGGAACCTTTCAAATACTGTGCAGTCAGCTTAAAGTTAAATACAGCAGATATGAAACACAAAGCCCTGAGGAAAGGCATAATGGGAGGGAATTTTGCTGTAGCTTTGTTAATGATACTTTTCGCAGTCACATTATCTGTCTGAACAATAACACGCCTGTTACTTAAGAAAGGAGCCCATCGTAGAATTGCCACCACTATTGCCATCGTTTCCTTATAGTTAATATGCCAGCTGGCCATCTCAGGTAGGTCAATCAACCAATTGACCTACCTATAATCCCCTTCAAAATAGCCCCCGCCCCCTACATCACATGCATCAGTCTGAAGGCTTGTTATAGGTCTGTTGTCCAGGATAGGCATAGTTCCATTGAAGACAGATAGAAACTGTATCCACCAATTCACATCAGCATAGAAGTCCTCTGACAAGCGAGCTTCATGATGACTAGCTGTTAACTGGCACTGCATATCTATGACTCTTCTTAGGAATGTCCTTCCTCCATGTATCAGGAGCCCAGCCAAAGCCTGCAACTGACGTTTATTAGCACGCTTTCGTTTACTGAAATCATGTAGAGTCTGCCACAGTTCGGCACACTTTGACCTGGTCAAGGCTAGGGTCATATTCTCAGTGTCTATCTTGATTCCAAGGAACGTTAAATGTTTGCTTGGGCCTTCAACCTTGGTCCAATTAATACGGAATCCCAGCAAACGCAGTGTTTGGCACAACAGCCTAAGTCCCCTTGTGCATCTGTCAGCCGAGTCCTCTATGACCAGAAAATCATCCAGGTAAGCTATAACACAAACGTTGAACTTTGTCTTCATTATGCGGCACACTGCAGAGCTAAGAGTCTGAAAGATCTTTGGTGATTTTGAGACTCCAAAGGAAAGTTTAGTATCATACATGTAGAGTGGGACCTTTAGACCACTGAACCACCATTTTAGACCCATGAGGGGGTAGTTTGATGGGTGTATACCTACTGAGCGATAAGCGCTGTGCAAATCGACCTTGGCCAAATACGAATTTGGTTTTATCAACTGAATTGCTTTTCTCAAGTCCATATATTCACATGAAGTGTCTGTACTGTATGAATTCAAGTTCTTTCCCACAGGTTTACTCGCATCGTGGATAAGGCGAATCTTACCTTTTGATTTAGGGATAGCACCTAAACCACTAACAATTTTTGGAGGATCACTGCATATAACATAGTTTCCATCCCTCACCTCTTCTATAATTTGTGCTTCAACAAGACACCTATATTGCAATACTGATTTGTAAGTTTCAACCTCAACTGTCTTTACTTCCTCCAAGTTACAGCTGTTTACAATTCTGAAACCCTCTTGTACACCCTCAAGAATATAATCCCTGTCACAATCATCCTCTGGAAGTGAATCTGCCCATGCTGCATAATTCAATTTGAAATTATCTGCGTTGATATGTTTGACTATATTATGATCAGAAATGTACTTTTCAACATTGTTAGTGTTACTTTCACAAACATTATCACTAGTTACGTTAAGGACTACACTGTCTTCACCGTGTGCCCCCTCGTAAAAATGATCACAAGCTAAGCGTTTTTTGACTCCGCACTGAAGTTACTGAACTGAGCACTTCTTTGCCCTTGTGGTGCACTTGGGTGTCTCCTAGCCGGGTGAGACGGGCTGTAACAAATCGCACAGTTGTGCGCCATGCGACAGTTAGGATACATACACTCTTCCACATTGAATTTTCTGCAGATTTGCCGCCCATCAGCCAGAAATGGTCCTCTCATTCCAGGGGAGGGTCTACCAGAATTATTCCATTTTACCTGATTGGTCAGAGGTGTAAGTGCTGGCTTAGGTTGCAAACGAAAATCATGTAGATCAGGCCTGTAAACACCCCAATGAAACTTTTCATCCCACTGTTTGTCTCTGTATTCCTTGTCATAAGCCAGCACACTTTGCCAAGTATGTTTCGATGCAAGCCTGAAGATGTCTGTAGAGTACTTGATGTAATCAAGAATTGTCTCTGTACTAGCCTTTTCTTTAGATATCATGTGTGCCAGTATTTTCATGTTGGCGTAGCCCCATTGTTCCATATTAATTTTTCTCTCCCGCTTTGAACCTAGCTTCAGAATAGCCCCATTTCCTAGATCGTATTGATCCTGATCATTATGGTCAACATCCCATATGAAATTTTGAATTGAATGTTTCTTACAAATATTGACGGGATCATTCACTGTTTCAATCGTACCTGCAGTACTCAAGTGTAGCAATTCCCCGGTCTGTCGACTTGCCGCATCTACAGGTCGCTTCTGATCACGTGGTGAAACTTCCGCCGGGGGTGGCAACTGTAACGACCGATTTATGTCCAGTTTCTTTTCCTCTATTTGACGCAAAAGATCGACTTTTCTAGCTTCTAGAGTTAAAACTTCCATTTCATTTTCCAAATCTTTCACCTGATCGCGTAGAATCTTTCTTGCTTCGTGATCAGGTCTCGGTGTCGGCGCCATATTGGAAGACCATGCCGCATACTTTGGAGTTTTCTTCTCTTCTACCAGGAAAGACTCATCCAAACCTTTCATTTCATCTTCCATTATTTGCTTCATTTTGTTACCCGCCGATGTACGCTTAGGTCGCACATCCACCTGCTGTGACGCAGGCATTTTCAGCCATCAAAAACACGGCAAACACGCCAACTAGCAAACGCAATAGCAAGGGAGGAAGTTAAGGGAGATAACCCGAACGAGAAAATGCTGCCACCCACCAAAAACTATTTTACCAATGCTAAAATAACACATAAATGTTGTATCATTTTGTTCAGAATATTCTATTTTAGCTTTCTGTCACGTTATGAGAGCAAATATTTCTTCGTTTGAAAGTTGTGGAGATAATAGGACTTTGTCGGTAAATCAAAAGATCAAAAGATTGCTTTTTGATAAACATGCATAAAATAATCACCATATTTCACTTACGATTTTAAGGGTCTCACATTCTTCCAAAATAAAACAAAATCATATGAATGAATTAGAAGATAAATAGTTGTGTTTGTAAAATTTCCGGGATTCATTGTTATTCAACACCCGCAAATTTAGTTTAAAACCGACGGCGTTAGCCGGAGGTTTTAAACGCTTAAATTTGCGGGTGTTGAATAACAATGAATCCCGGAAATTTTACAAACGCAACTATTTATCGATATTGTAACATGACCGTTAGTTATTAGAAGTTTAAGAGCGAACTCTGTTTTTGCGTACTTATTTTTGTGTGGAAAGGACTTTGTGACTGTTCTATTTCTGTCAGAGGTGAGATAAGGTCTGGCTAATGTGAATTTCCGACATTATTTACATTACAAACATCGTTGTGATAATAGCAAATAGCGGCATTCGTAACAGCCAGACCTTACAACATACTTCTTCAATTCGAGACCGAAATCAACAATTACAAAGCTCGTAGTAAAATATCGTAAAACCCCGAGTACAAAAGTCTTGAACTAGCCCACAACCATTGTGACAGCGACTCAAACATTATGACGTCAAAACGGTTGGCCTTTGTGATGTCATACCATGGGAACGGCATTCGAAAGAAGGTGGCCGCATGAAACTTTGCGGCAAACTTGGACTGAGTAAGCCAGTTGAAAATAGTTTCGTTCTTCAAAAATAAATCATATTGGAGTGTATTCGTGATATCTATCGGTAGACACAATATAAAAATGGACAATGACAACTGTCAAATCGGATTACGGCACGAATATTCTAAGAAACTGGAAAATTAAAACTTGAGTCGTGCCGGCACTAGTGAAGATGTTGTATCAATTCGCGGTGATTCGCCTTTGCTAATTTGCGGGTATTCATTGTCATTCAACATAGGGTAATTTTTTCGAATCGACCAATCAGAATCGAGGATACAACGAAGTCATGTTACAATTCTTTATCGATTTTTCTCCCGAGATATCACAATTATTCCAAAATGTCATAACTGCCACAATAAGCAATTGTTTATGAAAAATACATTGAACGGTTCCCGCCAAATGCTGTCAACACATTATTTCCGTGACGGCAGTGTCGTAAATAACTTTCAGTATTTTGAACAGTTCGTTGAGGAAAATAAAGGGGCTTATAATTTAATACAATTTCATAAACTGAAACGAAAAACAGTGAAGTTTCCCCCAATAAATCAAAAACAAATTATTATGTCGTAATATTACCTTTAAAGCAGTGTTTCATTCATTGCCCTTGACCCGATTAATTTGCATAATGTCATCAAGCGATCGCGTAACAGGATTCAGTCATGAATACAATCTCAGTGAGTAATTTTATCAAATTGATTTAATTTTGATACACAATGAAACTAGAAGAAATTTTTTAACAGATAATCAAGAAATTAAATGATAACTGTGTTCAAATTTCATGCATGAACCGTGTTGGACATGACGTGACACTAGCTCTTATCGATCGATATTTTTAGGCAAGTTTGCATTGCGGAAAATTTGACTCTTGCCTCGCTCACTAAAATCGTGAATTACAAATTAATTAATCGCGTAAACAATAAATACTTGTATGAATACACCTTTAGAGATCTTCGTGTACACGATTTTAAGTTTCGAATTTTGTTTTTCACTGAAAATTATTCGTTTTCAAACCAAATCGCGGGTGTCATTTTCCACAGGGGCGTGTATCGCCGAAAATAATAATAGTAATATATAATGAAGAAAAAAAAGGGTATCTCTACTATATAAATACTAAAGGGATGTAACGCCCTCCGACCCCTCGTCTCGTTCCGGGACGAAATCAACTTGGAAATTCAATATAGATTAATATAACAATATACACACATGAAGCCTGATAAATTTCTCTTTCGATAGAATGTAAAACAATCAAAATCGGTTCACTTTTGACAGAGCTACACTGTTTTGAAATCGAAAAAAGTATGTTTTCTTGTGAGTACGCCAAAATCCTGCCTCACTAAAACATCGCTTTCAAGCTGATAAAATATGAATTAAACACTCGCATTCGTACTTTACACGAGAAAAACAACTTTATTGCAATCCCTATGTATTCCGATTTCATAGCATGACTGTTCAGATGAACTATTATGTGATTCATACCTTGTAAGCAAACTTTTACTGCATTAAATGCGGTTTCGATCGCTCGGGTCAGCCATGTTTGACCTTAATATCGGAACGATAGCACAGAATACTAGCGGCTCGCTGATTTGCTAAACATTAATTCTTCGTAACTTCACTAAAGAAGAGTTAATGTTTAACCAATCAGCGAGCCGTTCCTATTCTATGCCATCTGTCCAATATTGAGGTCAAACATGGCAGACTCGAGCGATCGAAACCGCATTTAAAGCATTAAAAGCTCGCTTACAAGGTATATATCATATACTATTTCATTTGAATAATCACGCTACGAAATCGGAATGCAAGGGGATTGCAATAAAGTTGTTTTTGTCAGGCATAGTACGTTTTCGAGTGTTTAATTCGTATTTTATCAGTTTGAAAGCGATGTTTTAGTGAGGCAGGATTTTGGCGTACTCACAAGAAAACATACTTTTTTCGATTTCAAAACAGTGTAGTTTTTTCAAAAGTGAACCGATTTTGATTGTTTTACATTCTATCGAAAGGGAATTTATCAGGCTTCATGTGTGTATATTGTTATATTAATCTATATTGAATTTCCAAGTTGATTTCTTCCCGGAACAAAACGGGGGGGTCGGAGGGCGTTACATCCCTTTAGTATTTATATAGTAGAGATACCCTTTTTTTTCTTCATTATATATTACTATTATTATTTTCTCTACTTTATAATAATGGGTTTTTTTTATCAGAAATAAAACATATTTCTACAAATGATATGTCTTTCTCACAAAATATAACAAGATAACAAGATTATTTTGTAAATAATCATTTCTAAAGAAATTTGTTTACATCATTTTTTTTTCAGAAATAAATTTTGCACATGAAACAAAATAAGGTGCATGACTGGAATTTCATTCCAGCAGCCAAGCACGTGTTATAAACAATGTTCATTTGAATGAAAAAAAATAGAGCCATGGGCTCTGTAGCTCATCAGACTTTTCTTAGAAATAGGTGTTGTGGTTTAGACCATGGGGTCATGGGCAGTGTAGGAAAGATAGCCTGTCCCAACGTCCGAGTTATTCACAATCAAATAAAAAAGGCCTCATTGCCCATTTGGGGTCAAGGGGTCACCGAACCTACAATTTAGAATCCCCATTGTCCAAGGAGTCTACACACAACTATTAAGCTATCTAGACATTTTGGAACTGGAGAAGAAGATGAAAGAAGGATTTCAAGGTTTTAGCCTGTCCCAACGTCCGAGTTATTCACAATCAAATAAAAAAGGCCCATTGCCCATTTTGGGTCAAGTGGTCACAAAACCTACAATTTAGAATCCCCAGTGTTCAAGGAGTCTTCACACAATTTTTCAGCTCTCTAGACCTTTTGGAACTAGAGAAAAAGATGAAATTAGGTTTTTTAGGTTTTGACCCCTGTGACCCCATTTGGGGTCATGGGGTCACCAAACCTACAATTTAGAATCCCTGTTGGCCATGGAGTCTACACACACCTTTTCAGCTCTCTAGACCTTTTGGAACTAAGAAAAATATGAAATTAGTTTTTTTAGGTTTTGACCCCTGTGACCCCATTTGGGTTCATGGGGTCACCAAACCTACAATTTAGAATCCCTGTTGGCCAAAGAGTCTACACACACCTTTTCAGCTCTCTAGACCTTTTGCAACTAGGGAAACGGATGAAATTAGGTCCTTTAGGTTTTGACCTCTGTGACCCCATTTGGGGTCATGGGGTCACCAAACCTACAATTTAGAATCCCTGTTGGCCAAGGAGTCTGCACACACCTTTTCAGCTCTCTAGACCTTTTGGAACTGGAGAAGAAGATGAAAGTAGGATGACCCCATTTGGGGTCATGGGGTCACCAAACCTACAATTTAGAATCTCCAGTGCCCAAGGAGTCTACACACAACTTTTCAGCTCTCAGGACCTTTTGGAACTGGAGAAGAAGATTAAAATAGATTTTTAAGGTTTTGACCCTTGTGACCCCATTTGGCGTCATGGGATCACGAAATCTACAATTAAGAATCCCCATTTGCCAAGGAGTATGCACATAAAATTTCAGCTCTCTAGACCTTTTGGAACTGGAGAAGAAGATGAAAATAGGTTTTTCAGGTTTTGACCCCTGTAACCCCATTTGGGGTCATGGGGTCACCAAACCTACAATTTAGAATCTCCAGTGCCCAAGGAGTCTACACACAACTTTTCAGCTCTCTGGACCTTTTGGAACTGGAGAAGAAGATGAAAATAGGTTTTTCAGGTTTTGACCCCTGTGACCCCATTTGGGGTCATGGGGTCACCAAACCTACAATTTAGAATCTCCAGTGCCCAAGGAGTCTACACACAACTATTCAGCTCTCTGGACCTTTTGGAACTGGAGAAGAAGATGAAAATAGGTTTTTCATGTTTTGACCCCTCTGATCTCATTTTGGGTCATGGGGTAACAAAATCTACAATTTAGAATCTCCAGTGCCCAAGGAGTCTACACACAACTATTCAGCTCTCTGGACCATTTGGAACTGGAGAAGAAGATTAAAATAGATTTTTAAGGTTCTGACCCTTGTGACCCCATTTGGGGTCATGGGGTCACGAAATCTACAATTTAGAATCCCCATTTGCCAAGGAGTATGCACATAAAATTTCAGCTCTCTAGAGTCATTGGTTCTGGAGAAGAAGTCGAAAAAGTGAAAAGTTTACGGATGGACGGACGGACGGACGCCGGACGCCTTGCCATGCCATAAGCCCATCGGGTCTTTCAGACCTGATGAGCTAAAAATCTATGTAATTGGCAGCAACAGATATTTCTCACTGAATCATGCAACTTACTTTATTGTTGATAATTTACCAAATAACATATCAACCGTTATAGGAACATACCCATTTTAGGAAATCTATTCACCTTTCCATGTTCCAAACATGAGTATTCAACATCACTTATTTCTTATTTTTGAACGTCCATCTTTCATTGTAATTGTAAACAAACTGGATCAAAAAGACTTGATGACCTTGTTACAACTCGCAAGAAGGCACAGAGTTTATCAAATAAAGATATTTAGAAATCACTTCCGTCTTGTAAAAAATCCATTCAAAACTAAAGTAAACATACATTTTTGCAACTGAGCATGGAAGGATTTACATAAATTCTGTCTAACATAGAGGTAAAATGCAACCCAACATTAGCTTAGCACCGCATCAGGGAAAGGTTTTCACAAAGTCACATGATGTTTGCGCCGATCATCAGACCTTTTTTGTTTATTAATTTCGCAATAATTTTGTGGTATTGGCATAAAAAAATCTGACTTGATGTAAGAAGTGTAATTCTCTATGATTCTTTTTATTTTAAGAATGTTATAACGCATCTTATCTATATAATACCAACAAATTGTTTAATATGGTCCACTTTTCATACTGTGCTCGATCACTGCGTGCCCTCCATTTGCAAACTCCATTGAGAATTGATGCCTGCGTTTTTGTTTGAAAAACAAAATTCGAAACTTAAAATCGTGAACATGAAGATCTCTACAATTGTATTCGTACAGATATTTATTATTTACACGATTAATAAATTTGTAACTCACGATTTAGTGAGCATGTAGCAAGAGTCAAATTCAGCGCAAACTCAACTAAAAATATCCATCACGTCTTGTCCGACACAGTTAATGCATGGAATTATTTACTTTCTAGATTATCTGGTAGAAAATGTCTTCTAGTTTCATTGTGTATAAAAATAAAATAAATATGATGAAATTACTCACATTAAGCAAATTAATCGAGTCAAGGGCAGTGAATGAAACACTGCTGTAAAGATGATATTAGGACATTTTAATTTGATTTTGATTTATGGGGGGAAACTTAACTGTTTTTTGTTTCAGTTTATGAAATCATATTTATTTATAATACCCAATGTTTCCACAACGAACCGTTCAAAATAGATACTTATAAAAAGATACTTATTTACGACAATGCCATCACTAAAATAACGTGTTGACAGCATATGGCAGGAATTGTTCAATGTAATTTGTTAAAACAATTTCTTATTGTGGCAGTATTTTTTTATGATATTTTGGAATTATTGTGATATTTCAGAAGAAAAATCAATAAACAATTCAATCATATGAGGTATTTTCATTTCGGAGGAATGTGGAGGAATGTGCGATCCTAAGTAAGTATCGTAAGTGAAACATGGTGATTATTTTATGTATATTTTTCAAAAATCAATCTTTTGATCCTTTGATTTACTGACAAAGTCATATTATCTACACAGTTTTCTAACGAAGAAATATTTGCTCTCATTACTTTACGGAAAGATAGTAGAGAATATTCTGAACATAATGACACAATGACATTTTACGCACTTGAAAATTGATCACTATGCACTGACCACTATGAACTAGATCGTTAAAAGCAATATTAGGATAAAAACGAGCACCTGCTCATTGATTTGTGACTACAAACGCGTTGGAGATTTTTCATTCATCACTTCTTAATAAAATAAGTTTTAAAAGTAATTATATTTTCATCTTGTGAAAGCCCATTGAATAGTGATTCAGAAAATGTTTGCTTTATTAGGATTTTAGGGAAAGGCCCCCAAGCCCTTACAAAAAGCCACAGAGACACCGATTCAACAATCTATTATCCCCATTGTTCATTTCAAGACAGCGTTCCCTTGAGAGGATAACGTAAAATTACACTTGTTGGGCTCATAAATGAGGAGCGAACAACAAGTGAAGCCAGGCATGGCAGGATGCCGGCTGACAGCCTGTCTGGTCCTGTAGGCCACTCGAGATAAAGAGGAAAATCAGATTGGACATGGGACGGCACATTGTGGGGAAACCAACCGAACAATCATAAATATCATGTTACACCACTGTCAAAAACGGATACAGGATTTATAGGAAATCATTTCATTTGGCATTATTTATACTTTATGTTTACCAGTACCAATTCTTTATGACATATCTGTACGAAAAACAGTATATAAACTAAATGGACTTACGCAACTGCATTTGACATTTGTCACACTGGATTAAAATGTTTTCACATAAGTAGAGGTTTACGGTTGAAATAACGACCGCAGACCGAGTCAATATCTCTACTAACCGTCGAGCGGTACGCGAGACGGTTAGTAGAGATATGACGAGGTCCAGGTTGTTATTTCATATACACCCTAAGGCACGCGCTGTTGAGAGCTCGCACAGATTTACACCCAGTGAAGGCACCGGTAACCGGCTCAACTTAGAACAGTAAGGCGTATGGGTTTACATATTACAGGACAACAGATTCATTCATTGGTATTCTCATTGGTATATAAGTTGAAATTCATTTACATACTCCTAATCACACGCACTATATGAAAAAAATAAACGAATAACAATAAAGAACAAAATAGATATGAAAGATCCAACGTCATCTTTACATTCCTGTCAAACTATTTCGTGTATCCAACTAAATAGTTAAGTAGGAAAATAATTATTATTCACCAGTTTTCTGATACCAAAAACTAAATTTTAGATCAAGGAAAAAGTAGATGTGTGTTTTGTGTAAATTTAAGCTCTCTTCCTTGTTTATCCCATGTAGAATGTATCGTTAGCCAACAATCATGGTAAAAGAAAAATATGTCAACTTCAGCAATGCAAAGTTTAAGTGTGTGTTAGGAGACGTAATCGCTAGATGACAGCAATCATGTGAAAACATATTTTCTAACAATCGAAATATATCTTGTATGTTTCTGATGCAGAATTATAATATGTAATTCAATATGATTGCTAAAATTAAATATTTAGTTAACCTTTGTCTTTGAAAATAATTTGGTGTATCCGATGTGATATGAAGAATATAAACGACATACGTGATAAATTTGCGATTATTTCATTTGGTTTTTAGTCCTAAGCCAGTGTTACTATTCTTACGAGTTCATTCATGGTTTTGGTTGTCAATTGCACCGTTGCTATGTCAACGCACGTGAAAATAGTGCTTCGCTTCCCACAGACAGCCACGCAACGTCGCAATAACACGCCCCATTTTATTTAAAGCGCTTCGTTTATTGTCCTTAATTTCATGCATAATGTTCCATTTTTGGAGGAGTTTGTAACAATAGTTTGCTAGATGTACAAAGAATACGTTAAAAATACTTTTTAAAATATCTAAATTTTTCACACTCTGATTGAGGGTCTTTAAACACAAAAATTAGAGTTGGTCTTCTGTTCCTGGACAATAGACACGTCGCGCGCACACTACAATGTCCATGAAAAGCACGTGCATTTTCTGGTTATAAGGAGAGCAAACTTGTTTTTCTCACATATCGACAGCCATGTCTTGTGACGAGGATTATTCTGTTTCACCATCGAAAATTCAGGAGGGATTCGTTATAAGTACGGATGGAGAAGAAGATGTTTTAATTGAAGCTTCACAACGATGTGACACTCCATTGAGCTGTGGACAAGACACAATTCCCTCGATTCTGAAAGAAACTGTGAAAAATGACCTTACCGAGGTATGTCTCCCATTATTTCTATGAATTGTGATTTTAATACTTAGAACTAAGTATATTGACATATATTATGTTTGATAAAATGACATTCAATAACCATTCCAAGTCTCTTATTACTTAAAATGTTACATTTAATCAGACGGCATTTTCTGGCGATTTTCAGCGTTACAAAAATACAAAAGAAAAATTAAAAACAAAGGAGAATGTAAAGAAATTATTAAATTAATTTTACGTTACATAATTAATATTCTGTGCGTTAACGAGGAATTTACCCAAGTTACACATTTGAGTATTTTGAATTGTGAATAAGTTTATAAAGGTAAGGGTATTTCCAAAAATAGTCCCCATTTACAGTGAATTGCACTCGTATCTTTATCCTTTATTTTTTTATCTCGCAGGCGTCCGATCCTACAAACGAAGCAATGACACAATGAAGATGGAAGTCTCGGACTTACTCAATCTGAAACGTCCTAAAGATGACCCGACGATCAACGCCACATCTGCTGCCGCCACGGCCACCACTGTCGCTGCGGCCGTCATGTCGCCCCTCACTAACATGGACCAAGATGACCAAGTTGTCAAATACAATTTCGTAAACTGTACGTTTAACATGGCCAAATAAACTGCTGATCCATTTTTTTGTTTTTTATTTGGACAAACCTGTCACGTCGAGGTGTAGGTTATGTTTGTAACCGCTTCAGCGAGGGGAAAATTACCGAGGGACGATATGGCTAAAGATACGAGGCGAAGCCGAGCATCTTTTGCCATATCGGCCCGAGGCCTCCATTCAGGGAGAAAGCGACTCGCTTGATAACCAACCCATGGTCGGTTATCAGATAACCGACCATGGGTTGGTTATCCGAAATAATGACCTAGATATCAAACCTGATAACCGCTCCATGGGGTGTATAAGAAGCCTGTACCTGCTTGTATAAGCTGAAATAAATGTTGTACCTGTGTTCTAATACAGCAAAAATGATCACTCCTCACAAACGTGAATATGTAAAAGATAAATGTCTAAGATTAACTTCATGGTACTAATTTCAGGATTTTAAATCCTTCATATTCTCCTTACCTAGCACAGGAGTCCACTTCCTCTCTTGAGACGTTCCGTCCATTGCTGCAGCTACAAACAGTTGTGGCGTGTTACCTGAAACATTATTTAAAAAATAAATTACTTTACTTAATTGTTTTTTACCAATAATATTCAACTGCGGAGATATACACACTCACTGCCACTATCAAGATATGAAATCTGATATACATGTATCATCCAAACTCGGGATCCTGTCCCATCTTAAGATGGTACGCGTCCAAACTTGGGATCCTAGGTTCGTACGTCTCATTTTGAGATGGGACGGGGGTTATAAAATTGTGGCAGGCACTTGAATATGTATATTCTATAATAAAGTCGTAATTAATTTCAAGTCTTTCTGTTTTTATTGATATTTTTTAGGTTGCAAGTTATTAGTTTCCAGTTCCTCTGGAAGTAGTACCTTTAGGTTAGGTTGCCTATGCATTGGGTCAGTTCATCTATTGTTAGAAGGGAGTTTGGGTTAGGTCATTTTACTATAATCTATTTCTGCCATTAACCCAATCTGTCCTCTCATTGGCCGATTTGAATCAGTCAATGTTCTTCCATACTGACCACACCCTCACACCACGTGACCCCTTGTTGGTTGTTCCTTATCGCCCGATAAAACCTGGTTACAAAATCATGCAAATCATATTCCTATTCATATCTGAAATTTAGTTTTACAGGCCCCCCTGAGTAATTGAAGGAAATGCATCAAATTTGAAGGAAAACAGTGCATAATAGAAGGGAAAGCTTCCCAAATGGTAGGAAACGCAGCTTAATCGCGAAACAAACACGTCAATATCGGTGAAACGCGGTAATATCAGAGATTTTCCGTCCATATCGGAAGCAACCCGATCCCATTTTCGAAGGAACCCGATCCCACCTTCGAAGGATCATCGGTAGACTTCGGAAGGAACACTGTAATTTCCGTGAATTCTCGGTCGACAGCGGAAGCAAACGCATCTCAAAATGGCTACGAATCTGCAGTCTCCAGTTTCGGTGAGTGTTGTTTATATGTTTTATTGTGTGATTTTTAGATGTATTTTGTTCTACATGCTTGCATTGAAAGCGCAATTGAACAAGGTGTTATGTGGGGATATTAGGAAAAAGATAACGATTAATTTAGAAAATGAAATATCGTGTAATGCCTTTCCAAGTTCCGCTTTAAGTCTCAATCTCCGATAATAATGTTGACGTTTGTGAAAACACATTAAATAAAAACTACTTCAATGTTCCAGTCATCCTGCGATTATCTGATAATACTGATAATTCGTGCTTTTTGGCCATAAAGGGAACAATTATCGGTTGAGAAAGACATCGGTACCGGCTTGAAGTGTTTTGCGGAGACAGATAGTCGGGTTTGCAAGTGACTTTAGTCACGTATTCAAAATGTTATCAGTCAGCTGCTTCTAAATTGACCAGTTGATATCGCTTAGGAAAATTGACAGCGATTCCACAATTTGGTAAGGGTAGAAATGAAAATTACCCCTTACAAATAATGGGCTGGTCGAAATGATAAAAGGCAAGGTTGGAAGCTTGGAAAGAGAGTTCACTCTGGAAGGCTGAGAAGCAGTAGGAACCATCTAGAAGTCCACCGGAGTCGGGCAATCCCGCCGACCGGCCGACCAGTGGGCTCGGAATGAACCAAAGAGGGAACCGAGTGGTAAATATGTATCATTCAGTTTAAGGGAAGGTTATCTCCTAAGCATCTGTACTAGGGAACTCCATGTATTGTTATTAATTACACATTCAAGAAGATGATTCATGATTTACCTTTGCTTTTAATGTTTTTATAATAAAACTTGTGAAAAAGTAATTGTAGTAATTCTTTGAAAGGTGTACCTCATGCCAAGCGAGTGACATCCCTAAATTAAAGATACGGTAAGCTACGCAGTTTACAACATGGTGTCTTTCTCAACCGATAATTGTTCCCTTTATGGCCAAAAAGCACGAATTATCAGTATTATCAGATAATCGCAGGATGACTGGAACATTGAAGTAGTTTTTATTTAATGTGTTTTCACAAACGTCAACATTATTATCGGAGATTGAGACTTAAAGCGGAACTTGGAAAGGCATTACACGATATTTCATTTTCTAAATTAATCGTTATCTTTTTCCTAATATCCCCACATAACAAAGGAAACGATGGAGTTGTAGAGTTTTGTAATGAAATTGAGTAGTTACGGCGTTACTCGCATAGAGTCCGGGTTTGTTTACATCAGTCAGATGAAGCCGTATCGCTAACGCTATCATCGACCCGCGTCTGTGATTGCGTTTACCTGCATCAGACTTTCCGGGTTATATTTTTGATAAGTTTTGGAAATATGTATGAGAATTTTGTGAGTATGTTATGTATCACGTGTAAATCTAACTTTCATTTTTGTACAATTAAGCTTTATCGAAAAACTTGTAAGTTTTCATGTTTTGTTAACGTGCCGCTCCATATGCCGCACTTCTTTGACCTTGTTTCGTAATATTAGGCCTACATTAACAATCATTGCATTTTAAATTTATCTTACACGCTAAAAATCCCCGAAGTCGATCGATACGACAAAAGGAAGTAACTCTGTTTTAGTTGAATTAGGCGAACTGCCGCTAACTCGTGAAATAATCAACAAGTGGTTGCAAAGCGATTTCGAGATAATTCCAAACACGGTCCCTAATAAATGGGATATTTAAATGGTCAAACGAAACAAGGTCAAAGAAGTGCGGCATATGGAGCGGCACGTTAACAAAACATGAAAACTTACAAGTTTTTCGATAAAGCTTAATTGTACAAAAATGAAAGTTAGATTTACACGTGATACATAACATACTCACAAAATTCTCATACATATTTCCAAAACTTATCAAAAATATAACCCGGAAAGTCTGATGCAGGTAAACGCAATCACAGACGCGGGTCGATGATAGCGTTAGCGATACGGCTTCATCTGACTGATGTAAACAAACCCGGACTCTATGCGAGTAACGCCGTAACTACTCAATTTCATTACAAAACTCTACAACTCCATCGTTTCCTTGTTCAATTGCGCTTTCAATGCAAGCATGTAGAACAAAATACATCTAAAAATCACACAATAAAACATATAAACAACACTCACCGAAACTGGAGACTGCAGATTCGTAGCCATTTTGAGATGCGTTTGCTTCCGCTGTCGACCGAGAATTCACGGAAATTACCGTGTTCCTTCCGAAGTCTACCGATGGTCCTTCGAAGGTGGGATCGGGTTCCTTCGAAAGTGGGATCGGGTTGCTTCCGATATGGACGGAAAATCTCTGATATTACCGCGTTTCACCGATATTGACGTGTTTGTTTCGCGATTAAGCTGCGTTTCCTACCATTTGGGAAGCTTTCCCTTCTATTATGCACTGTTTTCCTTCAAATTTGATGCATTACCTTCAATTACTCAGGGGGGCCTGGTTTTAGATATTTACATTTCGTATCAGAAAAGAAATTCAAAAACTTTAAAATCGATTACTTGACCTACTGTCACGGATTTATCTCTCATCCACTACGAGCCATTGGACATGGAATGTTTTGTATACAAAAAAACTGATTTAAACGTACATTTGGTGAATAATTGTATTAGGTTTGTACCGCACTATATCACAAAATACAATACTGAAAAAATCTTTGTTTTCTACATTTTTAAAAGTGTCAAAAACAAATAAAAGTTGAATGGATGCCAAAACAGTGAAAACACTAATCGGTATGAAAGATCAAATTTACAAAGTTAAGTAGATATTTTAAGAGATGTTGATGCACAATATTAGTATAAAACGGTGATAAAAAGTGAAATTCAGTTTCTTGCACAGCTACAATACACAAATGGCATAATCTTCTGGTTTGATATAACACATCCTAAAACTTAAATCATCAATTTACAAAGAGAAATGTGATAAGTATAATCATTAACTGATGTTAGATACTTTTCATACATGTGGGATTCTTCAATCTGTTGATAAATCTTCAACTAGAGAAACATGGTTTCCTTTCATTACATTCAAATATGATACAACATAAGCAACCTGACTGCGACACAGGTGTTTATTTACACCACCAATACTGACATTTCTTTTGTATGTTTTACGTAAATCCGCAGCTAATCTGAAGCTCTGTTAAATCCTCAACAAACTGAGTAATACAGCAATCTCATTGAAATCAAATTATATGATTTTTTTTCAGACCGAGTAATAGGGCTCTCAATCATTTGTCATAAGTGTTGGCACATTGTTTTGTTTAAAAAAGCATTTTGAAAAACGAGAACATCCAGGTATACCTTTTCTGAGCATGTGATCTTTTACCGAGAGTCCGTCGCTGTTCACTATGTCACCATCTGCCCCAGGGATGTTCTTCAGCAGGAAGGCAGCGCTCTGTTTATTTGTCACGCAGATAAAATGTAGCGGAGTGTTGCCCTGCTGGTCGGTGAGGTTCACGTCTCCTCCCACTTCCTGTATCAGGGACACGAGGCTCTTCATGTCCACAGATCTTGAACAAAGATAGTGCAGGGGCGTGAAGCCGAAACCATCCCGTTTGTTGATGTCACCTTGTTCCTCTACAGCCAACTGCTTGATGTCACCAAAAGTAACTTTACTGTTTCTACACAACCAGTGGAGTGGTGTTGCTCCTTTACCATCAGGTAGGTTGATGTCTTGTAATGAATTTCCTGTTTCATCCACCACATTGCAATCAGCGCACTTCCTAATGACCACTTTAATACTTTCAATATCGATCTCATCCAGTTGGCAAAGATGCAAAAGAAAAGTCTTTTCAGACTGATCTGGTTGGTTGAAGTCAGCGCCATGCTCCAGAAGTGCACGTACAATTGATTTTCTCCCTCCATGAACAGCCGTCCATAACATCGTCCTGCCATCTTTGCCTGGTCTATCGATATGCTTCTTTGACTAAAGAAAAAAATACTTGAATTCAATCAACATCACAATGTAGATTAAACATATATATATATATATCAAATATAAATTCCACGAGCAGATAAACATAAATATGTTCACCAATATGATCAACATAAATTCCATATATATATAACAAGTGTTTGCCACTAACATGGCAATGTCCCCCGCCCACCATTGTCGACTGGCATCTGAGTCTTCCTCCATTGAAGGCTGTCACCAAATATGAACACTCCAGGTGCTTAGCTTTACGAAATATCGCGTTAACAATGTATTAAACAGTGATGGTAGTGTTGTGGTGACCTTGAAAATGAGGTCAAGTTCAACCAAAGTCCACTGGTGCCTGAGTCATTCACCCTTGTAGGCTTTTGTCAAATATGAAAACTCTAGGTGCTAAGCTCTCCAGATATCGCGTTAACAACGTATTACACAGTGGTCATAGTACCCCATTCCGCGTGGGGACAATAAGCAGAACAATTGGAGCTTAGTAAAGTTTTCTCTTTTCTTAACACAGAATATACACACATTTGCAGATGTTGATTTACAATGAATCCCGGAAATTTTACAAACGCATCCTGAGTCGAAATTCCCCTTCTATGCGTGCCGAATGCACGGATAAATTTAATTGGGAACGGATAAAATCACACTGCTGTGCCTTGTGGGCACGTCATAACTTATCGCTTACCATCAGGAATTTTAATCACACTGTCAAAAGGTTTGCTAGATAATGTAATTGTAGATAATGTACTTTCTATTATTTGTCATTCTTGTGGGGGCTTCTATTTTATTTTCTAATGCAAATGACAGGAATCAAGCATTAAAGTCCAAGATTATTACGACAGACAACAGACAGCAGACAACAACAATGTCTAAGAAGCCTGAAACCAAAATAATTAATTGACGATGACAACCCTGAAAGTCACATCCCTTCAGCGACACATGACAAGTTAACAAATTGAAAGAGAACTTAAATCTGCCGATAAGTGAGTTTCAAAACAATTAGATAGACGAGTTGTCTACTTTTTAGAATGAAGATTTTACTCTGACATCTTGTATCCTATGGGGAAAAGGTGATTATGAGAAATATGGTCTACTTGTAAAAGAATGTGACTATGTATCCTATGAATAAGGATAATTTGTATATTTGAATTTGGATAATTCTGTAAATTAATCATACATTTTTCTAATTTCTATAAATATAAATTTAATGTAATTTGGGTAATATCTTGCCCATGATATTCCAAAAAGCTGGCCTCTGCCAAAATGCAGTAAATTGTTTTCCATATACATTCATAGGCATTTAAATATGCGTTACATGGACACGTCTTTCATTGTGTATTTTCATATGTCTAACAAACATAACAATACAACTACACCGCATCATGAATTTATAAGACCAGAATATATAAAATCTTGTAGGGTTGCAATTTTGAAAAAGCCATTGATTTTATTACTTGGTAATATTTTAATATTTCATGTTTCAAAAGTTTGAAGTTTTGTTTCGTTTGTCTAATATTACATAATAAGAAGAATTGCATTCAAGGGGTTGTTGTTTTTTCCTTTAAATCCAAATAGAATATTATCTTCACTGAGAGCAGTACTTCCCTCTACATGGTCTGCAATGCATTCTGATAGTTGTCGCCATATTGCTTCTGCAAACTGACAGGTAAATAATACATGTGCAATAGTTTCCTCAAATTCATTACATAGCGAACAAACTGCATATCCTATCTTATACAGCATTTTATTTGTACTTAATATGTTATGTATAATTTTGAACTGAAACCATCTTAATTCACTGCTTTGTGTACATCTTTTTGCCATTTGGTTAATATTTTTCCATTCAGTTTCATTGAATTGTTTGTGGAAATGATCTTCCCATTTCTGATATGTTTTCAATTTTGTAAATTTTGGGTTCAATAAAGTCATGTAGAATGTTGAACAACCTTGTTGCTTTTTAATTGTTGATATATTAAAGGGTTGAAAAGGTCAGGGTCTATAGATACTGTAGATACCTACTTTCCTGTTTTGTAAAAAGGAGGATACTGATTTCTTTACACCCATATATGTCAAGAAATCTGCTTTAAGGTCATATTTTTCTACAAAATTCCCGAAAGGGGTTAAATTCTCTTAGACCTCAATGCCATTTATTTTTCCATACTCTCAAATTTACCCAAATAATCTACATTTGTCAAATTATCTAACTCAACGTCAAACTTATTCCCAATAGCTTAAATTGGGTTTGAGACCAGTCTAAATTCCATTCTTTACAAATCTTATATCTTGTTCGCTTTTTTGACCCAATTCAAATCATTTTGGTCTTTTCAGCGTTGATTTTTTACCCTGAAAATCTCGCGAAAAAACTTAAAGTATTCATTGTCGCATAGAGGCTTTTTTCTGATCCATCTAAAGTAATAAGTGTGGTATCATCAGCGAATTGTAATAGAAGAGTTAGAATATTTCCCATCTGAATACCATGTATATTTTCGTTATTTCTAATCATAATTGCTAATATCACTGCACATACGATAATTATATATGGCGATATTGGGTCACCCTGTTGGCAGCCCCTTGAAACTTCGAAAAAGGAACTTGCATATTCATTTACTATTACACAGGATTCTATTTCATCAAATAGTATCTTCACCCAGTTTGTTATATCAGGCCCAAAATTAAAAAAATCAAGAACCTTTAAAGGGTAAGTCCAATGAAAAATGAAAATTAAGCCTTTCAAACAATGTGTATTTGTAGATCCATTCATTTCGGCCAATAATTTTTAGATATTTTACTTAAATTACAATAAAAATTCAAAGTTGGAAATATTACGTATTGACAGCTTTCATGGGGGCCGCCATATTGCTATCTCGAACGATAAACGAGAGCGAGAAACAGCGGGCGTGTGACGTCAGCGACACACCACGAAATTAGGAGACACCGCACAATAGCATTACCGCGCAATGCCCGCCTGACAGGCTTGGGCTGCTCCAAAAATTAGGAATTATTTATTTAAAAATATATGTATTGCAGGAAAAACTTTTGAATTGGCTAGAATGATAGATGGTGCAACATTACATGATTCCCAAGTTCATTTCTGTTGTAGATTTAACGCCATGTCTGTCATAAAAAACGAAAGAAAATTGGAATATTTTATGAGAAGTATTCATGTTGAAAAATAAAATGTTTTAGTGATTAGAATGATAGATCATACAATATTACATACTTTTAAAGGTCATTTATGCTCATGGTTTAACATCATGTCTGTTTTTTGGTAAAAAATATGAAACATCAAAGAAAATTGGAACATTTATAAAACGTTTATTTATTGAACAAAACACTCATGTGCAATTACCATTTAAGATCTAGCAACAGGACATACCTCTAAAGGCTATTATTACTATTGACTGAATAACATGTCTTTTTTATAGGGGTTGATATAGAAAATAGGAATCTTTTTACGAAAAATATCAGTTGTATTTGTTGAAAAATATACTCTTTATTGACATTTCTAGATTACTTTGCATCAGAAATAAGTATTCTTGAATTCACTGCCCCTGATTGATCTTGAAAAATGTCTGAATTTCAGATTTATATGACTCAATGTTCACAATCTATATATCTCTTATCAAATATTTTTTAAATTTTCAAAATGGAATTAAAGCTCTTCATATGCACATTTTATATTGAGGCGCTGATAAATGTGATTATCCTTCTAAAACCACCAGCATTACAGTTTCCCGGTTCAGATTTCTAAGGCTTTTCCTGAACTTGAATCTGTAAACTATTCTTAGATATCGTAAATAACTTATGATAAGTATATAGCAATATAGATATACTTATTATCTACCCCATGCTACAAATAGAGAATCTCACCTTCGTGTCTTTTGATATCAAATATATCAACACGATTCTATAAAAGTTGCCTCGGATATTTTTACTTTCATAGACTCGTGTTGATATATTTGATATCAGAAGACACGAAGGTGAGATTATGTTTATCATCCAAAATCATTTTTCATTTTGATTCCGTGTAAAATGTATATTTCTGAACACTGCATTCCTCTTAGACTCTCAGTGCGGTGAAGTCATATCACTGACGTCATCATGCTTATGACGTCATGGCATTGTCATGTTATTACTTGATGATGTAAAACAATTGTGATGTCATGAATTTGACTGTAACAGGGCTTTGTTCAAAATATACTGTCAAAACAATATCTACTGGGAGATATCCCTTGATCTTCAATGAGCGATATCTCCTGTAGAACAGTTTTGGATGATAAACTACAGTTTTTGACAAAGGGTACATTATCACTTGTCTTTCACAAAGCATACAAAACAGTTTCATCAGATACAGATTATTCATTATTCTAACAGGGTTAATAACATTGCACTTGTGATAATGTTTTTCGAAGAATGAAATATTCTAACTTTTTTCCTGGATCCATTTAAATTTCATATAATGGTAAAGACATTGATAATTGTCCAGAATCTGCAGTGAATCGTGTGCATAAAGGTACTATAGCACGCTTTTTCGCTTCAAATTGGCTATATATAGGCACTTACTTATGCTTTCATTCGATGCAGTAAAATACTTATTATTCTTTACAACTGACCTGTAATCAACAATGAAAACATTTAAGACAGCTGAAGTTGGCTTAGAGATATTTGAATCTATGGTCAGCTGTGCACTAAAAAATATGAACAGTTGAACAGCTGAAAACGGACTAGTCATGTGTGTAGCTTTTGAAATTACTTTAACTCTGAACCGAGAATAAGGGATGAAATATTGTATATTAAAGCAATCTTATAACATAATCAATTCAAAAAATGTAGTATAAGCATTGTAAATGAATTATGATCGTTAGTAATCAAGAGATATTCATTATCTGTGCATTTGTTGTTTATACGAAATATTGGTGTGCACTTAAGCTTAATACTCCATTAGATGCGAAGCACTGAGCACACCGGAGGGAATATCTCCCTGTTTGTTAGATTCACAAATGATGCTGAGAGACGTATGCCTTTCACAGGATTAACAAATCATCAGTTTCTCTAAACTATCATACCTTTTCAAATTATTTGAGTGATACTCAGTCAACCATGCATGCTTTGAGTTAAAAGAAATTGAGTTCAGCTGTAAGGTCTCATTTAATGATAAATGGGGTTCAAAATTTAAGAACATTTGATATGGGGAAAATTATTGACATTTTTGTAGTTTTATCTATCTAAGTAATATGTTCAACATAAAATATTTAATCGTCAATTCTTAGTGTTAGATAAATGCTGATAGCATTTTTATTATATGTCAGAGCTGATTTGTGCATTTATTAGCAGATCCTAATTAACTTTTGAGATGACGAAGGCCCTACGCCCATGAGTTATGAAATTAGTGGGACATTAAATTTTGTCAATGTAGGTTGGTCATTATAAAATACAAGCATAGGGAGATAAATTTACAGTTAAATGAAAATCATTAAATTTCTGTTTATATATTAACATACATATTTTTTTTAACTTTGCATGAATAACCCAAATTGGTATTTTCTAATGCCGAAATTGACTGACAGAAATATCTATAGTTATAACTTATTTATTCTCTAGTTACTATTTTTAGCATTGGAAAAGATTAATAAATTCGATATAATATTCAAATTTGAGTTGATGTTAACTTCAAACGATCGTAAAAAAGTATCAATCAACAGACGCTTCTTCATAAGAAATAAGTCAGCGAGAAAGTAGTATCAGTAGGATGGCATGCTTAGCCTTTTAAGAGGTGTGTGAATTTTCCCCCAATTTATCTATTCAATGTTTCAAAGGAAATTGAATAGATAAATCATAAGCTTTAATTTTTTTCTTACAATTACATTAGTAGTTCATAATAATTTCTCGTAGAAAAGGCTTTTATGAAGATGAAGCAGTCAATTTACAAAGTTAAAATATAGATAATTCAAGCACGAAAAATATGATTACTTGATGGCATCTGCATAGACAAAAGCATTTAGCTAACTGTCAAAATACTTTTCCATAATTTATTTTCACAATTTTCATTCTAAAAGTAATAAAATACCGCTTCTAAACTTTTGTTGTCAACAACAATGTCAGCCATTTTGGCAGTTGCCATTAAGGGAGATAACTCTGGCGATACTAGTCACACAACTTATCTTTTACGGAGAGGCTTCTTCACAACTTTTAGGTACATTTTCAAGTGGCCATAACTATTTTTGCCCATGGTTGATTTTGGTTGGGTTTTTTTCAGAGGGTAAGGGACATGTAATCTTTCATTTTTTCAAGTCATTTGTCTGTTATCGAAAATGTCCGGGTTCACTTAAATTTTGGGAAATTTCGACTGGCCTAAATTGTTTTCACAAGTTTTTAATTTTAAATGATAATATATAATCTAAGTGGTATCAACGAAAATTATTTTCATGATAATGGGTTTTTTTCCTTGCCACAATAAACAAATATCGTTTAGATTTAGTAAAAGCGAATCCTAAAGCGAAAGCTCGCTCTATTAGTGGCATGTTCGTAATCAAACTGATATATACGCACACGATTTTATCTGATTCGACCAATATTTGGCTTAATTATGTTTGGATTTGGAATCAAAATTGTGACTAGCAAATTGTTAGTAAATCAAAGTCTAAATATTAGTATTCCCACAAAATACCCATTGCATTTACTATTGGTACGAAATCAATTTTTTTATTGCGAAAGGTTGAAATTTTACTCTATGATCAATGCATACTATTTTGCATTTGTATTGAATTTCATTGCTTTGCTTTGGTATTTTTTTTTACATATTTTGAAAAAAATATGTATAATTAGCATGATTTTTTAAAACATTTTAGAATAAAAAATTTCAGACAAGGCATAATTATGGTAAGACTTACCTTGCAGAACTTTTACATTAAATCAAATTCTGTTGTTTGTGAAAAAGTTATCTTTGAATGATAATTTTTAGATGAATAAATATTTATTTTTTGGGCTTCTTTGGAGATGTGTGACTATAATTTTGATTTGTTGACAGTGTTAAATAATTTGGGTGCAGACCCCTTGACTAGTGTGGATTATTACTTTTGTGACCCTTAATAAGGGCTACAGGGGCCACGCCCTTAAAATGTTTCTTTGTCTTTACTGAGTATGACTAATTCTAAAACCTGATGAGCTACAGAGTCATTCGATCTATTATTCAATTAATGCATTAACTTGGAATTTTAAGTATAATACAGTTTTTAAATTTTATTTTAGAGCATTGGAGTTCAGAAGAATGACTGGTGTAGAGACTGTGGCCACACTACCCACCACAAATGCAGCGGCCCAGACGCATCCTGCTTAAACATACTTTTGGACCATTCCTACCATAATTCACAGTTCACAGTTAAAGTTTACGAAATTAATCATAATGACATGGACAGTCAAGCACTTGACAATGTTGACAATTTTGTTGATAATTGTAATGAATCATTTTCTCCACATATATCTAGTGAAACATCTTTTTAATGAACCCTCATCTGATGCAGATACGCAAAGTGGGGATGACAAACCAGAATGTGACCATATTTTCAATGTCATCTCTCAAGATAAAAATTGTTTATTTTCAGATTCACTTGATGAGCTTTTGTACCAGAATCATTGTAAATCCTGTTCATGTCCTGTACATGAAATAAAAAAATAATTTGTGGGTAGTATGATATCGACAAAGTTATATTGTAAAGGGGTCATGAGGTTCTTTATTGGAGGTCACAGTCATAAAGTTGCATCATAATCTGGTATTATTATTATTGGGGCTCACCTTTGAGGAGTGATTGTCTGCAAGTGTATTCACAACTTTTATTTGAATTGAAATATTTTTGTCACTTTGTATATCTCTGAAGGTATTGTGCTTCCCAGCTTATTTGAGAAATTTGAGGTACAATTGAGATTGTTTGACTGATAAGCTCTTTCAAGTTTCACTGTAGTTGAAATTGTTAGATATTATTCATGTGATATAATTGTATGGCGTGATAAGAATTTCAGATAAACTTCTTCTGATATTCAAACGTAGTTAATCAATAATTCTACTTTCGCATTAGCTGAATTGATACAAATTATTTGCTGATTTGTTAAATGATTTTATGGATGAAAACTTGAAATTATTGAACATTAGTGTAAATATTATTGACAGAGTGTTGTGGATAGTAAGCCAATATTGTGGAACCTTAAAACAATTGGACTGATTGATTAGCTGACGATATTGAACCTTGGCTCAGGTACTACACGTTATAATAATTGAATATATGATGATAATTTTGATCCATGTTTTTCGTCCAATCATGATTAGAATACTAATTTCCTTACTCAAATAAAACAATCATCTTTTCAAATATTCCCTGTTTTTTGTTATTGCAGACAGGTCATAAAACATAGTAAGGGTCATATCACTCAAGAAGGGCAATAGCTTCGCTGACTTCTTTGAAGCCAGTATAAACTGATCTCTTATTTTCCTGACTGTACAAGCAGGGATCACTTTTCACACCCCTTTCTGCCTGCTGTGACATAAAGTTTCTCTATGCCTTATGCCTTGACTGTCTGAAAAAGGTAACGGGTGTTTTATCATGCTATCAAAATGTTTTCCAAATGCTTTCAGAAAACTGTCTGTCATTTTCTATCATAAGTCAACTCTCTATCTAAAAGAGGATGTTATCTGATAAATTATAAGTACTGGTAATGTAAAAAATATATTAATTTTTCAGTTGGTCTTTTATGTATGAAAAAATCGCCAATTAATTAATAATAATATGTAAATAAAAAATAAATTAATTTATTGGTTTATTTGTATTTTTGTTGTTTATGTTTTTTTATTAATAAATGCTAGTTTCTCACGAATAAGGAAGCAGCTAAATATCGATAATCCATTGACTATTGATGCTCAATATCATACTACGACTTACTTTTGATTTTAAAAAAACAAGCAGCCAGTTATTGGTATTGAAGGTTTATAAGAATAGAAAATGAAAATTTTGACAGAAATAACAGTTTTACAATTATTATTCCGTTTTCAAATTATCATTACGTTGAAACCAAAATAAAACATGCTTACATATTTAGACAACAATCACTATCGTCCACCCCACCCCTTAAATATCATGAATTGGATATAAGACATGAGTAATACCGCTGGGTTATGGGTTGAAAAGTCTGTGTGCTCAGTAATAAACGAAATGCCAACGGTTCGATCGTGCAAGTACGAAACTTTTTGGGCAACATGCCATGTCTTCGAATCGACCACGATCACCAGATTCAGTATCCGAGTCGCTACTGCTTTTATCGCTTTCCTGACATTCCCCTTCCACAACCTGCATGAGGTTCAAATATGTAAGGTTTTAAACTAAACGCCATAGCTGGTTGTAAAAGAAAAAAACACGACTGGGTTTTGCAATATGACTCAATGTTTATTTTTCTTTACAAGTGCGCAGCGCGTATATACAGAAACTCTAGTTTTCGTATGCAAATTCTACAGCACAAAGATGTTCTGAGATTACAAATCAAAGCTCCTTACACCGATTTCTTGTGGTGTGTTGATGACGTCATATTTTCACAGAAAATGGCGACCCCCTTCATCTTGCAAATGCACAGGTTTAAAATTATATAACTAATTAACCCAATGAACAAAAAATTTAGAAAATTGTGAGAAATCATCTTAGGATACAAACTTTCGATAGAACTAACTTCAATCTTTCTTGGACTTACCCTTTAACATAAAATTTCTTTCTCCAGAGTCAAAAGCCTTTTCAACATCTATAAGTAATAATAAGCCTGGGTTTTGGTAGGTTTCTGTATAGTATATAACATCATATATTGTTCTGGTAACTTCCCATATGTATCTACCTGGAAAAAAACCCTTTTGGTCCTCATGAATGATTAATGTTAGGATAGGCTTTATCCTATTTGCAATAGTAGCTGATGCTAATTTGTATGAAGTATTGCAAGAGGGAAATTTGGTGCCAGTTCTTAAAGTACAGTTTTGATTTATTTTGATTTATATGTAATCAAACCTTGTTCATCTCGCAAACAATCGTCGGACTTCAGTTTCAGCATCTCGATTATCAGGTATTCCGTAGACAAGTAAATTTGTCCTCTGTGAGTGCATCTCATGTTGAAGAATCTTTCTTTCCATCTCTTCCCTGAGTTTTTCGATTTCGGACTTCAGCGACTGGATTTCCCTCTTGTTTTCATCTATGGACTTGGAATAAAAGTTTATTGTGTCCTTAACCCTCAAGATATTCCGGGATGAAATTAGCTTTGCCCGCAAGTCCTCTTAGCGGGATGCGAGTAGCACACTCTATATTTCTCACGCTAACTAATTATGACCGCGGGTCTCGGTAGCGGAGCCCGGAAATTTATTGCCTAGCAGTAGTCTCAGTTCAACGCTTGTATTTTCGTTCCGGCTGTCGCTAAGCAACCGTGTTTTGTTTCGTTGGTGTTCTAAATAATGCGCGAACATGCTACGAAAGTTATGAGAGTATTGATAATGTTTATCGTACCGAAAATAAACGTTAAAATCACTCAATTTTTCCCCAAGCGCCGCCGAACGTGCTAATAGCCTGTGAGCATTTTCTACCCTCTCGCACGAGCTTACCGACCCGCGCATGCTTTCGTTTACTGAGACGCGTGCATTTTGACCCTATGCACGCCTTCCTACCGCACGCCCTATGTTCTGAACCCTTGGGCGGATTTCAATACCGGTTGGATCATTTGAAAGAGCAGAAAATTTGTATACATGCAAATTATATATGGAATTGAAGGCAATTTATTCTTCTTTACGAAGAAATAAATCATAACAATATTTTGCACTGTAATTAGAAGTTATTACCAACGAAACGTGGGTATAGCTAGTAATAAAGTCTTTGATAATCGCCTTACCGCAACATGTGTCGCATCGTTTCCACACGTTTTATTTTGATGCAAATATGGGCAAATTTCACATGAAAATGAAGGTATTTATTTCTGCTTTCCGATGATATGTAAATAACAAATATGTACCACTTGGTTTGGAATATATAAAGTTTGCAAAGATGGTACCCTCGGGTATTTTAGAACAGATTTTGATAATTGCGACATCACTAACCGCTCCTTTATTGTCTAATTGTAATTTGCAAATTTTATATAGAATTGAAGACGATCCTTTCCTCTTTATTGTGATATAAAAAAGATGATAATGCGCTCTGCCGTTAAATGGATAGGAAGTGTAAGAAGCAGTTGAAAAAAAATCGCTTCTCGGTAAACAAAATACCGGTCCTTTCTGATTTTCTTGTACAAACCAATTTTATATGGCAGTAAAGATCATCCTTTTCTCTATATTTTGATATATGAAATTGCAAAATTTACCGAGAAGTTTATGTGATATAAAGTGCGAGAAAATGGTAAAAACGTAAAGAATAAACAAAAGTCACAATTTTGCGGAACTTGCTGTATCTTTATTCTATATGGTGTATATAATTTTTTTATATCAAATCGAAGACAATTATTCCTTCTTTATCACGAGGTAATCAATTTCAAAATACGCCTAGATGTTGAGAAGATATGAGCGAAAGAAAGGCACGTGTCAAAATTGCCGTTCAGTTCACATGATTTGAATCGAGAAATTAGCTTTTTGTGCGGCGCTTGCCGTGTCTTTATTTATTTTTGCGCATGTACACATTTTACATGGAAAGAAAGACAATCTTTCCCTCTGTCTTATGATATAAAAATTGTCAAAATACGTTGAGCACATGATGTAAAATTGGTGTGACAAAATGGTGTAAAACTAAAAATATGTAAAAATCACCTTTTTTGCGGCACATGCTGTATCTTCAATTCAGGTAGCGTAGTTATGTATTTTATATTGAATTGAAGACAATTTTCTGCTCTTTCAAATGATCCAACGGGTATTGAAATCCGCCCAAGGGTTCAGAACATAGGGCTTGCGATAGGAAGGCGTGCATAGGGTCAAAATGCACGCGTCTCAGTAAACGATAGCATGCGCGGGTCGGTAAGCTCGTGCGAGAGGGTAGAAAGTGCTCACAGGCTATTAGCACGTTCGGCGGGGAGTGGGGGAAAATTGAGTGATTTTAACGTTTATTTTCGGTACGATAAACATTATCAATCCTCTCCTAACTTTCGGAGCATGTTCGCGCATTATTTAGAACACCAACGAAACAAAACACAGTTGCTTAGCAACAGCCGGAACGAAAATACAAGCGTTGAACTGAGACTACTGCTAGGCAATAAATTTCCGGGCCCCGCTACCGAGACCCGCGGTCATAATTAGTTAGCGTGAGAAAAATAGAGTGTGCTACTCGCATCCCGCTAAGAGGACTTGCGGGCAAAGCTAATTTCATCCCGGAATATTCCAGGACCCGCATCTTAAGGGTTAAAGATCCATTTTCATCTTTGCATAATGTTCTAAGTAATTTTAACGTATTCATTGCAAAATTAGAAAACGTTTAATTCAAACAAAACGACAATCGGACCAAAATTCATTACAATAATTACAATTAAACCAAAGGGCATTCCTGAATCGACGTGGTACTATAAATAGAAGGGGCGTATTATTTGCAAGATCGCGAAGGATTGTGGGACGTAAACAGGGGATGTAAACAAAGATGGCCGAATCAAGACGTTTGCGGAGACCGAGTCGAAAACTCTTAGAAAGTTTGGAGGAAAGGAAACGTTTTCATGTAGTGGAACAGCATTTAGTTCGATAGAATATACGTTTATCTGCTCGAATAAATAATAAATAAATATCCATCATCGTGATCGGAAGCCATAACAATGAGATCGCAATAAACAGGAAGTATGGTAAATCCTACACATAAAACTGTGACGTCACGGATTGTGGGATCGTTTATGGCTTCGGCAAGTTTTGGAGGGTGGTATACTTTGAAATTAAAATTAAATACCTTCTCGTTGATTATAAATTCTTCTTATGGTCTCAAAAAATTGTTGAAAGATTTTTCTACAGAACTGTATAGTCGGATGTGCGATATATGAAAACGGAGTTATTACGAATGCAAAGTTGAAAATGGATCTTTAATATCTTAATTTATATCCATTTACAACAGTGTCTATCATGTTCCAAGGAATAAAAGTTTTTTAATAACGCTTCAAGCGGGATTCAAACGTACTCTATCGGGGGTTATCCTTTCCATAATGGTCTGAAAGCACCCTCCTAATGCTCGCACATTCAAACTTGACAAAATAAGAGATTTTTTCCCCTGTCACAAGCAAACAATTTACTGTATTTTGGCAGAGGCCAGCTTTGTGATAATCCCCCGAGTTTGATTATAGGCATCATCACCCCTCTAATTGTTTTGACACTCACTATCGGCAGATTTAAGTTCTCTTTCAATTTGTTAACTTGTCATGTGTCGCTGAAGGGGTGTGACTTTCAGGGTTGTCATTGTCAATTACATTTGTTAGGAGTTTACAGAAATTCCAAATTATTTTGGTTTCAGGCTTCTTAGACATTGTTGTCTGCTTGCTATCACTTCGTAATAATCTTGGACTTTAATGCGTGATTCCTGTCATTTGCATAAGAAAATAAAATGGAAGCCCCCACAAGAATGACAAATAACAGATTACATTATCTACAATACTTTAAGAGTTGCAGAAAGTTTTAAAAGCAAACCTTTTGACTGTGTAATTAAAATTCCTGATGGTAAGCGATTAGTTTTGACGTGCCCACAAGGCACAGCATTCTGATTTTATCCGTGCCCAATGAAATTTACCCGTGCATTTGACACGCAAATAAGGAGAATTTCCATCCCTGATTGGGGAATAGAAATATGTAAAAAAACATGGCACTACACAAAGGTAAAGAACAATCAAAATCAAAAGATATATGTCTGTTGAAGCTACCAAGAAAGATGAGGACTGCTTCCTATCTGTATCAGATTAAACTCAGGTGAAGCAGACACCTGGTTTGTGTATATACAGCTTAAACAATAATAGACTTTATCTTAGGTGCATCATTTACTCGCCCATATAAGAAACTGCAGATTTATATTTTTTTGGTTAATTAAAATTAGTGCTATATTGCTGTACACAACATAAAAGCAGTTGGCAGTTGTGAAGTATAAGTACTAATATTTTTGTACAGAACATGCAGATCTCCTTAGAAAAGAATACTAAACACTCTTCCTCATAATATCATTTCGCTCATTTTATAACAAATCACGTTTACTCATCTGCAGAAAGTAAAACAACATGGAGGTCAATTAAACCCTCTACATACAGGACACTAAGGTTGGATCTTCTGCTTCAACTCACCTGTACAGGAGCAGCAGTACCAGAATACACACAGGACGTCACAAGTTCCTTACAGAAGTCCTCGTTATCACAGAAACTGAGACCAAAAACCGTGTAGTCTTCCTGCAGGATATCTTGTTTGAACCTCTCAGCTAGAGCTTTTAGTACTTCTGGTACAGGTTTCACATTGATTTGATTTGGCGACTTTTGTTTCTCATCTGATGTGAGAGTAAGTTTCTGTCTTATGACGGAGAGAGTTGCGAACTTCACACAGAACAACGGGTCTGTATCACAGATAACACTCAGTACACTCTCATAGATTGACGGATGAGCAAATACACAAACACCATTCTTCCACACAGTGATGTAGCTTCCTTCTTGCTCACGTTCAACTTTTAGTAGCGACTCTCGTTTTGCATCATCCTTAACAGAATAAGCATTAAACTCTCCATTGTTCTCTATCATTAGTTTGAAAAGATCTTTGCAGTTTTCTCTATACAAAACCGCCGTTGTTATATCAAGGAACTTCAGGGGCGTCTTGAAGAACTCCTCAATGTCAAGGTCACTTTTCTTGGCTTTCAGTTTCGGGTACATCATGCTACAGTGGGGAAAACCGTGAGCAATGTCAAGGTCAACTACTCTCTGTTTAACTTCTGAACTTACTTTCAGTTTACCTTGTTTCAGAAAGTAATCAAGTATTTCTAGTCGTTCATTTTTTATTTTAACTGAGCTTAGGTCAACAACGTTTTCAGGATCCAGGATTGAGTCTCGGAAATGACCCAGATAATCCCGGGCTTCATTCACCACATTCTTTCTGCTGATGAATATTACTTTTATATGGTTTCCATGAGTAGTGAAATGTTGATGGATATTGTTCATCACATTCTTCCATTTATCAATGAGGACCTTGTCGGAGGTGAAGGCACCGAATCTGTCGTCCAGCATTATAACACTATTTTTATTCAGCCTCAAAAGTAGTGTGCATTCTTCAGGCTCTTCAATGCTGTATACATTGATCTTTCCTCCAACGTTTTTCTGTTTATGTGCTTTGTTCTGAAGTTCTTTCAGCACGAGGTAACCCAGTGTTGTCTTCCCGTCACCAGCGTTACCTGTTATAGTCACCCAGTTCCTCCCACTCTGCAGCATACCAATCACTGTGTCAACAGCAGAAACACGGATCATTCCAGATGTCAGGGATTCCATTTTCGTTTTTGTTTTTTCTGCAAAGTAATATCATTGTATTAATTTTTATTTTAAAATCTTTAAGGAAACTTTACATTTATTCATTTATCAGTCAATTTGAATTGAAATGAGATTTGATGTAAATGTTATAAATGCGGCTACAATATATTTGATGAGTTTTCATAAATATACCATCGTGTTAAATTATTCATTTCATACTGTTAAGGCTTAATTAATGAGCAAAACTCCAATCTTCCACATAAGAAGAATTTAAGAGTTATCACACAACAGTTTGAGAAAATAAAAGGTTTTTAATTAAATTTAGGATGAGTTTTATACACAAGAGCTAAATTCAAATGGTTACAATACATAAACTAGCAGACCAACAAAGTATATCAGGCTTAACAATGAAAATAAAAATAAAGTCACCAACATGGTTTAACTCAGAAGGGATCCCCAACCCCCTTTATGCACAATATCATCAACAACTAATCTTTTAGAGTAACTCAGTAAACGATTCCAGCATATAGTTTTACCCAAGTACCGAAGCCCCTTTGAGGCTTAATGACTATTTAAAACAGAAGCTACTCACTCAATTAAACGAACAATGCCCACAGAAGCTAATCTATTGCTAGTCACTCTCTCTAATGGATAAAGTTAAAATATTCATTTTTGTATACATAAAACACACATATACATAACAATACACAACAAGTGTTTGCCACTAACATGGCAATGTCCCCCGCTGTTATGAGATATTTGGCATAATTATTATGATTTATCTTTTGGTACAATGAATGTTACCTGTAAGTTGATGTGTCTTGTCATGATCAATTGAGAATCTTCTCTTCATTGAGATGTATTTCAAGAAAAACTCTTTGACATTAACTTTTAACCACTGTCACTATCAGTATGTATATTCGCACCTCTTTCCTTCTAACAAAACACAAGTGAGAATTCATGAAGGATACAGTAGTAGTAGTAGTGTTATTTAGTGTTCTGACCCAAATCATAAGCATGATTATTCCACTGTTATCTTGGTTTACAAAATGACAGTATTGTCCCATAACTTTATATTTTTAGCATCTTGTTCCTACAAAGTGATGACAGTGTTGTGGTGACCTTGAAAATGAGGTCAAGGTCACCAAAGTCCACTGGTGCCTGAGTCATCCGCCATTGTAGGCTATCGTCAAATATGGAAACTCTAGGTGCTAAGCTTTGCGAGATGTCGCGTTAACAATGTATTACACAGTGGTCAAAGTGTTGTGGTGACCTTGAAAATGAGGTCAAGGTCACCAATGTCGACTGGCATCTGAGTCTTTCTCCATTGAAGGCTGTCACCACATATGAACACTCTTGGTGCTAAGGGTTACGAGATATCGTGTTAACAATGTATTACAAAGTGATGACAGTGTAAATGAGGTTAAGGTCACCAAAGTCCACTGGCGCCTGAGTCATCCGCCGTTGTAGGCTGTCGTCAAATATGAAAACTCTAGGTGCTAAGCTTTACGAGATATTGCGTAAACAATGTATTACAAAGTGGTTAAAGTGTCGTGGTGACCTTTAAATTGAGGTCACAGTCACCGAAGTCGACTGGCGTCGGAGTCTTTCTCCATTGAAAGCTGTCACCAAATATGAACACTCTGAGTGCTAAGCTTCATGAGTTATCGCGTTTACAAGAATCTGGACGTACGTACAGACGGACGTATGGACAGACGGACGGACAGACAGACGGACGGACAGACGCCTCTGAATTGATAGTCCCCCGTTCCGTGTTGCTAATGTAAAAGAGAACTGAGAAGTAAGAAAAGGAGGCTACTTACTCCAAAGATCTATAATCTGTTTTCTGATGTTTTCTGCAATACAAAGACATTCTTGTAAATATCTCGTCAAATCTGATGCATGTTATTGTGAGAGGCTACGTTTTCAATCTGGTTGGAATATCAAAAGAAGAAACTTAATTAAAATGAAATCCCTGTTATCATATTTATCATATCATCAATAAATGTACGAAGTTTACACACTGACTAACTTACCGTTCAAGTCTGCTGGCATCAACGGTTCCTGAAGTTCAATCGCTGAAAATAGAGATTGAATTTTTTTTAAAACTTAGTCATATATTTGCCAGACTCACGCTAAAAGTTATGTTAAGTATTTAATTAAGTTTATTTGATGCTAAACCGATACTGATAGTATCACCGTGCTAAATTCCAATTCTATTTTGGATTTATTATAGTCAATTATTCTATGCATTATATTTCTTATTATTGACCCAAGTTTTATCAGATGAATAGTCCTTTGTTTCATTAATTATTTTCCAGAAATAGACTTGAAAGGCAGTCAGCAAACCAAATACCATGGGGGGACAGTGGACAGATCCCTTGTCTTAAACTATAGTTGAGCATAAGTCACCTAATCCATTCCTGAAATAAGTGACCATAAGCGTTTGTTTCTTATTTCTTTGTCTTGAACTGGACACAAGTATGAGTCATCAAAGTCAATATCCACTGGTGAAACTAACCACTTAGCACTGAGATTGAATGAATCATAAATATGAATAATCATCACAAATCTGGAAAATAAGAAATAAATTGTACACTCACATTCCCCGTCACGCCTGCGACTTCTGAGGAAAGAAATTCAGAAGTCAAAATATGCATTGAGAAACAGTGGCTCATACAATTTTGGAAGACTAAAGTGTGGCCACAGTAGCTCTTATTAGGGGCCAAACGGTCTCTTAACGATTAGAAAAAATAATAATCCTGGTTTGGCAAAGGAATCTACATAGAAGTCAACAAATCTATAAAAGACAATCCATTTTTGCTAAGGAGTCTGTATGCAAAATTCTCGTTTTCTCAGACTTTGCCTTCTGGATAAAAAGACAAAACATGGGTTTTTCAGGGGTCAAAAGGCATCAAATCTATAAATATTATGTTCATTACCCGTCTGTACACAAATCTGCAGCTTTCTAAAATCAGTGGCTTTTGAGTAGACATCTAAACTGTTTACAACTAAAACTTTACGAATAGACAGACGGACAGACACCATGTCATGTCATACACCTATAGGGCCTCTTAAGCCTGATGAGCTAAAACTTTGATTTCGAAATTGCAAAATCAATGTCAGAATTTTTTTTCTGAAAATGAATAGAAGTGTTGTTTTTTTAAATATAATTACTTCTGTATTCCTGAGACAATCATGTCGTTTTAATTGTTACCATATATGATATTGTTAGATTTTTGTTGATAAAGTGTTTTTTGTTGTTGAGTAGAGGATAGTTCAGAGAGAAAAGGGCATTGTTGTGTTTCAGGGAGTGGCCCTTGTGGCCCTCATTAAGGACCACAGGGTCACCAAATCTATTAATTATGATAGCCAAGGAGTTTGTACACAAGATTTCAACATGCTAAGACTTTTCTTTCTAGAGAAGAAGACAAAACTATGTTTCCAGGCTATTGGTGCTGTAGCCCTAATTATTGATCAGGGGTCCACAGTTTCACCAGATTTATAGATTGTTTTCCCCACTGGCTAAGGAGTTTGTTGACCAAATTTTTAGGCCTTTTTCAATAACATAAAAAATCCTTCAAGGATGGATGCATTAACGATGGCCCTGACATAGATGGCCCTGACATGCCATAAGTGTGAAATATCTAACGATGACAATGGAGTTTAAGGAAGAATTTGAAACCCCCGAAAGGCCCTACTTCATAATTATGATGATTGTTTCACGTAACCGGTTTTATTGAATAACGTAATGGGGATTTGAGTTATGGTCCAGAAATAAGATTTTATGATGTTTTTTTTATAAAGGCACCACAACATTATTGTGAATACTCTAGGCATTCTAGATGATTATTTTTCATTTATACTGCTTACTCTATAGCTCATAATTTACACCCCACCACCCGTCCTAAATTTGCCCAAGTATATTATACATGGGCAAATTTAGGATGGGTGCTGGTGTGTAAATGTTGAGAGACATAATTTTCTCACATGGTAAAAAATACACTAGAAAAGTGCAATGTATTATATGTCAATTCAGTAAATAAGTGTATTTTTCTAAAGTTAGAGAAAAACTGGCAAAAGGTGCACCAACTTGAAAGAATGATCATTACAAAAACATTTGTTTTCTAAATTGTTGGGGTGTACGGTTTTTGATCGTGCTATACTGGCTGAAGTGTCAAATCTTTTTTTTTCATTATTAATCAAGAATGTTTCTAAAGTCTTTATTTCTTTAATGATCGATTTAGCCCAAATTTGAGATATATTTTCATCTCAACATATGATATATCAGTGCACACCTGAGTTTTTTTCTCATTAGGTCTAATCAGCGATTCAAACCTCTGAGCTTTTAGGTTCTGGAGAAAAAAGCGTGGCCCCTGTTGCAGTTAGTAGGGGACACAGGGACACCAAATCTACACAATGCATGCCCATTTACAAAGCAGTCTGTACACATTTCATTTTTCTAGATTATTTGGACTACAGAAAAGGATGATAAGATAAAAAATTGATGGTTTGGCCTTTCGGAAAACCTATTAGGGACCAGAGATTGACCAATTTCACCAATTATACCCCCATTCCACCGAGCATAAGACCTCACCGCGACCGATTTTTGCCCCCCGGTCCTGCACACTGACGTCGCACTGAAGTCTTGGAAAGGTCCCCATGATCGCTAAAAGTATCTCCCTCAATCGACACATTGTCGCAGAGGGGTTTGCGATTTCGATTGTCTGTTTTCAAAAATCGCACAACTTTTGCGATCAATGCGACCAATGTGGTACTCGCCAATTTTGTCGCAATGGGGTCGCATTAGTCTCAATGGGGTCTTGGTAATGTCGCATGTCAGTCGCTTGTACTCTCAACTGGATCGTGTCAACTCGCATAGCGATCACGCTACCTTTGCCTTTGCGACCAAATAATGCAAGACCCAAATGCGATCTTACAGCAACTGAAAATTTTGATCCGTCTTTTGATGAAACCAATCACGAGCTCTCCCGCGCAAATAAAGCACCAATGGTGATCACATATGCGTTAGGCACCAGTGCGATAAAAACCCATTACCTTCGGTCTCCCGCCAGTCACATTAGAAACGTCCAGAAGTCAACAAGTTCAACAAGTGTTCACAGGCTTTGCAGTTCTATGTGCAGTACAAATCTAGTTATCACAATTTCTTGATTTTTTTGTCACGAACTAAAAGAAGGTATCTTCCATGATATTCTAATTTATTTGTATTACTATTAAAACTGATTCGCCTCAGAGAATGAAAAATTATTAGAGAGAATCTCGATCAAAGTGAAGGCCTACAACAGTCAGGTTTTCAAAAGATACAAAACTCGTTTTAATTTCAGTTTTTTAATGATGCAAACATTAACACAGCTACGCAAATACCATATACATGAGAATATATCATTGAAAAATGAAAAAATAACATGTGTTTATTCAACATCACACACTATCCTAGAATGTGCCTCACACATCAGTATCTTCAGGAGCAGAGGGCCGTCCGAGTGTCACCATCCTGTCCTGCCTCAGTACTGCCCCTCTGGTTGTGTCATTAAAGAAGTCCTGGAGATACTGTCTCTGAAGCTTGGCTGCTTTATGATCACACTTTGAGGAACACGGTGGACTGCGGTCTTCTTCGAGAGTGATGGTTTGACGCCAAGAGCCTAAGACAAGTTCATGAGCGTCGTTATCATTGTCAACCTTAGCGTCCTGGAGGGTAGGGTGCCTCAATCTCAAAAGGTTGTGGAGAACTATACAACACTCTGTCATGGTCTGAACAATTGCAGGGGACTGATGTAACACAGTCATGAGACATCTCCATCTGTTAGCCATAATACCGAAGGCGTTCTCTACCACCCGTCTTCCTCTTGATGTACGGTAGTTGTAGATCAACTCTTGCTTAGTCATATTCTTCTTGGACAATGGCTTCATAATGAATGTTCTCAAGGCAAAGGCATCATCGGGCAATATGAAGTAGGGCAGCTTCCTTGGTTCAACATCAGAGTTGGGGTCATGTGATTCAATAGGTTCAGAAAGGGGGATACCAAGTGTGCCTTCCTCCAAACGTTCTTTCAAATTTGATGCATTGAAGATTTGGGCATCTGATTGGTGTCCGAGACCTCCAGTATCCACCCAAATAAACTTGTAGTCATGGTCTACTAGTGCCATGAGAACAATTGAGTAACAATTTTTGTAGACACACCAGTAATCGCTTCCACTGTTAGCTGGCGCACGGATTTTGATATGTTTCCCATCAAGAGCACCTAGGGCATGAGATACTTGCCACTCTTCTTCTGTAGTAGGCGTCTTGAATACCTCGTCTCTATAGGTATCAACGATAGCTTTGCAGACTAAGGGTACCATACGATGAACTGATGTCCTGCTAACCCTATAGGCATAGGCCATTCTTGCATACTGGTCACCTGTAGCTAGGTGTCTTAATGTCAGTGAGACTTTTAACCCTGCATCCAAAGAGGCTCTGTAGTTGCTGCCTTCACCAACAATGTGAGGGTCTACTCTCTCCAAAATTTTGTCAAACAGCTTGACTGGCATTCTCATGTAGTTCTGAAACAAGTGTGGATCTTCGTGCTTCAATTTTTGGACAAGATGGTAGTACTGACTGTGTTCTTGTCTCTCCAAAGGGGTGAGCCACTCTCGCACCCACATTGCATGGCGTCGACGCCTTCTTCTCTTTCTTTTTTGATGATTTCTCATGACAGCTAAAACACAATCGCCGATGTTCTGCAGTTCTTGTTGGGTTTCATAGAGCAAACCAGCAATTAAGACCATTTCATCTTCCATATTTTCGAGGTCCTTTCGGTATGCCAGTCGGCAGAAACGCATGAATGCAGTTGCTCGCAGTCACTTTTATACTTCCGACCCGACAGGCCTAGCAATGAGGTCGCATTTATCTCAATGCGGTCGTGGGAAATATCGCCATGGTCGTGCTCGAGTCGTACATGACTCACAAATGTCGTAATGTGGTCTCACTTGATCGCACCAAGCATCGCAACGGACGCCAGTCAATCGTAACTTGATCGCATGCTGATCGCAGAAACTGTGGCTGTGGTCTCAGCTTGGTCCTACTCACTCGCATGAATAATCGTCAATACGGTTGTGTGATTGTCTGGGGACCTACTTACGATCTATCCGACCTGTCATAACAAACGCAACTTTGTCTCAATGTGCTCGCTACTAGAAGGATATGTACATCACTTTATTGTCGCAGTGGAATTGTACAAGTAATTTGGTGGAAACGCAAACGCTTAATTGTTGAAAATTGGTCGCTAAAAAGTCTGCGACCGCTGCGATCGACGTGATCGCGGGGATAGGGGACAGTCGCAAATAGGTCGCGGTTCGGTGGAAGGGGGGCATTAACAAAAGGTAATCCTTATTGGCTCAAGGAGTCTTTACACAACATTCTGGGCCTCTTTTTTTACAGAAGAAGAATTTGAAATTATGTTTTATAGCGTGACCCCTCTGACCCTTATCAGGAACTGTAGAATTTAAAAAACCTAAAATATCTGTACTCAAAATTTCAAGTTTCTAGAGTCTGGGATTCTTTAGAAAAAGACAAAAAGCACAAAGTTTACAGCCGGATGGACAAATAGATTTACAGACTGAGGATACTTCTGGGAAATTTAAATTTATACAACTTATTTTCAATTCCATAAAGATGATATTTTAAAAATTGAGATCTGATGGATTGCAGGATGGATGGATGGACACCTCACTATGTCAATAACCAGTAGAAATAGCAGTAAAACTGAGATCAATTTATTTGGTTTTTGCAAAAGAAGAAAAGTGTGTTTGTGAAAGATTTAAAAGTGAACCATAAGCGGCTCCAGTCAATTTAGGGACTAAAATTACTTACATATACAGTGTATAGAGAATAAACATTACCTGCGGGATCGACGTCTTCTCCAGGTAACAACAGCAGTGGCAATCCCAACAAGACTGAAACACATTTTCATTTCATTCAAGTCCTCTGGAAAGTCTTATCAAGACACTTTAGATATCTAAATAAAGAACATCATTGTCAACATCACATTATATAAACCTCTAACTTATTTGTATAACTTTTTAGGAAGCTGTCTCACCAATATTTAATATTCTTTAAAAATACATGAGAGGAAGTCACAATCAAGTTTCATCCCTTTTTAAAGTCTTCAAAATCGTGATAGTCTTATATAATTCAAATGTCAGGTCTTCCTGTCGCTTTTCTTATGGCTGTGTTCATAGAAATGAATTCACAGAGAGAAGTAATCGCAACTCACCAAACTAAAATGATGATTGGTACGGCAACAGCCACAGTCGTGTTGAATCCTAAAACAAAGGAAGTACTTGCATGTGTTATGATGTGTAACTTAAACTTCCTATTCATGCCATCAATCAAATACTTATCAATGTAACAACTGACTTTGTGACTAAATGAAAACTGTCATGGCACATTGCTTGAAATATATGAAAATTTGTCAAAAATCTAATACACACATCAGAAAGTGTCGCAAACCAAGTGAATTCACCCTCTTCTCTTGTGTGACTTGCATTCTACAAACGTTTTACAGGTCTACCACGATCATGTACAAAATCATTACATGCCATTTTGATATCAACAAGGTTCTGACTTGAATAGTTTTCGTAAAGACTGGCACAAGGGAGAGCATGCAAGAGGTTTGTTTGGGTCAAATGCAAAGTTTCATTTATTCATTCTAAAATAACTTTTTCACCGAAGAACATTTCTCTGAATGAAGTAATAAGGTTGATTACTTTGAGGTTGGCAGATACTCTTATCAAGAGTAATGCCTTGTCTATTTAGTTCAGTGCAAAAGTGTTTTAGAACATATTTGACAAAGAGAGAAAAACATGGATAATGCATCATTCATCTTCTTTTACTATTTCCTATTCAGATTGTGTCATTCCTCGCTTACATCATTCATCTTCTTTTACTATTTCCTCTTCAGATTGTGTCATTCCTCGCTTACATCATTCATCTTCTTTTACTATTTCCTCTTCAGATTGTGTCATTCCTCGCTTAAATCATTCATTTGTCCAATCAGTTGAAATTAATTTTATTGATTAGAATCCTTGACTCTATAAAATGCTGGATAATATACACATACACCTATATGCTTCCTAAAGTGTTTACAGTAGCTTAAGATACAGACATTGCACTAGCATAAAGTTCTATCAAAACCGATGTTCTGCCGTTAACTGATATACCCTGCCAAAGACTGGCTCCTTGAAGGGTAAACTGCTTCTAATTAAAAATATTTCTGAATAAGTAAACTATCACACTAAAAATAGCATCATAACAATCATATGCAAAGAAAGATAGCAATAAACAAAGAAATAAAGTATACAAATCGTATGAACGTATCTTTAGTGCGCGTTACTTGGAACATTCGGACAGACAAGTTTCCTTGCTAATGATACTTCTGTGCAGGAGCAAACATGAGATTTTAGGAATGCTTCTATCAGTTACAGCGCTGTCATATAGTTGATATAATAAAATGATGTACAGTGCTGTTGGGACAAACTGTGCATACAAGAGATACATGTTCTTTCATCTGAGAAAATACAGTATAAGGGATAAAAACCATGTCTCTTTTAAAGTCTATAGCTTCATCGATAAGATTATTGTAAATTATACATGTTGAAATATTTTTGGTAGGGACAATGAAGGATTTCAAATGACCCCCAATTCCCATAAGTCGACATGTGTATGCAGCTCGCTTGTGAGAATAGAGCATTTGGCGACAGAAATTTCAGTCTAGTTTTAAATACACATAACATTTCCATTATTAATAATTTTATAGATTTCAAAACTGTTTTCTGAAGTTTAGGTAAGGACAAACCAATAGTCGGATCAATATTTTGATTTCTATGGACAATTTCTATGTGAGAAGACAAACTGTTTGATGATGACTTGTTTGCTAGGAATTTTCTCAGTTTTTACAAATTTGTCAGTCTAATGTTGCACTTCTTAACATTTGATCCTTTTTACCTTTTCAAAAACTAAATGATGTCTTCCAAGTTGCCTAAAGCTGCAAAGATATCAATGTTTTACAAGCTTACACTCATCATGATTTATGAAGTTAGGTCTTGTGCGAGTGCTTATCTTTACCCTTCACCATCACGGCTGTTTGTGTCAAATAAAAAGTCCTTTCAATTTCAGTACTTTTATTCCAAAGTTTACCTTTTGGATATATCATTTCAAGGTCACTCACTGACCACATGTCAAAGACAAGACATTCAAAGCATGTTTCTGTGCATGTTCCTGATCATTACATGTTTCCATTTCAAATCTTACAATCTCCAAACTGTAATTCCTTCTATACATACAGCATCACAAAGCATCCATATAAGTTCAGTAAACATTGAGTCTTCCAATTTCAAATTCAAACTCTAACTTCATTTCTCATAAAAAATTATCTTCAAACACTGGCAGATTAACTGAAACAAAATAAAAGGCTATTTTGAGTGAAATTACTCATGAAGAGCAACCAAATAAAATACCAAAATTAAAACCTATTTTTGTTTTGGGTTTCTTTTAAATTACATATTAAGAATTCCTGAAATTTACTTTATGGAAACTAATTAAAGAAGAAAACATTTAAAAGGAATTTGAGATAATAAGCTAACTTCTTACCATTATTTTATGGGCATTATCTTTTCCATTCTAATTTTCAACATGGAGTGTTGACTCCTGCTTCTGAGCAAGCATGGTCCAGACATAAAAACGATTAGAGTTAGCTGCCCTTGATTTAGTCTTAAGCACAATTTTGAGTATAAACTTTTGATGCAGGTTCAAACCCAGGTATGAAAAGGAGAAATTTTACTTGAAGATTTTGTAGAATAAAATATTTTAGAAAAAACTTAAATTAAAACTTACGATGAAAATATAATTAACTTACTCTAAAAAAGTAACTTTGGCCATTACAACGGCTGTTAGATAGTTCAGAATTCTAATGCGCATCAGTGCTGACAGAGAAAACTTGATCTTGATGACGTCATCTTATGATATGAAATACTCTCCCACACGTGGATATGTGCTTCCTTGTGTGCTGGTCGAGTATTCGTCAAATACTTTTGGGAAGAAACTTGTAAATAATCAAAATAAACATAAAAAATGTTGAAACTCACCCATCCCGCATCTGTTGATTTTAAACACAACAGTCACACAATTTTACTTGACACATTGGATTGAGGGTCAGGGTAACTAATGGGGAATATAATTTAGAAAATTGTGCACACACAATCTTGAAGTTTATGAATGTTTGCATTACAAAGGGATTCTATTGTTTTGTTCTGCAATGTCTTTTCTGTGACGTCTTTGCACATGACTGAGAAAACTTGCCATAAACAGTAACCATGTTAAAAATAACTTAATTAATATGAGTATTATTAGTATGTTGTATATTTATCTTAAAATATGCATGAAATGGTACAGAACATTAGCTCAATTTACTCATAATTTACACAAAGAAGTATTGACCTTTAATTTGTCCCGATTTTTGCAAAAAAGAAATGGAAGATTGACATTTAGTATTGTTGTCTTTTAGCTATGTTAAATTGATATTTTTCAATCGTCTTTATTTAACGAATGTGTCATTTTGCAACTGTTTAACACTTTAAAATGACTGGTCCCCATCATATCCAGGGGAGGTAAGTCACCTCATGACCGACATACATATTTTAATATGCAGGTAGGGGTGAACCAATAGAGATTGAGGTGATTTGGGGTTTAACGCCACAATTCAAGATTATTTCAGTTATATCACAGCTGCTAGTATTATTGCAGGGAAGCCCGCAACACCAGTGTGGTTATGCATTGAGGTAAAACCTGCGAGCATCGGCTGTAACTTGCGAATAATCTAGAAAGCGGCGTTAAACACCAACTCACCTCACCTCTATGATTTAGAGTTTTAATCAGAACTACCTACGGCTATGGTAGTTCATCTAGATAAACTCGTATTCCGGCCAGAGCCTAGTTCATCTAGATAAACTCGTATTCCGGCCAGGGTTGAAGCACACCTTGGTATTAGCTACAGTTGCTTCGCCAAAATAGGCTCTTTGATACCCTGACGTCGCCTTTTTGGCTGCAGACACATCCTTAGAAAAACTAACTTGTGCGAACCAAATCTGGGTTCGCTGGCGGTAATGTTGGTGTAACCAGAAAATAAAATGATCAAACACTCTAATATCTGGACCAATCACAGATGAGAATTATGTTTCCAACATGAAATGATTACTTTAATGTAAACGCCGATAATTAATATACTTTTAAGCCTCAAAATTTGTCTTCTACGTTTTTCCGTTCATAAAAGCCGCCATTTTGTTTACGTATGCAAACGAGCGAGATTCAAGTCACGGAACGAAGACACGTTCTCAAGACGATAGCTACGCAAACTGGGCTACTGTCTCTACCTGCTTCTTTTTTCTGGTTTCAGCAGAAGCATACCATTGATTTTGAACATATCATATAAGTTTTCGTTTATCTAATCAAAAAAAATATACAAAACTTGTTTTCTTAGTTGGATAGTTTTAATCATTGCCGTCCCGATGTCAATCGCCTTTCTTATTCGCATCGGCTTGCGAGTGTTGAACTTCGATATGAATTATAAGGCTTCATTTATTAGATCAAATATATGTGAGCCAAAAGAAAGTCACGTTATACTTAAGAAAAGACAAACAATCATTGATATATTATTGCTTATTTCTTCCAGCGGATTCATTATCATGTTCAAGTTCCGCAAAATATTCGCAATTTCTTTCTTGGAAAATACACAGTGAAAATTTTATTTATTGAGATACAAAAATACATTGAAAGAAAGATAGGAATTATATCATCTTCCTCTGTTTTCAAACTCTAAATCCATGTATTAAATTAACTCGTTTATCGATATATTTTCATATTTATTAAACAAAACTATTTTTAACGAACAGTGACGGAAACTACGTATCAAAATAGGAATATGTTTATTTGAAATACACATAATGAGTGTATTTTTTTTCTCTCTTTGAAACTGATTTAAATTTTGTTTTTAATGTTTAAAGATAACCAAATTGCGCAATCAGTTGTTTGGGCATTTTTTTAGATACCATCAATCGACTATCGTAATCTTGCTAAAGACTGAGAAGCTAGGCTACCTTTAAAATCATTTTTTTTTAAATAAAAGAAATAATATCAAACCAGTTATCGTAACAGGTTCAAGCTTAATATAACGAATGGGTTTTCGATGTGACATACAATTTTATTTTCTTTGACTTTATTTATTTTTAGGGGATTTGTTTGTGTTCATGGGATTTAAAGATCGATTCAACTCCACTTCAGTCTTGTCGTATATTAATAACTGTGACGGTTAATAAACTCAAGGTTTCAAAAACATCAAATACCTAGGTTGAAACGATATATTATTGGTCAACAAGTAATCTTAAAAAATCTAATTTTCAAACGAGAACGAATTTATCTGATTTTGACAACGAAAATCCTTATATACACACGTTTTGGTTCAGCTTTACAATAAATTGCTGTTACGCTGTTTGATAACTAGATGCAAATTAAATAAATTCAATCATCGGCTTTACATACTATATTTAGACAAAGTGTAATCTGAAAGTCGCCGACTACCTATTATGTCTTCAACAAAACATCGATTGTGTCCCCCGCTTTTACTGCATACATTTTTACGCACTCGTTTCTTATGTCAGTGACCAGTCTTGAATTTAAGCATCACGTGACCGTAAAGGAGAATTCAAAGTAATTAGCATATCTAAAAATAGACTCAAGATGGCGTCACCGTACAGCTGAGTTGCAGTGAATGTACGAATAAACAAACGGTAAAACTAATATTATGATGATTATATGAAAAAAATAGATGCGACCATAATACATAACAGTTGAAGAGTATTTTATCGTTAATGAATAGTTACAGGGCTGTTTTGTTCGTTGTGAAAGACTCTTGAAAGAGAAGGTACCGATTGAATATGGAAATTGGTTAGGTTTTTCATGTGTAGACTCTGTAGCTATAAACTCGATGATACTGGGGGAAGAGGTTATATAGCTACAGCTCTGCAGCTAACCTTGGTATGTGCGTAGACGTCTAGTTATATGCTGGACTACGGCTACGGCTGTACAAAGTTGTTAAAACACACATTACATGGAATATAAAATGAGGTTTCAGTGCAAATTTAGCTTAAAGTTGAAACGTATCTTTAACACAACTAAAAACACCATACCTACTCTTTGGTTGGCCTATAAATCACGATAAAGATGAAATGCTTTCCGAACAGTGAAAATATCAATCATGCACCAGAAAGCCTATGGTCCGGTACAAAGGGCGATAACTCTAAAATCCTTTGATGAATGCTACCGCTAAGAATGTAATAAAGCGCCTGTTAAAATTCATTCTCTCCCAAAAGCGTTAGCTCATACAGGAATTAAATTAACAGACATCCGAAATTATTATTAATAATTATTGAACTTATTCATATGAAAGGCCTAACCCTAAAAGAGCCCATCTCTAAGACCAAGACTGAAATATCAATTGTTAAGCTAACGTTAACGCCTTTGATTAAAATTTGGTGAATGATTTCAAAGGGAACAGTTAACTCATAAGAGGCACATTTGGGGATATTGGTTGAAACGTTTAGTTAGTCGATTATATACAGTTTGGACAATATAATCAGAGGTCATACTTTATGTAATGGAAAAGTTGTATGAATTAAAAAACGTGGTACTAAAACTATCAAGAGAGACATCTTCACATAATATGAATTAAATTTGTCATTTGTTTTACATATGAGCATTTAATTCAGATTGATCAGCAGGACAAACATCTAACTGTGAACGATATGTCTGCTTTTTACAATAGATATATTCTTCGACTACTGCGGTACACCAAGACACAGCCATTACATATCGCAGCTAAACCAACATTTATAGGACATACAGAGAAAATCAAGCACGAACAAACAGTAAGAAGGAAACTCGAAAAGAAATTGAGAAAAACCTAAGCTTGAAGTTGATCACCAGTTCTATGTAAGCAAAAAGAACAAAGAAACCTGATCCGGAGATAGAAGGCATAATACTTCAACTCATAAATCATCGAGTGTGAATTTTTCTTTTTGAAGTTACCTCAGTAATTCTTAGTTCTTAAATGGCCCAGACGCTAATTCAGATGCGAATGTATCATTGACTTTTGGAGACAAGATCGATGCAATATATCAAATGTTTAGAAGTTACTTTAGAATTTCTAAATAAAAGCTCTAACGTGGCCCTGCCAGACGCTATTCAGATGTGGATTATCAGTGATATTTGAGACTACTTTCCTGACAAGATTGATGCAATACATAAAATGCAATACATCAGTAAGGACTCTGTACCACAAGCACCGAGTGAAGAAATTCAAGAATTTGATTGTCTCTCTTCCTGTAACCCTTCTGCAGTAGAAGGTATGCTTATATCATATGACAAATTTGTGAAAACAATTTGTGAACTAAATCTAATTCCAAATCACTTCTGATTGATTGCATTTGTACACTTTTACTATTTATTACCAAGCTCAATAATATGTCTATAAACAGGTATTGCGACCAATTCTTTTAAGACTCAATAGTAAAACCTCGCTCAAAACAAAAACGGCTTGATATGAATATTTTAAGCCTGTGTCGGATTTGACCTTTTTATCAATGCCACCAGAAAACACGAATTGATTAGCATCTCAATCTGAATGGCCTACATAAAGAATATCAAATCTGATATTAAAGGGCCACAACCACGAGACAGCTTTTTTAGGATTACCAATGATATCTAAGCTGCAGCGGAACAAGGCAAGTCATCAATGCCGATTATATTAGATCTCTCCTGAGCCTTTGCTACGATGAACCATGCAATTCGTCTGGCAATACCCTGGGAAGATCTTGGGATGACGTTCACAGCTATAGCCTGGTTAAGATCATATTTTAGCGATATCAGTGGGTAAAAATGAAATCATGTTAATCTCCCATCGCCATGCGACACGAAGAGTTGTGCTTCAAGTGTCAGCATCGGTCCCCATCTTGTTCACCTTACATACACGAAATCTGGGTGATACAGAGAGAGAGAGGCCATAGTGTTAATCAGCATCAATATGCAGACGACAATTGACTCTATACAAGCTTCACATACAACCATCCAAAGAATATACCTTTAAGATCACTGATTGCTGTGTTGACGTTGAATACTACATGAATACATGCTCATACTCAACCAACACAAGACGGAATTCATCTTAGATAGTCCAAACCGACATGACTAAAACTGCACAGAATTCATTGAGCTTCAAATTGCCGAGTCCATCATCAGTGCCTCCAAACAAGTAAAAAACCTCCGGGTTATACTGGAGCAACAAATCAGGATTAAACATCGCGTCACACAGCTGTACAACACTTTCACCCTCGCAATATATGGACAATTATCCATAGCTGACAAGCTCATCAACTATAAACTATAACTCTCATTTAATGGGTAAAAAGCATGTTGCTCGAGTAAAATATGTCAGCTTTGATGAATGGTGTTATTTTATTGGGAAGTACTGGTTTTGCTTCTGAAAATCAGCATCCTAATGCTTAACACTTCAGTATCCAGACAATATACAGTGATCGAAAACCGAACAAAGGTAAACGTAATATTGGAAACTTATTAACAGCAGACCCAAAGAATAACATGGGATAGAAGAGTTGAGTAAATCACTTACCTAATGATATCCATGGATCACCCAGAAGTTCGACTTTTCAACATTGATATGACTTTTATCCGATTATGATAATCGTTGAAAACATGAATATATCATCATTTGGGAATTTCAGAGAAAAAAAAGCCAGTTTAGAGAGGCGATTTCAACTCAGGATGTTTCTAATCTTATTAAAGGCACATGAAAACTATATAAAAAATCATCTAATTATCTACCATTAAAATAACCTGATGGCTAATATCTCCGAAGAACAGATTAGACGCATAAAACGTAGTCAAAGTACAGGAACAAGATTATCTTCAGATTTTCCAAATTCGAGCTCACCTCACCTTTTCTACAACAACTTCACTGGCTTCCTTTCCCTGCCTATTGACTATAAACTCCATTTTCAGGCAGGCTGAAGTTGGTAATCTATTAGTAATTAGTTGTTCGTTATTCAAATAATATCTCATATTTGAAAAAACCCCTGAATGATTAACTGGTTATTTATCCGTTAGTCGTATTTCCAATATTGAATAAGTAATAGATACATGATGACACACGGGGTGTATACGAAATACCAGCGAGCTATCATCTCACGAGGGGGCGGAGCAAGCTGATATTTCGTATACACCCACTTGTGTCAATCATGTATCTGTTTTATCCAATGGGTAACCTTTGCTCTATGCGACCTTTCACCTGACATCATTTCTGTAAGTGATTATCGGCTATTGATTAAAGTCTGAATAAACAGCTGAATAAACAGCTCAAAGAATGCTGACCCATATGTCCTTCCTGGTTATATCCCATTACACAGACAGCCATTATGCAGACACTTTTAAAAACCCAGTACGCAGACACTTAAACACAAGGCCAACGATGGCAATCCCTCTGAATATAATGGGACAGTCCATTTGTCTTACTTAGAAATAATTGTTTATTTGACAATACAATTTATTTACTAAACTTTGCATTAGTTTCAATTTACTCCATTCAAATTTGAAATGACTTGTTATATAAATGTAACTTGCAATATAAATATTAAATAACTCTTCTTTTACTAGTTAATAGTGAAACAATGATATCACCAGTTGGGCTTGTGATGTTTACATAACTTTGATTTTACTAGCAAAAAGTGATCCACTAATGTCACCCGTTAGTCTAGTGATCTCTACAAAACTTTTACAAGCAAATGTCACCTGTTGGTGTAGTTGTCTCTACATAACTTTGTTTCTACAAGCAAAAAGTGATCCAAGGATGGCTCAAGTTTGTCTTATAATCTATTCTCAACTTTGTTTATTAGAAAGGAGCTAAGTTTTCTTGTTGTCATTAAAGCTATAAAAATGTAAACCAGACGTGTGTTTGCTATCAATATGCCTGGAGTGCGTAGAGTTGAATATTTGATGTCAAGAAAAGGAACCCCTCAGATTCTTTTGGATGGATTTGTCTATACCAGGAATAAGGTCAGACAAACCTGTACCCACTGGAGGTGCATTGTATAGACCTGCACGGGGAGATGTTCAAATGTCGGGGACTTCCTTCGAACACAGACACAACACAACCATGCGGCAGATGATGACACCAGGCAGAAGTTTGTCAGCGAAATACGCAAGCGAGCTAGAGAGGAGACCACGCCAATGTCGACCTTGTATGAGCAGCAGCTTGCAGCTTGCCCTGAGCTTTGGGATCAGATTTACATCATCCATGCCCTTTGCAACTCTGTATCATACCCCTTAGTCTTTGCCTTGCTGCCTGATCATCGAACTTTTCAGATTTCTCAAGGCAAAGATGTTGGAGGAACTGAACAGTCCACTGGCCCCAAGAAGGATACAGACAGACTTTGAGCTTGCCGCCATAAGAGCCATTGAGTCAGAGTTTCCAGCTGCAGAGATCAAGGGATGCTACTTCCACTTCTCTCAAGTACTCTGGAGGAAGACACAAGACCTCGGTCTCGAAGTTGCCTACAAAGAGGACCCAGCAGTTCATAAGGAGAGCAGATATATAAATTCATATAACAACCACATCTTCTTGTTTATTATCTGGACTATTCCATTTAGTTAGTTAAGGTGTGAGGATGTAGCTAAGCTGTTCACTGAAGCATAAATGTTGTTGTTTTAAAGCGTCTGCGTAATGGCTGTCTGCGTAATGGCTGGTTACCTCCTTCCTAGCGCTAACTTTGAACTGATGAATAATTATGATGCATATGGTTAGAATAACCTGATCGACTTTCAACAGGCTTTCGTTTTCCACTACCTAAACAGGCATGTATCGTTGTTTACTGAACTAATATGTTACCGTTTTGTTTTTCATAGAGTGAGTAAGTGAGGTGTTATGTTAACGCGCTTTAGCAATTCCGCCATTCGCTGCGTATTTCATAGAGATATCTTAATTTTATAACCAGTGTCATTATTCACATAAAGTGAAATTTTGATGGCATTTTTGTCATCAGTGGTCTTTTCCTCTCTTTATGTATCACAGGGTAAATCTATAGATGGACGAAAGTGTGAATTACATGAATACTCAGGTTTGTTTCACAAATAAATTGGTATTTTTCCTGAACGCAAGTAAGTTCCTATTATCAGTGATGACTTAGAACCTGTTTGTTTTTCACTCCAAATGCGTTTAACGAATAGCTTGATATTTGTTATTTCAAATAATTGAGAAAGAGTGAAGAGTCAGGTAATGTTTTTGTTTTGATGCCTGTCCTTTGACTTCCTTTCCTTTGATCTCTGGCTTCATTCCTAAACGTGCAACAATGTTGAAATAGCTCAAGGTCGTCGACCAGGTGTTGCTAGCTCCGCCCTGTAACTGCCCTTTTCTTTCACGATTGCCGAATCAGAAAGTCGGAAATAACTGTTTGCGATAAATTCGTGACGTAATGATTATACGTTGAGTTTTATTGATACATGATTTATCATTGCATAAAGATCAAAAGGAATTAAGCCGCCCATTGGATAACTAACTGGTAAGTTATTGTTTTATGAATAAGAAACTAGTAATCCATTTTCTATACAGATGGTGTCTCTAAAATGTAAGTATGGATGACTCGGGTCGGTCAGAGATCACACATGTCTCACAGTAAGTGAAACAACTTCTTCGTTTTGCAATATCCCCGATATAGTACATGCCAGTCAGACTCACATCCCGTTCCAGAACCCAACATGACCTATCTTAGATTTCATAGCATGCCAGTGTTATATATGAAGTTTAATTAGAATGTATTAGGAAGGACATCTATCTAGCATTACCTTCGAATAACGAATAACTAAACTGTTTGCCATACCTTATTCAAATATTGAAAAACAAACTGGTTCATATTTGAACAGCAAATAACTAACTGGTTTGTATTTCGTTATTCGAATATTGAATAACCAACTGGCTATTTATTTGTTGGGGTTTTTTTTGAGGAACTGGTGACCAAATTCTATTCAGTAGTATTCTGTCCCTGCACAATAAGGTAGGTAACACAGGTAACATAATTGTTACTCAGTAACTTCCACATCTTACAGACATAATGGGCCCATAATATGTTTAATTTAAACAGGCAGAAGTGGAACATATATTAAACAATGATAATGAAGCAATATTCTTTAATCAACCCTCGAACACTACATTTGTATTTGGCGATTGTCAATAAAAGCTATAAAAATCATTTGGCATAAACCAAGTTCCAAAGAGGGGAACCTTACGGTTTTAAATTTCTTGCTTGTGTTTCCAAGGAAACAGCCAAATACAAAATACATAGTCATCAACATCCCAATGCTTCATCATGCATTACTCAAAATGGGCATCCGTCTACTTTTTTTGATAATGAAAGAGGTTGTCGGCAAGGTGATCCAATCTCCCCATATCTATTTTTATTCGTTGCCGAGATATTGGGAATAATGATAAGGGATAACAAAAATATAAAAGGCATTGTTCTAAACGAAATTGAACATATTATTGGCCAATATGCTGATGATACGGAACTATTCTTAGATGGATCAGAGCTTTCTCTTAATGAAGCTATGAAAACGCTCGTCATATTTTACAAGATGTCTGGTCTGAAAATAAACATCGACAAAACCAAAGCAGTTTGGCTTGGAGCTATGGCCACCGGCAGTGACATAATTTTATCCCATGATTTAAATCTTGATTGGCATATGGAAAATTTCAAAGTCCTGGGAATAAAACTGAACGCAAAGTTGAAAAACCTTTGGGTGATCAATACCAAGAAAAGACTTGAAAATATAAAAAGAATTCTTACAAATTGAATTGGAAGAAACGAAACTTAACTTTAATAGGAAAGATTACTGTTATCAAAACTTTGGCTTTATCCACTATTGTTCATTTTCTCATTTCTCTTCCAAATCCTCCTAAAGATTTTATAGCAAATTTGAACAATATATTTTTCAATTTTATATGGAATGATAAGAGGGACAAAATAAAACGAATACACCTAATGCGAAAGTTTGAAGAAGGTGGACTGAGAATGGTCGATCTCAAAACATTTATGGATTCATTGAAAATTTCTTGTTTAAAGAGATACGTTTCTAAATTAAACTGCTATAGCCTAGCTGGTTTTCCCATAAAGCATGTTCTCTTGTTTGGTGCGAATATCAAAAATAGATACAAAATTGCAAATCCATTTTGGAAGGATTCACTGGACGCTTGGTTTACATATATTCGAAATTATGATATGAACAACTATTACATAAATGAAATACGTATGCAAACGCTCTGGTTAAATCACCAATGTTTTAATACAGATTTGATAATCAACAACTGGTTCAAAAAAGGAATAATTCATGTCAAAGATATTTGTCAAGGTAATGTATTTTGTACACTTGCAGAACTCAAAGCAAAATTTGATATTAAAGGCACAGTCCTTGATCTAAACCGTGTCATCCTCAATCTGCCCAAAACTTGGAGAGATGTTATTCAAACTCAAGATGTCTCTACTATTAGAAATCTGTCAATATGTTCCCCTTGGAATGATATGATTAAGCCTTTGAAAGGATCAAGATTATTTTACGATAACCTTAGTAATGGTGAATGTAATTTTCCTAAAGCATGTCTTAAATGGGAAACCGAACTTAAGGACCATATCAATTGGAAGTCGGTATTTTTGGAATATAGACAATCCACAAAAGACACAAAGCTGTTGGAATTCCAATACAAATTTATTTATCGAGTGATCTATACTAAGCGAGAATTGTTGAAAATGAAACTAGTTGATAATGATGTATGCTCATCTTGTGGTTGTAACGAGAATATTTACCATGTATATATTGAATGTCCAATCGTTAGAGTCTTCTGGAATGAATTCAGAGACTTTATTAAGAGTGCCCTTGATAAAACTCCCGATCTCTCAAGCCAAGATATATTATTCTGTACCACCAATAACCACTTGTTGAATCACATGGTATTGCTAGCTAAACGTCACATCTATGTTATGAACATTAAAGATTTAAAGCCTAATATCACATATTATAAGAATGTCCTGTAAGACGTTTTTCACATTGAAAGATATATCGCTAGAAAAAAATTGAACATGAATTATTTTGACAAAAAGTGGAATATTCTTAAGACTGATATATGAATGCCAAATGTGGGCTCCTATCGTGAATGGTTTCTGATTTAAAGTGTCCCCTTTAAAGATACCTCGAACAGGCAAAAAATGGGAACAATAGTAATAACTCACGAAAAAGATCACTGTGCACTTATCAATTTCGAACTTCATCGACGTATTGATATCCATCCTACAAAGATATTAGATTCCAGCTTTGTAGACTTAGCTCAAGACTAATGTACCGACTTCAACTAAAAGATGATAATTGGAGGATATCACCAAAGTGTCCTCTGATATCAACTATATCAACATGAGTTGATTAAAGTAAGAAATATCCTTGCCTGCCGAGTTCGACTGCGATTGGGTTGTTCATTATTCTGCCTACACCTCAGCGTGTCTACAGTCCTAAAACAACAGGTACCATCACTAGCTAAGTAATAATAACTACAGTATATTCATGATCAAGCTGATATGTATTCTCCAACAATGAAACCCTTGATTGATATAATCTTGTATCTGTTTGTCTATCAACACACATAAGGTTTGTAAATGACTCAGACTTTTACACTATTAATATATAGGTCATACCCATTACATTTACATAGTGTCAACATTTAAGTAATTTTGTGTAGGCACATCGGGATGTATGCTTATTTGAATGTAGGCAGATTGTGTCAAACGTTTCGATTGAAATGGTTTTGGATAATTGGTTCAAGGTTTCCGTCTGTTTACTTGTTATATTTGATATTACTATCTACATGTAGGGGCTATCTGTGAAAGATAACGTTTTAAATTGTTTAATAACATTATTCAGAGTTGTGTTTTTACCACATCTAGCCAAGAACTAACTTCTCTTACTTGCCAGGGATGTATCTTCAGTTTCTACGTTATCTTCAAAAGGATCTAAAAGCCGTAATTTTCTACTGAAACTTTGATATACTGTATGTTTCAAGTTCTTGTAGATCTTGCTTAGCCTTTCATGCAGCCTCCATCGATTAAGATAGTCAAAACTAAAATAAATGATCTTTAAAGAATTATTGAATACTAGTTTGCATAGATGTCTGTCTATAATACTTTCCCGCTTTTGACTTAAAAAAGTCGTAATACTGAGTTGAAGAGCTTGAGCTTGAACTTTCAGCAAGAGCCAGGCCATCTCAAATGGTTTTGCATATTGGACTCCAACAACATAATCTCCTTCCCTAGTAAGTAATAAAAAACATATTTCAATTTGTGCAATGGAAAGTTAGCTTTGCTAAAGGTTCTGCAGTTGAGCTAAGGCGTTCTTACCTTCATTGTCGTATTTTTCACACGTATCTAAGTTGGGTGTATAGCCACTGATGCATCCAGATGTACAGACCCCGTCGTGTTGGTTACAGATCCCGCCCTCACAGAATGAGTTACACGTGTAGTTACAGGTCAGTCCATGATATCCGGTCACACACCCATCAGAACATTCTCCTGTTGCCCTGTTACATCTACCAGATAGACAATGTTCACTGCACGTGTAGTTACAGGTCAGTCCATGATATCCGGTCACACACCCATCAGAACATTCTCCTGTTGCCCTGTTACATATACCAGATAGACAATGTTCACTGCACGTGTAGTTACAGGTCAGTCCATGATATCCAGACCCACACACAGCAGAACATTCTCCTGTTGCTCTGTTACACCCACCTGGGTTTTTACAGCCAGGTGAGCATCTTCGTTCACAAGAGTCTCCATTGAAACCAACTGGACATGTTTCTGTAATAAATAACTCAAACAAATACATATAACTTCTATAAAACAATGAAATTTGTAGCTCGTCAATTACGACAATCATCTTTTAAAATGATAATCATTTTCGAGTAATGTAAAAAGCCATTCTAGAAGCTTCAAGATAATTAATTGCCCTACAAATCCTTCAAGGAACTGATAACATCCGTTTTACATTTGATTTGCCATATCTAATTTTGTTGGGGAAAGTCATCCGATAAATTGTTGACTAGTGAATTATCACAATGACTTTAAGTTTGGGTTACATTTATGATCGCACAATCGAACGCCATTGCATTGTTTTTAATGTTATTTGTGGTTTCTTAGACCATATTTGATTTGAGAAGCGAACGATCTTACACAAACATTATATCCGATGATGCACTTTGTTCGATGTTATTACTGTAACAAATAAAATCAAGTATCATTACTTTCAGTTTGACATATCTCACACCCAGACAGGCAGGTGTCATAGATGTTTTCTACCCGAGTGAAACACCCCGTACACTCCTGGGTACATTCATTCCCGAAGTACCCTCGTCCGCATCTGATGCACTGTCCAGTTTCTCTGTCGCACTTCTCATACTCGGGGTTACAAATCTCACCACAATCTGCTCCATAACGACGTTCAGGACAGAGAGTCACATTGCAGGAGCCACACTGTCTGTCACACGTCACACAATCTCCGGGACACGGTTCTGTGCACATGACATCACAGTAGCCTTGAATACATCCGTCTGTGCAGGCGGTTACACCCAAAACTATGTGAATGTGACATGCTTTGTTCAAGCACCTGGGTGGACACACTTCATCACAGTATTCACCGACATACCCAGGTACACACCCGAGGATGCACTCTCCGTTGTCATAGCATCGTTCTTCTAGACATGTTGAACACAGTCCGGACACCGGCGAGAGACTGCCCAGCAGGACGAGACAACCTGCAAAAAACCCAAATATTTCATTAGATAAATATTCCAATAGTTTCATATTATGTAACACCTACAATAAATAAAGATACTACTGCGATATATATGATTCTAAAGGAACTTCCATTTAGAAGATAAATAGTTGTAAAATTTCCGGGATTCTTTGTTTTTCAGCTTCCACAAATTTAGTTAAAAACCCACGGAGATTTTAACGCTTAAATTAGCAGCTGTTGAATAACAATGAATCCCGAAAATTTTACAAACGCAACTATTTATCGATATTGTAACGTGACCGTTAGTTATTAGACGAACAGTGAACTGGTTTACGTACTTATTTCTGTGTGGAAAGGACTTTGCCACTGTTCTATTCATGTAAGAGATGTAGTAAGGTCTAACGAAATGCGAATTGCAGACATAATTGACAGCGTACATATAATACCAAACAGTGACATTTTAACAAAGAAATCTTCGAACATAAAGTTTATTTCTAAACCGAACTTAACATATATGAATCTCATCGAAAAATATCGTAGCCCCAAGGACAAAAATCTTGAAATTGCCCATGACCATTGTGACAGTGACGCAATCATTGTGACGTCAAAACGGCTGGCCATTGTGACGTCATACCATGGAAACGGCATTCCAAAGAAGGCGGTGGATGAAACAAAGCAGCAAACTTGGACTAAGATAGCCAGTTTAGAATGTTTTCAATCTTCCAAAATAAATAGAGATTATTACCCGAGAAAGTGTGTCATATGACTTTTACGAAACGAGTGCGTAATTGTTTGGGTTATTCGATATCTACTGGTAGAAACAATCTATGAAATAACCAAAACTGTTTAAATGGTACACGGGACGAATTTTTTAAGAAATAGGGAAATCAAATCTAAAGTCGGACCAAATTTAGTGAATATGATATATAATATTCATTGTTATTCAACGTAGGGAAATGTTTCCAATCAACCAATCAGAATCGATATTACAACAAAGTCATGTTCAATGAATACTATTTTTAATAGGTCGAGAGGCTCTACCTGCAACCCCATTGGATAGCATATGCGTATGAGGCTCGCTTGCGAGAATAGAGCATTCGGCGACAGAAATTTCGATCTATATTTTTAATTGAAAACGAGTTCGTAACTTCGCTTAAAACGAGCAACAGGGATCCAATACTTTACCAATCACTAGTTTGATTAAAATAGTAGTTGGAAGTTTAACATTCTGTTTATTTCTCGCTTACATAAATCATAATTGCTAATTGGATGCCATTGTGAGGGCGCTACTAACAATAGTACGTAAACAGTACACACTGTTATGACGTGAAGCAACATTACACTAATTTGATATTTAAGAAGTAGATTATTCCCAACCATCATGTGTTGTGCATTAAAAGTACAGTTTTGTTCTAAACATCTATACATGTAGTTAAATGGTTTGACTTGATGATAGTTAAGGGGAAAATTTAACTTTATATCAAAATGATGGTTGAGGCTACTCGATTTCCTTTCTAGCCTATCGATTTTTACTCGTTTTGTTAAATATTCTCCTAAATAAACACTAAGTGACACTGTTGGCGGCACGAGAGCAGTGTTAATCTCGGCGATTTTCATGCTTTTGATTTGATATAATTCTGCGAGTTATAAATAAAATACTAAACGTCCAATATTCGCTTTCGCTCGTTAAATACCACAACATTCACTCGTTTCATAAAGATGTTATCAAACGGGACGTCGTTTGATATATAGAGAATACTAAACGACGTCCCGTTTAATAACATATTTATGAAACGAGTGTATGGTTTGGTATTTAACGAGCGAAAGCGAGTTAGATACCGATACCATTCACGAGTTTCATAAAAATGTAATTATACGGGACTGAGTTTAGTATTTTATTTATTACTCGCTGAATTATATCAAAGAAAAATCATACAGATCGCCAGGATAGCCATTGTCGTTGCCTCGCTAACATTGTGACGTCATGTTTAACGATTGTGACGTCATGTGACGTCAATCAACACGCGATGTTATTACACAATGTGTAATAACTTTGTAGATTTATTAAACGGCGGTATCTTCAACGGGAGAGTAATAAATTCTATATCGTACACGGACGAGTAATAAACCGATAGTATGTTTTAACACACGCTCATCCTTCCTTGTGTTCACACAATTATGCTACAAATCAGTCATCAAGTATCTGCTCCTCGTTTGGGTTGCCATGTCTGTAAAAGCCAATCGACATCAATATTTGCGTTTCTTAGTTTTAATTGTTTTTAAAAAAAACGATCTTCCATCATGTTCCAAGTATCTTACATACTGTTTGTCCGTGTTGGCTGGTAACACTAAAGTAAAGCACTGGTGACAATGCAGTGCTAACATATTACCTTGTAACCAAAACTCACATCATGTACAAGCAATATTCTCATCTCAGGTGAAAATACTGGTGCATCAAACGTGCTGCTTATATCATATGCAATATCCTAAATTTTCCGATTATACCCCCATTTTAAAATACAAGTGTATGCGTACCAATTAGACGGCTAGCATAATCCATCTTCAGATTTGAACTTGAAGGAGATCTGAAATCAGAAAATCGTACATCATATTCACAGTCATATTGTTTTCTCTGTTATCATTATTGTCAGAAGTGCTTAATACGGCAGTCTATGAACTGATGTGCAGCAACTGTTTGATACGGAGTTGTTTCATAATTAGTCATGATGAGGAAACGATTAATTAGAAAATCTAGTGGCCCCAGTCTCACCCTGCAGTCACCACGATGAAGCTATCGAGAGGAGTTGTGCTCCTGGTAATCTGTGTGCTCTCTGGTATGTTCGTTTACTTTTTTACCTCTGTCAGTTTAGAAGACGAATCTAAAGCCTCAACTAATATTTTATCATTCTCACAGACTCATTATAAATTAAGAGTCGCAGAATCAATGCGTTTTTTTAGAGAAAACAGGATATGATGTTCTTTACTTAAAATTCAGCTACATTTATTATGTACAGAGCAAACAAGAAAAAGGTGAGCATGGCTCACATACCTCCGCAGCCCGTCTGATTTCTTCTCCCTCTTCCAAATTCACAGTTTATCTTATAAAGTCCTTGATTCTGATTTACTAAAAGTTACTGTAATAGTTTAAGAGTAAATGTGTCACCATTGGAGCAACAGATCTGTTAATCACTACAAGTCCAATTGCGCAATCAAGGGCCATAAGTCTGTCAAAAATAATATTTCGGAAATGGCTTTCGAACTCGATCGAGAGCATCAACAGGTGTTTCATTCACCTTAGTGTGATACTGTCTGAGAAAACTTGTCCCCATTGCAGCATCAGACCTGTTAATCGCTGCAAATTCAAAAGTTGTCCAAACTGTAGACAAGGTTTCCATGGAAACGACAAAAAAATTAATTCCAGAAAATTCAAAAGTGGTCAAAACTGTAGACGGATGGAATGACCGCTATATACCCTACCCCCGCTACGAAGTGGGGGTATAATGACTGCAATAGTTGTAGGTGCAGGGCCTGCTTTCACAAAGCTACCTTAACTAAGGTTAACCTTAACTACCATTCTTTAACATTGCACTAAGGTTACCTTAAGGACTTACGATCACCTTAGGGCTTTGTGAAAGGGGGCCCAGGGTTATAAACCGGATTCTCATATCAGCTCTCTCAAGGTGATTTGATGAAATTTTCACATATCTTCGGCTTACCAACTTGTTTTGTTTTTACCTTTATTGACGAATTATGAAATTTGAAAGTCATTATATACTGAGTCATAACATTACATGACCTTGAACTTCATGATGTCAAAGTATTGTGATGTTATGTGGTCGGTGACGTCAGGGCATTGTATGAATTATTAGGTAAAATATATCCCCTAGGTTTGGATGAGAATTTCTCCCGGCACGGACTTAAAATTTAAGTTTAAAATCTATAAAGGTAATTTCTTGAAAAACAGGCTCGAATGTCAAGATCACGTGGACAACATTATGTCCCAGCATTCTTGTCTGAATGACATATTATTCATGTCTCAATAGTGCCTGCAAAGAAAACATAAAGGATTTAATCAAATCAAAAGTTATTTCTGAAGGATTATTCTACACGTTTAGGACAAAAGGCTGAAAATAGCAACTCATGAAAATACTCAAAAATACAATAAGCATATTAAACCAATAGAGGTATTTTTGTTGATATCATTGGTAAAATATTAATGACACTTCCAGATAAACAACGTTGTCTTAATGCGGTAGGTGACAGAAGCCTGAGGAAATCGCATACTGAAATATACATGCAAAATAACAGAAATTACCGACCTCAAGAGAACAAGAGTTAAATGGTAACAAACAGAGATCCCTCCGTCATTTATCAGATGTCTGTAGTTTTTGTCACTGGACCTGCAATTATCATTACCCAAAATTTGTAGTTGCTTCGTTTTAAACGCATTCCGTTAAGTGCGTGATGCATTTTGTGAACTCTCTGCAGTCGAATTCGGAAAACGTCGTGCATGGTACATCGAATGTGAAATGCGTTCTGCTTGCAAGTCGCCAGGGTGTACACATATATGTTATCAAGCGAAAAAGGAGAAATACATTCTTTGAATGTCGACGTGGATTGTATATAGAAAATCAAAGTTGAAATTTACTTAACATTTTACGTGATTGGTATGACAAATAAACCTATGCCTCGATTGATACGTGAAATAATCTGCCTCGCTTCCCTTGGGGTTGCATATCACGTATCAGCGGAGATATAAGGTACTATCTACTTAAAGATAGAGGGGACTGTGTTATGTATGTGTCCAGGTGAGTAGTTGTAAAAATATTACCCTCATACCAGATCATAGTCCAATTAATGTTAAAAGCAAACAAGAACATTTTATTAGCAAAATGTTTTCTTCACTGTTTGTATGTGACGTTCAACAGTTTACCAAGTTCAATATATTCGAGTTCACTACTTCAGTTGCAGGATCCAGAACCTGCCCAGAGAACTGTCAAAAGATTCCTCCTCGCTCCACATGTAACACAGACACAGGCACCTGCTCTCGAGGGTGTGTACCTGGTTACTATGGCAACACGTGCAACTTGACATGTGATGTTAACTGTGAACAAGGGGCATGCCTGCAGCGTGACGGTCTTTGTAACTGTAAACCAGGATACACGTTCAACTCTGGGTATTGCGATTCCCATAAAGGTAATTCAACTAATGGTATAATTAGGAGATAAACCTATTGTGTTTTTAATTTTTTGTGATTCGAACGTAGATTCGAAACTTGTTGATTTCATTCGGAGCCGAACGCGTAGCGTGAGGCTTCGAATTTAACATCAACAGGTTTCGAATCTACGTTCGAATCACAATAAATTAAAAACACAATTGGTTTATCTCCATTCTACCATGACGAGTTAATAAACTTTCAAATTACATTTCTTTGATGTCGCGAAAGTTTAGGTGTGACGCGGTCATAGGCATTTCCATTTGAAATAGGTAGAATAGGTTACACCTAAACTATTATTGAAGTGAAAAAATAGAATAGGGTACGTTAAAAATAAAAGAATTCTCAAGTTAACAAGTCAGAGCATTGAGCTTTTCTTGACACTCATTGCGCCAGCATAAAACATGAGAATTTGACTTCCAAAATGTACTGAATCACCTCAAACAAAATGGCCGATACCGAATTCCTTAAGCTGATCTCGTGATCAGTCTTGTGACGTCATGTCACACTGCACAAGCCCATGACGTCACAGTGCTAGAATGAAAACTATCGTGGCCGAGTCTGATCCAGTCATCGCGGCTTGTAATCAAACGTTTCCGCATTAATGCAAACAAATCATGTGATTGAGTAGTAGACTGTTTATATAAGCGTTAAGAAGTTTGTATGCCTAATGGTAATTGGTAACAGAAGGCTATCAAAAGCACGTTTTCATAATGTTTAGCGGTAGAGCGTCAAACTCCGCACAGTGCTGTTGCGTCTCTCTTTGCATAGAGCCTTGAGGCAGATGTATTCAAACGCGGTTAATCGGCTATCTAAAAAATCATGTTCGAACGTAGATTCGACGATGAAATAAACCAATCAAAAACAAGGATTTTTAAATGTCATGGTAGAATGTCGATTCAACAAAGGACAGTTAGATTTACAAACAAAGTTGCTTATATTTAGATCCTTACCTTTGATGTGATACCTGATATCGTTTAAGCAATAAGATATACATGTAGGTTTGATACCTTCGGGTGCAGTTACATTAATTCAACGTCCTCCAAATAACGGTTTGGGCATGTAAGATTTGTAAGATCAATCGTGACTGCAAAACCTACACAGTTTTTATTTTCTGAGATGAAAGTGCATTATTGATATGTTTATTAGTAACGATTTTACTAAATATATATGAAATATGAAAATATAAATTTCCAAAAGTAACATTTCACCACTTGTTATATTATTGTGATTGAGAAACGTTAATGATAATTTACCCATTCTATAAGGTCAAAAAGGCTTAGCTTATATCCATATCAATGACTAAAAAAATAGATGAAAAAAAACTTTGTTCACTTAATATCTTTAAAAACAAATATTCGGTTTACTTTTGTTTCTCTAGCACATTATCATATATTATATAAACATGATACTAAGACCAAAAGATCGATGCTTTGATATCGCATACGTATCAATTCACTTAGCTAGTGACATGTTATTTACAGATTAGCTTTTAAGTCAATGAAATCAGACGGGATAGGATGCTCTTACTTATGTCCGTGATTATGAATCAAATCTCGACTGAGTGATTATCAAAGATGTACCATTCTAATGTCAACAGGTGTGAAATGCGAATCCAAACACCATTGTGTGAACAACATATGTCTCTCTGCCAGGAGACCGAATTGTTTGGAAGGCTGCAAACCCGGATGGTTCGGCGAGTTTTGTCAGCAATCTTGCTCTTCTCATTGTAACTGTGGGAAAATGAACGGGATCTGTACCAGCTGTATCCCGGGATGGTATGGAGACAAATGTGGGTCTCAATGTAGTCCGAATTGTGTGGACAAAATGTGTCACACGGAGTCTGGGAACTGTATAAGCTGTATCCCGGGATGGTATGGAAACGAATGTGGGTCTCGCTGTAGTCAGGGTTGTGTGGACAAGAACTGTCACAGTAACGGGACTTGTGTTGGAAGTTGTAAAAAGGGCTTTTATGGAGAGAAGTGCGAGTCCACATGCCCAGAACAATGTTATGATGATCAGTGTGGAAAACATGGAACTTGCGATACCTGTAGACCAGGGTTCTACGGAAATTTCTGCCGCCAGACCTGCCATAAATGCACAGAAAAAGTCTGTGAAATTAGAACAGGAGAATGCATTATTGGGTGTCAACGCAGTTACTATGGACCAGGCTGCAGCAAGACATGTGAGACGTGCATAGACGGGGTCTGTAATGGTACAACTGGCGAATGTGTCAGGGGATGTGTGAGAGGTTACTATGGATCCTTCTGTAACCTGACATGTGAGATCTGTAAAGATGACGACTGTGTCCAAGACACTGGGGAATGTAGGTACAGAGGTACTGTATCATTACTGTATGTGTCAGTGAGGTAAATCAACACAATTATAATTTAAGTTATCAGGTTTATGTGATCAATACAGTGTAGTACCTGACATATTTTCATCTAACCATGCATATGTAACATACGGACAAGGTTAACAGTACTCTATCAAATTGTATTTGGGATGTGTTTTCAGACGGAGACGGAGAGAACTGGACTGCAATTGGTGGAGGTATAGCTGTCGTCATCTTCATTCTCATCGCAGTAGGGATGTTTTATATGTTCCGTCGCTTGAAACGGTAGGTGTTATACAAGAGAACCGCCATAACATTCGACTGACTTAAATCACAGTAAGATATGCCGGGAGTAACACCTTAAGGTAGAACAGCGGAATTAATTTTGGATGAAGTTTGGTTACTCAATAATTGCACTGATTTGGCTTACTGAAATACGTAGTATTATTTATATGTTCTTGTATTGTACACTGTGCTGCATTCAGTTTAACATACAGTGTTGTCCTTAGGGTGAACGGCGTCGTTTATGACATGGTAAAGTGGAGGAGACGTCCCCCCTCTGCTGTAGAAGATGCAAGGCAAATGGTCGATCCTCGATACATTGAACTTGAAGAAGAGGCATCAACAAATCCTCCAAGGGTTTGCCCAATCCGTCCGATCAGAGAAACCAGCTACATCGAACCTCAACATAGATGCGGCTCCGCAAGCAACCTTCAAATACAGCGCCAGCTGCAGGTTGCTGGAGTGTCTGATCAACAGGACGACAAACACCAGGCGGCAGCTGTCTCACCTTCACCCGACGTTCAACGACGCTCCGATGAGTCGCATTATAGGCCAGGCAGCTATGTCATGCCTAACTATTGCGAGGTAAACGAGGAGCTAATGGCTACACTTCCACAAGCACCTCAAGGAGCAGAAGCACCCGCTCCTGTAGTAAACTACTCCTCATTCTCTGTTGTAGCTGATGTACATGCACAACATGAACATCGTAGTGATGGGAATGCTGACCTTACCTTTCCCCTTATTGCTGAATGTTACGGGCCCACGGAGACTGAAGACTCGCCACCAGACGAGGAACCTCGACCTAATGTTGAGAACTACGAGCATCCATTTAAAAATCATTATACGAAGTTTTAAGATTGTATACATGGATTAGAGTGTGGTGATATTATTGTTTAACTTTTGCGAAGGAATTTAATTTGGACTTTACACCATATGTGTTCAGGGCAAAGTCAGGATTCTGCTTTAATCAGCGTAATTTTGTCACAAAGCAATGGACTGGTAATCTGTCGTCAGTGTCAGTGTCAGTACGTCAGTAGGTAGGAAACTGCCAGAATTTTATGAGCTAAAATGCAAAAGCGATTGTGTATAAATGTGTTTGAGGTAACAGAAGTTGCATTTCTGTGTGAATACTATATAAATGAACCAATGTTTTGAAATCACTGTAATTATTATTTTGGAGAATATATTCGAACTTTGATCATGCCAATTTTACATTAGATAGGATTTTTAGTTCACTTTCAGTTTTTCTTTCCTTTTTTATGTTTTAAAGATTGTCTGTGATATTATCGATCCTTTATTTTCACTTCTGATTTCCACGTCATGTAGCAAAAATAACGGAAATGGATCAATCACGAAAGCTTCCCTATAGTATTTCGTGAAAGGTTTGCAGCCCATAATGAGAGGCGGAATCATTTGATATCTTCTCATGCAATCATTGCAGTAAGTGAAAGTGCAAGTGAATGATTTGCTTATGACAAACGTGTAAGATTATTCGTCTATTCTTCTATCTTGATCTATTTAACGGTAACAAGTGGTGCAAGAGGATATTCATCTTTTATTTCTCACGTTGCGTGTTTTTGGTTTTCATGTTCCTGTCGAGAAATGAAAACAGAATGCAAGTATCATCGACAAGGTCGCCATGCGGCGTTTCAGTTTCAACTCAATCCGATAAATCTACCGGGTTTGAGTTGTTACAGGTTCTGTAGTGAAACCTCGCCTTCATACTTCCTTGTTTGTCCTTATCTGAGTCAAAACGTTTTGTAGCTTTGTCATTGCAACTCCATGATTATTAATGTCTGCAGTTTCATACCGGTTATAGATCCAATATAAGAAACATTTAATATTTGAATAGAACTTCCATAATCATGTGGTTCAGGGAAATACAAATTATCTCTTTATTGAAACTTTTACTGGAAACGTGAAACATAAACATGATTTGTGCAAATTAATTGCTTATTCTTCTTATAATGATATTTGTAAACTTTTTCGGAGTATTATTGTGGGAAGACAAATCATGCGTAAGGAAGTAGTATATTTCCAATGCCAATGTTATTTTATTATCAGAATTAGGATATTTGATAATAAAGGGAATTGAGAAGAACAATATGAAGAGGTTTCCTTTAGATTCACAAATGGAATGTTATTATTGAATCTGACAATCATAACTGTTGCGTGTATTGGTTAGGCATCGGTAACTCAATTTTTTTTACATGCATATAAGTGTATTTTCTCAATAACATCAAAATGTTTATATCCCCAAACTTCTGATCCATACAATAAAATCGGAAGAATTTTCGAGTCAAATGTTTTGATTTGTCATCAATAACAAGTTTACTAATACTTTTTAGAACACCAATTAGTATCCTTTTGGTCTGAGTTGAACAATATTTTGCATGCTCTCAGAAGCAAAGACGATTTGAGAAGTAAACTCCAAGATATTTATAGATTTTGTAATAAATAGCGGCTGACCTTTAAAACTCCACTTTTCCTTTTTTAGACAGCTTAATGAAAGTAAACTTCCAAAGTATTAACTAAGCTGCAGTTGAGTTTCATTAAGTTTTGCATATGTGGGTTAAACAGAGTACGAAGTGGTGTCTCTTCAACATTGGTTGTAATAAATGTTTATGATATAGGTATATGTTACTTATCTTTGATTTACAAGTTCATACTGACAACTGCCTCGACACCTCTTCTGTCATCAATATTGTTATTACACAGAATTAAATTCTAACAAATCATCCACTAGCTCGAGGATATTTGCTTTGAATATGTATATTCAATATAACAATTGCAACTACAAGATGACAGAGGAAAGATAAGATTTACCTTAGTCAAAGACTATCCACGCTCTTGTGAATCCGACATTTTCAAAATGGCGTACGTCCTCCACCGAAATAACGAGTAGGTATGATTCAGGTACATGCAGGCCTCGTTGCACAATAAACCTCCGACATGCGATTGTTGTGTCAGTGCTGATAAGGGGTGCAGAGTCTAAGTTGTTATCGTATTAAGTTACAGGTAAGCCCACGTATGGCTACGCCATGGTTTAAACATGTTTGTTGATTGTTGAATAAAATGCACGTTTCAAATTGGTGAAACACTACGTACCAAATTTGCTAATAATATTATGTAAGAGCTCGAAGGGGTACGAAGTCTATATTGTGAAAACGTTGATTCACATTTACTAGTGTTGACAATACAAGTGCGCACTAATAATTTAAAAACAGACCAGGATTTTGTTTTGAGAAATAGTTTTATTTATTTACTCCTTCTTATTCTATGTAGATGACACTTCAAATCCCAAAATACTATCATCACAAGTCAATATGTACTTTATTGGTACTTGGTTAAAAGGTATACTTAATTAGATAAAAAGGGAGGTAAAATTATACAAATTACAGTGAATTGTAAAAACGTTTCAGCCTAAACGTAGCCTAGTGAGCATTTATCCGAAAACAAACACGTATAGAGGAGGAGTTTTTATTAAAGGTAGTATACATGGGCTACCTCTAAGTTAAGTATCTTTTCCCATTTTTCGAATTTGCAAATTTTTTCATTTGATTACAAATTGGTGATTAACATATTTTTGTGGTAACATTTGATATTTTCGAATTTATAACACAATGCATAGTATTTAGATTCGTATCAAAGTCTATGCAAATGACACAGTATATAAACCAATCGTTCTCATATGCTCCGTAACGAAATAAATACAATGAAACAGAATAGATGGATAATAAACTGTGAACCTTGTACATAGATATCTGATGATAGTACCTTTGGGTCTCTTATTTGAGTCGATTTTAAGCCAAATCAAGAGGAGTTTGAGAGAAAGACAAGTGATACAATAAATTAAATCAAGACATAGAGAGTTTGCTATATGAATTTGCTTCAATATGGACAAAGAACACAGAGTTAAGCAACTCATGAAATAAACATAAGTTCAAGTGGTTTTTTAAAAAAAATATTTTATTTACAAAAATGTCAAAACATTTTTTTCTCAAATGATTTCAAACTATCAATCTGACAATTTCATTTCCATGTATATTTAGGTAATAATAGATATTGAAAACAAGGCGTATAACTATGAATACGATTGAAACAAAGTTACACCATTTCTTTAGAAGCAAACTCATAGACATTTTCCTTGTTTTAATCATCTTGAATTGATTTGTTGATCTTAAAAGTTTGAATTCCGTATTTTGGAATATTTTGTTTATAGATGTAAGCCTATATTTTTTTATTTTTGCTCATGGAATCATACCCTGTGTCACTTTAACTATATATTAGTATAATATTACAAGTGAGAACTGATTTCCCGGTTTATGCCCATTGCTTGAATACGGGCATTCCCGGTGAGTGTTGTTTTATTAAAAAATTAGAATTATAGTATTGAATGTTGTGATTTGCTAAATGTTATAAAAAAACAAGCATGCACTTGCTGAAGCGTCAGTAAAATGCTTACATATGTTGATCATAGAATAGCATGGTATAAAACTCATCTTAGTATGGTATAAAAAACGTATTTGCAATAAAGACATGTGTTACTCTAACACAACTTTGTTGTTCATATCATCCTGAGCATATACGGGTCGGAATATCAAATGTGTAATCACGTTTGAGATAATGCAATACACGAGGTTTAAGAAAACACAGCCTGACCAGGCCTGGTATCACAGTTCAGCTGGGAATTAGGATCGATTTTCGACAGTCAGCACTTTTTTATAATTCCGTACAAAAAGAGAAGAAATAGTGAAGGTATTTGATCAAATAAATTGCATCTTAAGTTTTGATCAAGCAGAAATTTCACTGTAACAGAAGGACTCTACAATGTTTCAATGTTTTACTTTTACGAAAGTTCTCTTTAAAAGGGCGCAGAGTATATTTTTGGGGTCAAATATGTAAAACATGGTATCATTTGATCGAAAATATTTGTTGTTTCTGAGGATTGCCATCTCCGTGGTCATCGGTTCAGTATAGTGAAAATAAACAGTTTATACTCGAGATTTGTCATCTAAAACGGTCAGTGGCTCGCGCCAATAATTCAAGCGTAATTCTAAAAACGTATTTTCTTCAGACACAAAGACAAATATAGTTTTTAGTGCTTGATAGGTAATTTAACTAATAAACATGTAAATGGAAAGCAGAATATCTTTACGTATATGCGACAGTTTTCCATTACAATTGAAAAACAAAATATCATAATGTTGACATTTAAGAGAAAGAGATGTAACTTTAGACAGCGATTTGAACTTAACTCATATCATATGATATTTTGGCTCTTATTTAAGCCATATAAACACACTCTGTGCTACTTTAACAGGCATCAGCCAACATTGTTTCACTTTGTTCTTTTAGACGGGATAATTTTTGTATTTTATGGCTGGATAATAATCAAACACAACAGTTCAGTTTGATATCTACGTGCACGTAATTTGATGAGCATATATCTGTCATTGTAGAACTATAATCAAGTTCTTGGAAACTTTTCAACCATTTAATGCAGATTCTATTAACTGATACTATGAACTTCTATTTAGAAAAGAATCGAATGTTATTACAAATTGCAGACATTTGAGAATTTGTTTTTTGAAATCGCAATTTCTTCATTTTTACCGCCATATCGTTCATCATATGTGGTGACATATTTTCAATATGAGCACATGCGCACATATCACTTTTCCCTAGCAACGATTATTTCAGCACGAGGTACCGTATTCGTTGTCTTTGACGTCATAGATGCATGCAAGCCGTTATCTGAATATTTCCATGCGTTTTAGATAGAATCGTATTGAATAATAGTGTAATTATTTCACGCGGTAATGTGTCAAATGACTTTTACAAACATTGTGCGAATTTGCGTATACACTTTGCTATACCTTGGGTGCGTTCCAAACAAAAAATCGTTAAAGTTATGACAAACAATACTTCAAATATACAGCGATGTACATAGATTTCCTTTTCTTAATTACACTCCTTCTTAATCATTTTTAAACAATTAACCTACGGAATTAATTTCAAAATGTTCATTTGTTTTGTCGAAGTTGAATTCTATGGCTACCTTCCCTCAGAAACAACATTAAAATTTTGACACACCACACTTCAAAATGTCACCATGTCCTTTTCCACGCACAGAAAAGTGCTGGACTGGGGATACAATGATATTAGTTGCGTTAGTAAAATTGTATTTATTGTTATCTAACACCAGCAAATTTATATCTTTAAAACTGACGGCGGTGGATTTGCAAGTGTTGAATTACATGAAATCTCAACATTTTACAGACGTACCGATTAATCTTTTAAATGACATATCTATAGAAACGAATATCTCCTCGAAATGCGTTTCCGTAACACTCTCGGTAAACCGGTTACTTCAAAAACGAACTCCAACAGAGGCCTGATACCAATTTTGTTAACATTTACCAACTTCCAGAACGACGGCACGTCCGAGGCGAATAGTCCATGTTTGTTTTCATTATTTGTATACAAATGGGACGTGTCTGCACATATATTTAGCTTCTGCCCAATTTTCATTTAAAACTATCAATTGTCATATTTTAGGTGATTCAAGATGAGTGTGCGAAGTATTTTGAACCTGTAAGTAAAAAACGATGGAAATGTACGAGGGGTGTCCCATAAGTAGTTATCCGCAAGTAGATATATAAGTAAATGTAAGTGGGGTGTTCCATAAGTAGTTAACCGCAAGCAGAAATCTATGTAAATGTAAGTGGGGTGTTCCATAAGTAGTTACCGCAAGTAGAAATCTATGTAAATGTAAGTGGGGTGTTCCACAAGTAGTTATCCTCAGTATAAACGATGGAAATGTACGAGGGGTGCCTTATAAGTAGTTAGCCTCAATAGAAATTAATGTAAATGTAGCTGTCTTTATTTTACTCATAGTATATTTCAACCTACAGAAACATAGTTCTGTTATTATTCAGTAGCATTATACCAATTTTGTGGTAGCTTGTCTTCCAGCTGGTGGGTTTTGAACTGAATGAGACAGTCTCACCCATTTGACCACTCACAAATAAAAACAGTATGTGTGAGAAGCTTAAAACAGCAAACAGTTTAATGTGTTTTTAAGAATGCAAGTTTATTTGAAAGCAAACGGTTTTTCTTGAAAAAAGAGGCATTAGCTCTGTAGCCCATCAGTCTTTGCATGATCTACAATCTGATTTTGAAAATGATATGAAATAAGGTTTGTCACATGCAACGAATCGTCAACAAACATACAATAATAATGTTTTGGTCAAAACAAGAAAACAGCATTCTTAATTTGATATTCTTTAATCACAAAAGTCAAATAAAAAGCTTGTAGGGACAAACATCTATGAATCGTACATGTTGTTAACTATTCTCTCTCATCTCAAATCTTGTATAAGTACACAATGTCAACAAGTTCTATACAAATTACACTCCTGTCATGTCCATATTTAGGACTAGCGCAATGAAATTTATCAATCTAAGTCTTAATCCAAGCAGATTCTATTCTGAAAATTTCATCCTTCTAGAATCATGCACTGGTTCGTGAAAATCAGTTGCAAAAAGGGTTTTTAAAAACTGAACACTTGAGCTTTCTATGCCCACTGGTTTTGGATAAGTGCGAAGTTTATGCTGGGGTTTACACCCAGGGTAAGAAGAATGGAGCGTCAGCTATACGTCTTGCTCTGAGACAGGATGCAACACAAATGGCTTGTCAATATTGTTTACACAAGATATAACATACTACACAAAATAGTAAGGCATTTTGCGCGCAGCGTTAAGATTTTATAAAGTTATAAGTAATCCATTTCTAAGCGAGCAATTTGTAATGTTGTTGAACAAGCACATTTTCAGCCTACCATTTAAACTTTAAGATCTAAACACAGGGAAACATAGTTAAATGTCTGGCTATTGAGGAGAAAACATTTGGGAATGAACACGAGTTGAGTGTACAAACCCTAAATGACACATTCAGATCAAGTTATGTTTAAATATATCTACATATTATACATCTAAAACAACGATCCCCGTAATTGACAAAACGTAGTGTTCACGTCAAGTAAAGTTCGTATAATACAATGATACATTGATAAGTTTCTGTGAACACACATTAAGCTACCTTTCTGGTTACTCTTTGTTGGAAATCAGGGTGATACAAAATGCAGATTTGCTTTAACAAACATTTTTCCTGCTACAAGTTGTGATTACAAACAAATCAATAAATCAGTCAAAACAGTGTTCATGTCATATACATATCCAGTGACAACGACAACGTCGCCATTACAGAATAATAAAAGTTGTAAAATACATGTAGTCTTTAATATTGATACACCATTCATTCATCAACAGTGTTATGTACACAAAACGCATTTTTTTTAAATAATGATATTCAGCTTTATTTGTTCCTTTACAAATAAACATGCTGTCAATTGACTATTTTTACATCTGATGAAGACACTATAAATCAATTGACATAATATCTTCATATCAATGAACAGTTAAACCCAAAGACCGGTCGCAAAAGCCTCGTAATGCCGTAGCAAATCTTTCCAAACTTGAAGCAAGAATACGGCATCTTTTCAATGAATGTGGGCTTTCCTTATATGGAAATATCAGTCAAGGAAACTATTAATCCCTTGTAACATGCTCCAAGTGAAGTTTGTAATGTTGTAATTTGTTTTTTATCATTGAAAATCTAGAGGCCAAAACATAATAATAATAATAATAATGAGTATTTATAAAGCGCTATATCCATACACATACCTCAAAAGAACCCTCTCTTTAACGACATCACAATCTGCATAATTGTTCAAACACATTAGTATTGTACATACTTATTCAGTAAAATGCTTGTTACATTGTTCATGATAAAAACCATAACATTGCACTAAGGCTACCTCAATGACTTACAGTTATTTTATTGTTTTTGCAAAGTTACCCAGGCGAATAGCAGCATTTTTATGACCAATTTTTACAAAAACACATGGCTCAACAATACCAGATCAATAGAATTACAGGTAACCTTCTAAGTCATCTTTGTCACCCAATAACTCAAATTATAGATGTCTGTGTTAAGTTACTTTTTATCAACTCAAATTATATTTGAATTTAGTAGTATAAAACATAGATATGGCCATAAAAGATATAGGTCGGCAAATTTGGATTTCCGAATATAACTACGTACAATTTACCCACAAGGCGCGACTCGCGACAGTCCAAATCACTGACTAATCTTAGTCCTGCTGCAGGGTGTCAAAATCCGTGGTTTGGACGCAACCTTCATAAGGCATGAAGGGACCAGCAAGGTCTACCGCAGTAGGCTAGAAGCTTGGCACATGAAATTTGAGGGGATGTTGCGAGGCTTAAATTAGGTACTGATTGAGACCGGCGCGAGTTGTGGCATACGAGGGAAGTTAAACTAAGTACAAAATGAAGAAATATGTACATATATTTGGCATAAACGAAATCGCTTGAAATTAAAAAATAGACCTCTCTTAATAAAACAGAAAATATATAGAAAATTTGAAAAGAAAAAAAAGGATTGTTTATTTTCTAATCGGTCGGGAAAATTCTGACGTTAGGAAATAAGTTTAAATAGGTCTTTCTATATTTTTTTTAATGTACCGGATGAATAATTATTTTGCAATCGGTCGGACATATTCTGATTTTGAAAACATGAGTAGTTTAAATCTTAGATATTTGTAAAATGTTAAAAAATACAAATACTTTGTTTTCGGCTCTTCACCTCTCCTTATCGGATAGAAGACTTTTTTCAAAATTATAAAAAGAATTGGGAAAATATTTTTTTCTGAACTAGTTGACTAAAAAATGGACGTGCGGACAGAATGTTTGGTGTTATTATAAAACCCGCAGCGGTTGAACGGAGGTAACATCAATGGTCTTGACATCAGCCAATCGAAAATTGGAATCTTTCGAATTTATTGAAATGTTTGTTTCAATATATTTTACATAAATCTATTCCATACCTTAACGGGCAGGTTTCTTAAATTCCGACTGACCTCTCAGAAACTTGATAATGTCCAATGTGTAAAAACGATGATGAATACGACTTGAACTTCTTATTGATTTGTGTTGAGACTACATGACAATTATAGAAACGAATATGTTATACAGAATTATTGTGAAGGCCCATCAATATAAACCTCATCTATTTCATAATAAACAACGTAGGGATGTGTCACTTAAATAAAGTTTCATATAGGGCTTGTTAATAGAGAAATGATAAAGTTGATAAGAGCACTAAAATTGGTGATAATCAAATTACGATCTTGATTATTTACATTCATAATTTATTCTTCCGTATTATATTAAATTAAAGAACGTGAATCACAATGATTGAAGGAAACAAGACACTTATTGAAGAGAAACAAAGAATGAAATAATTTGAAACTTTTATAAATGATTACACTGCAACTTTCCATATGAATATCACTGACCATGATATCGTAGATATATCATTTATCTATGTTTTCTGTTTGTGGTGTGAACCAAAGAGTTGTAATCAGAAGCAATTTGAATTTTGAGGAAGTAATTTCTGATTTTACTGTTAAGATTCTCACTTTCATCAAAACACCATCAGTCCTGCTGGTTAAAGATGTACAAATAAATACCATTATCTCTGTAAAAAATCAACTGTACTACGGGCCACTGAGCCTTACATGCTGAATAAATATGTCTGTCTGTGTGTCTTATCAAAACTTACTTCAGGGGTTAACAATAAGAATTTGTATCAATCATGATTCTTGAATCATATCTTAAAGACATGTGTTTACAAGTACAAAGCCTGGAAACACACGCAAAAATGTGAAAACTGAAAGGGGCAGTGGCAAGTTTCTTGTATATTTTATTTTTCAAATATACCCCGATAAACATCATATTTTATCAAGTGTATAATCTGCAGTGGGTCAAAAATTTCATTACAGAACCCGATCATCCGTAATCGTAGAAGAAATTATCAAGTATGCAGCAAAAACCACTAGCGGCCATTTTTGTGTGAACACCTGTGGAATCGCATAGCTTAACTGAACATGGAAGATTCGTTCCCTTGGAGCGGGTCGAAACAATACTGTTGCGTTTTAAAGATAACATTAAACAAAATTTACGAATTTTTAAGAAAAAACAAAAGTTGAGCTAGACAAATGTTAAATAACTGCTTTAAACAATGTTGAAATCACCTTTAAGAGAAAAAACCACCTTTAACCCGACAATATTCACAAAAAGTGTCTAAACTCTTAATCAACAAATACCGGATCATGTATTCCAACGTCGGAAGAATCGCTGCATTTAAATTTGTTAACAGACGGGTTGACAATAGTTCGTTCTAATTTATACAATTCTACAAACCGGAAGACTATGCTGTGAGGTTAACTAAAAACGTGAACGCCCAAAATTATCTATTTTACCCCTACAGACTTTGAATGTCGATATAAAACATTCATTTGAGCAGAGTTTTAAGATTGCAGAAATTATTTTACGTACATTAGCTCCACTTTTGTTGTTTCCATTGAGTCATCACTCAGTAAATGGAACTTTAGAGTATGTTGTTGGAACAAAATATGTCAAACTTTGTAAGTTATCTAGAAGCAGAATCGTATTGCTGATTAGTTCGGTATGGATACAATACACATGTTTAGATTGTAATTTACACTACACCCATAAACAAAGTACCCCCTTTCTAGAAATTTCTAGAACGTATCTAGAACGTATCTAGAAAATTTCTAGAACGGTTCTAGAAACTTTCTAGAACGGATCTAGAAACTTTCTGGAAACTTTCTAGAACGTATCTAGAAACTTTCTAGAAATTTCTAGAAATTTCGAGTTTTTATTTTTTGAGAGATATTCAATAAATTTAGATTTTTTCTGAAACTGTATATTAACTTTTGTACAATTTGAAAAGATGAACTGTTTATGTTAATTGGGAAAGAAGATATTCAATGTTAAAGTTTCCCTCCTCTACAACGCATCCTCATTATAACGCCCCCTGCTAGCGAAATGCTACGCATTGCTTGCGCGCTTCCGGCTTCCACTAATGAGCTGTAACGCGTCCTGTCTTGCATTAAGAATGGGATGCATTGGCATATGCAATGTGTTTGACAATTTCTATGCTTGTAATTGATTGTTTATTGCTTATTGTTTATCTCATATCTTGAAATTAAAGTTGGTGTATCTGAGATAGTAAACCCCTGCTGTTAATATTGATCGTTAGCTTATGTCAACAACTTAAGTCAGCGTACAGTTTTGCCTTCAAACGTAGAATAAGAAATGACAAAGAAATATAGTTGATATAATCAATCTAATGTTATAATATAATTTTTTTTAAATAGTTTTGATTAGGTTTATAAGGCGACATAAACAAAGCCCTTTATCACCTCAAATGAAAACGTACGTACTATCTATCTAAATCTTCTATGTTCATTTCATGTACGTCAAAAGCATTGATCTTTCATAGATGCGTCGACTGAAATAAAAGCTTTGTATCATAAATCTTGTAATTGATTCACTTAAAACGAAATTTGAGAGGATGTTGTATTATGCATTCTGTGTTGTGAGGTCCAAACCTGGGTCCAGCATTCAAATATTTTTTGGGAGAAAAAGTTTAAAAGCTGGATTGGTAAAGCTTCGTTCTTGCATACTTGACATGTTTCCATCAAAATGATAAATACGTTTCGGTTTCTACTTTGAATTTCATGTGAATGAATTTTGATTTTTTTTATCCCGCGTACTAAGGGAACATTACGAATCAAAACGATAAAGAACGTTTCTCTCTGTTAGCATAATTATTAGATATAAGTATATAGATAGCATTATTAGTTTTATAAAGCGTCGCTATTCTTCGATGTTATTACTCTTCTTTCTTTATGTGCTAAATGTTCAATGCGTTGCATTATAGGAGCTGGTGCTTAAAAATCAAACAGTATTCCTCTGATCATATACAAAATAAGCAGTTTGTATTAGATGTTAACGAAACACAAAGCATTTTCTTTCTCTTATCCCTATTGTTCAGTAACTCGGTATACTTATAAAATGCATAAAAGGGATCAACTTGTTTCTTTAGTCCCATCCTTGACATATTTGTCTGCCTGTATTTGGAAACCACTCTTATCAAACCTGCTGAGTATATAGTCCATGGGCGAAAACAGGACTTTTATTTGAGAGGAGTGAGCCCTATTGGTGTCACAAATACAAATTTTGGAATGATTACCCTGTATAAACAAATATGTGATCATTTGAAAATTTTCTACGGAATATAAGTTCCCTGTCCTATATTTTACATGTTTCATGTATGAAAATACGCGTACGACTCTCAACATTTTCCACCCTTGGAGATCTTAATTGAGGGGTGCACGCATGGTATAGAGATCACGGTTATGTTCTAAAGACACCCAATCATTCGCGCTATGGAATTGTGATGTCGTTACGCGGATTTTCCTTTTTTGCGTACCAAGACACCTTAGAATACATGCAAAAGGAATTAGCAAATTACGTTGCTTCTCTCAGTTCGTAATATTCAATCTGTAAACTTAACATTAGTGCAAAGAATAACCAAAAGCGTTACGAAACAATTAGGTGAATGACACACAAAAAAAACAAAGAAAAACATTCTTGTTGGTTTAATATAGGACATATTTGAAGTAAATATGCAAATCAAAAATACCCACGTTTCTTCAAAGACATATATTATAATTGAATTGTTTGTAGGGGGATTGACTTATGCAAATAACCTCTGCTTGCTCTTTATAAAATGAAAAGATTGTGAGACTTAGTTCTCTGTCTCTACATGAAAATATGAAGGCAACGTTTACACGGACATAATGACATATCGGAATGTTGAGAAAAAAGGGTGTAAGCAAGCATGCGCTTTTGACGTTTAATTCAATCATGAAAGTATTCGCAGTTTTAACTAAGCAATTGTCGTCGTTCAACTTGTCGCCGTTGTAGTTAATCTTAAGCTTTTCTTTTCCCTCGCCGTCATCTTTGTTTATAGTGTGCGCGCTTACTACATGTGCGACTACAATGCCTTGGGCGTGACACTAGTATACTCGATCTTTATTCAGACTTTTGAAACACCTTTACTAATTTGTTCAATTTATCGGCTCAATTAAATTACAAACAAATTAAGGGCATGTCTTTCTACGGATAATCTTTGGAAGTATTTTTTAATTTGTGGAAGATGAAGGTATGCTCACACTTGTCGCGTCGTATTATATGACAACATAATTCAAAGAGCCATGCCGCTGTCCACTCACCCAGTGAGTAGAGCTTCACAGTAATTCTCCAAGGTGTATGTTTATATACGGAATAGTAAAACACTGACAACATATTTAAGATTCGATCAAAATAATGTTGAATAGTTTCATCCTCCATGGTATGGTTTAAAGGTTTAAATATATTTTTATTCCAGAAGTGTGTTTGCTTCATAAACTTTTCTTGAGAAACGGTATATCAGATTTCCTCCATGCTGTACATGTTTGTTAGTAATACTGAGTAGTAACGGATTGGAACAACATACATTTGGATAAAACAATTGATGTTTAGTATGAAAACTATATATTTATATGTAAACTTTTATAAATGATCAAACTAGTCTAAATAGCGAACAATATATTTTGCTTTTTTTAGTACGTCATATTTGGGGTGTTTATATTCTATAAATGCAGTAAATCTCCCAAATTCCCAAATTTTGCTATTTTTATGTTTTCATTGATACATGAAAAACGGCCATATTAATATTATGACTTCGAAATTCTGCATACATTTTACATGTGTATTAGTTAAAAGTCCTAATTAATCCTGCCAATTAATATTTACATTTGTGTTTGATGTAAATAGGTTCTAAAAATTACGTTTGAATCATTGACGCGCGTCACTGTCCGGTTTTCGATCACCAATCGAGACTTTAACCTGTTTTATTGTCACTATACTGAACTCATAAGCACTAAGATGCTAATGTTTTAAACAACCATCCCTTCTTGATAAAATAACACTATATATGAAGTTTGGCATATTTGACTCTCTGACTGTTCTGCGTTTTACAGTTCTGCATTTGGAACTATACCAAACAGAGAGATACAAAACTGAATGAAACAAATGATCCTTATCGTTCACCTTCATTTCCTATTTGACCTTTATGAAACAATAAAACGATGAAGACTTTATAGTTCTTGACATTGCTAGACAATTTCCGTTCGTTCCTCATCCCCACAGCCTGAGTGGTGTTAATTGGCCAGCAGCTTCTGCATGGTTCGACACCGCCTGTGAGTGTGGCCCTGTGAGTGACAAGGCGTTGAGCCGTGAAGAGAGTCCAGTATGTAATGAGTTTGAAAATTAGTTAAGTAAGTTTAATATATATAACCTTTGTTGCTCACGGGGGCTTTGTGATTTTCACAGTAAATTAAATCACATTGTTTTAGAGAAAACTTATCTAATTACCATCTGACATTGATAACATGTACCCGTTTAATAACCATTCCCTAACTTGATTTAAAACTGAGGAGGTATCCTCCAAGAATCCCTTAAACCGTAAAATCCGGAGTTGCTGCTTTAAACCTTATACACAAGTACAATTTAATATGTTATAAATCAATGATGTTTTCAACTATAACGGCATTTTATTTCCATGTGTTTAAAGATATATATCAATTTGTATTATAATTTAGTAACAACTCAGTCATAATGACATGTACGAAGTATTATGTTATTCACATATTTATATGCATTTAATTATATAAGAAAACAACATAGAGGTAATCATTTTACTGTCGATGGTTTCTGCGTATTGATAGGAACAAAGTAGATATTACATTCCTTTTCCCCTTACGATTTCATGTACAAAAATGGATTCAGATGTATAACCGCTTTACTGGTAACGTCGGAGTTAGTAATCTACATTAGAATATGACATGTTTTGTAAGTTTGCAAACAGTCATTTTAAAGTGACACAGAGTATGTTTTATGATTTTTCATAACACAGCTAATAACTCAAAGGCAATGGGTCCTTCGTGAGGTTCTAATCGTCTCCCTAAACATTTATTTTTTATCTCCAAATTGCCAAAATCAAGGAATGTTTTCCTGTTTTTCAATTTAGAAACGGCAATATGTATGTTTAAAAGTTTAAACGTTTTTGTCATATTTACATGTTCATTACTCAACACTTATTAAACACTACAAACCCATATTTGTATTTTTGTCTGCTGTAAATAAGTTTTCAAAATAACGTTTTGCTCAATGTCGCACGCCATTGTCCGTTTTAGATCACACATTACGACTGAAAATTGCTTATTGTCGCTATAGTTAACTGATAAACATCGGGTTGCTGAATTTCATAAACCACCACTACTTATCAATACAATTAACACCATTTATAAAGTTTAACATATTTGACTCCAATAACATTTTATGTGCCCCTTTAACCAAAAAGGAAATCAACAAGACATAGCGTCAGTACTATCATGTAACTTGTGAGTTTAAGTTGAAGTTTGTTCGACTGTGTAAGTTATGGCGAAAAACAAACATATAAAGTCGTCAAATACTTAACGGGATTTATCAAGCCTTACTATCTCTTTCACTCTTTCAAATTCGAAAGATTTTTAAAGGAATGATGACGAGTAACTGCAATAATAATTATTGGTTTACGTGCAATGTACTCAGTGAACCGTATCTCCCTAACAGGCAAGTGTACGGAGAAGCGCAACCCGGAAAGAATATGTCGTAATTTCAAAGGTTTCAGTTTGAATTAACAGTGTATTCTACAATACACAAACGGGCTGCCGAGATATATATATATTTTAACGCGTAAGCGTTTTTAGAGAATTAGTGTCTCATAGGCCATTACTGGCCAGACAGCATACATTTTACTTGTTGTGATATATATATATGATTGTATGTTGCCTGTATGCAGTGTGACACTTTAATAAAATACATTTCTTCTTCTTCTTCATAGACGTGAATGCTCATCTTTTTCTGAAGACTAAAACGCCTAATCATGTTACGCAATTCAGTCTACGACAGGGGACATATCTATTACCATTGGACGGTAGAGGCTGCATTTTTAAACACATTAATCATATTCAAAGTAATATAATTCGTTATCTATAAACATAAATGTTATATCTCGCCTCGAAAAAAAACATATACGGTTAAAAGTTATTATTTTCATTAATTTTATGCAATAAGAAATCAAAATTAATGAACACACGGCGTATTTGACTTTCTGCAGAATCAAACCATACAAAGTTACTTGGAACGATGAATGAACAGTTGTTGAACTTTCATAGCTGTCATGTCTATCTTCGACATCTTTAAAACCGTTATTGATATCGAAACATACGAATACGTCAAATGGATAATTTTCTTATAACCGTGTAGGACAAGACTCCGTTCAGTGTATCCAGCGTCAAATGGTGTTGCATATAACGGTGTGGACGATATAAGAGGGTGTCAGCTTGAGTGGCAGCGGAGTTGATAAATTGTGCCTAAACAAAGTCATGAAAGACTACAGCATGGAAATATGTATCCAAAAGTCGTTACCGATAAAGACGATCGTTAGTTTTGGTCATAAGCGGTGTTGCACCGACACATCTTGAAACAACGTTAGCGTTATGTAAATCTTCTCGTTTAATGAGAGAGTGTTTTAACTGTACCGACTGTGTTGAAGATGAGATGCTTGTTTTTATTGAAACATTTTTATTTATGAAAATGTACAATTCATGAATTGATTGTCCAACAAGCTCCAAGGTGCTTATTTTAAGGCTACTCCGAAGCAATTACATATGAGAAAGAATATAAAATTTTGTGATAGTTGCACGCATCTTATTGCGATCATAGGTTCAAAGAAAGTGGTTATGCATAAATAACATTTCGTTTGTTTGGCAGTCATTATGAAATGTCAAATCGATCATATTTCATTATGTATGATGAATAGAATTCAACAATCTAGTAATAAGAGCGATGTACATCCCCGTAGTACTGTTTTTATACTAAATTCTTTCAGATAAAAGAATGATTTCTGTCTTTAATCTATGTACTTTTGGCATGTGAAGAAATAGTGAACAGCGTTTTCGACTGGGTGACCACATGCAGGAACAGGTCTGGCTTTCTATGATATGTCTGTTTAACTTATCAGTGGCCGAGAGTGGATAATCTAGCAAATTCATTTAAATTAACAATTTTACTGCCAGGAGTTGAATAATTCCATAGTTTTATTGTGTCAGGAAAAACGTTCTTACATTTAACGCTGTCCTACATTTTACTGTTCGAACGGATTAATTTTCTCTGAGTTTGTCGTTATTGTTAGGTGTTGTAGGTAGAAGGTTACATAGATATGCAGACGCGGGATTATTCTTCCTTTTGAAGAACGTTGTCAATTTAGAAATATCTACGTTCCGACAGGTTGTTCATAAAAAAAGTTTGGTGATCCATCGAATTGCACTTGTATGATTTTGTGCCGATCGGTGGAATAAATAAACACTGGGAAAAGCTTAGTTCAATAACGAGCGGTAAGCGGGTTGTGAGAAGATGTTATTTTTAAACTGGGCACCTAAACGTTCACCTCATACACTCATAAACAAATAAAACAGTCTTAGAGAGGAAGTGAATTGACAATGTTTATTCCAGCTCGTCAACTGAAGAGACGGGAGAAGAGCGAGATTACAGTTACTGTTTTGACCAGACTTTCCAAGTACTATATAACTTCCTTGAAGTGCTATAAACTACGTGTGTCGGCGATCTCTTACATAATATCTTTATTATCATTTCCTGTTCCGAGACAGCTGTGTTTTATTGCTGTACGCCTCGCTGGCTGGTTGATTAATTAGATAACATCATTGTTGAATGAAGCTTAACCGGTTCGTTCATGCATGGTATAGCGTCTGATAAACTAGGTGGAATATGATACCGTATCTATGACAAAATGTAAATTATGCTGTTTTTATTATGTTCAATCTTAATCCAACAATATATCTTATTTTCATTATCTTATAAATGTCAAAAGCATGTATCCATCTACTTTGAATTGACGAAAAAATAAATAATGATAAGTCAATCCAGCATTAGGACGAGATAATGTTTATTGTACTTTTACTGTATTGAATCTATCATTAATGATGGCAAGAATGGTAAATACCTTAACCGGCACTGCCAGGTTTGTAAATATCATTTTTAAGTATTTCTGATTCTTATCCATTGATGATCAGAAACCCATATCGGAACGCATGACGCTCGAGGTGACTCCCCTGTCGATAGTAATGAAATAATGAAAATTTTAAATCAATCTTCGATTGTATCATCATGAGATTGCCCTCAAAATTTCACTGATAAATAGTTAACTCAAATGCGATTTTATAAACAGTAATGTAAGAAATACTGAACCAGACCTTTCATAACAGCTATCTTTAAAACATGTTAAAGATAACTTTGTATATATGTATGCCTTTATGTTGTTAACATAACATACACATTATTAATTTAGCGTAATCACTATTTTAATTTGGCCACTTGCAGTACATTGTCTTGAGAGATGTTTTGATTTATTAACAAGCTTGTTCACCATTCCTATGCCGTTTTTATATGTAATGAAAAGTTTATCCATCAAGTGATGATGTTATATTGCGGAACGATTGTTCTACTTCGCGCATTACATAAAAAACCGATTTCTCTAGGCACACTTGCATTTCATGCTTCTTTTACAAAACCTCGCATTTTTAAGTTGGTCAGCGTAGGCATGTTCCTTTTAGTATTGAATGATAAAAACATCATATGTTAAGCAGTTTTCTTTAGGCTTTAGGACTTTTTGAGTAATCACAACTAGGATTCTCTATCATAATATAATCTTTTCATATTCGACTTGGGTGTAGTGATCTTAATGGATTATACTAAATTTATATGTGACAGTGGCTATCACTTTGAAAACGCCTTACATTTCATCACCTGTCCAAATGTGGAAGACTAAAGGCATATTTCTTTCAAAAAGGGTTTAATCTGTCGTCAATTCTATTTGGTCACCCGGGCTCATCACAAAAGGCTAACCAAAGACTATTGAAATCTGTTAATAATTTTATCACTTTATCAAAAAGATTTTCGGAATTCAACAAACGTTTTCCTATGTGCCCTGCCTTGCTGAAACAATCAAACAACATGTAGTTATGTAGTTATCAGGGGTATGAAATAAGTTTGTAAATTTTTATTGTTTCATTGAAAAGTGTCCAACATAATCATGCATCTATAGTGTCCTGCTTACTGTATGTATGTATTCATTCGTCCATATGTACGTCACTTTTTATGTAATAGTATATTTGTTAAGAAGGGACATTTATATAATGAAATAAAATATGTTTAAACCATGATATAAGTAATGTAGTGACAGATTTACACATGTCCCCAATGCCTCTTCCTTCATAAGCTCGCATACATTATTTATAAAAAGGCAATCACAATGTATAGAAGTTATGTCAACTATAATTACTTATTTTATTAATGCTTTATTGCAAACTTATATATTACATATAAATGTTCTATTGAACGACAACAAAAACAAACAACATGCGTCGGAACATCTTGAAGACGAGCGATCGAAATAGCGCTGATTAGTGAGGTGCTAATATACGACGTGCGCTATATATAGACTGCCCCTTGTGCAGCGGTAAGAGGCGCGTTAAAACGAGGAAAATTTAAAGTTCAATATTAATTATCTCTCTTTCTATTGATGCAATCTTGTTCAAAATTTCACAATAGGCAAAGTAAACATGAGGATTTTGAATCAAGTTATTATTTTTGATTTTTTTGAAAAGAGTGAAAACTCGAAATTTCTAGAAATTTCTAGAAAGTTTCTAGATACGTTCTAGAAAATTTCTAGTTACGTTCTAGAAAATTTCTAGTTACGTTCTAGAAAGTTTCTAGATACGTTCTAGAAAGTTTCTAGTGCGTATCTAGTGCGTATCTAGTGTGTTTCTAGTGTGTTTCTAGATACGGGGTATGTTTCTTTATTGCTGTACTGTATGATGGATAACCGGTTAATAGCGTGCGTCAGTGACTCGAACATAATTCTTGATAACTTATTAACAGCAGATACAATGAGAAAAATATGTTGAATAGAGTGTTAAGTAGATCAATAGACAATTATTAATGTAAATGAGATTGACATTGTTTACTTGTTAACATTTACATGGCGGTTTTTCTATCATCATTGAAAACTATGTAATATCCTAATATTTGTATTTCGAGATGAAGAAGCAAGTTTCAGGACAATGTCTTAATTGAACTCAAAGATAGATGGTATTTTGGCTCTTTATTCAGCTAAAAAATACACATACTCTGTGACACTTTAAACATAACTCCACAATTGTGTGTTTCTACTTATACTTTAATCACACAGTTAATGCATCTCCGTAACACTAATAACAAATTTTGCAAGGTTATTTCAAATTTCAATTCACTAAACTTACATTCTTTAACACAAGTGTTCCCGTCACCTACAATAGGTAACGTAACATCTTCATATTTATGATAGCGAGGCCCGATAGACGTGTGGGTAAACTGTTCGTACTGTCAGTGCTGTCTGTGTGGGTTGGAATCCGGCAAGATGTGCGTTTTGTCCCAGTATAAACATGTAAAATATTTTTATTAACTTACTAGTAATAGAATGTATTTCTTAAGTAAAGATATCATTCACTGTGAACTTGAGCATTGTTTGTTTCAAAAAGACTTCTAAATTCCGCAGTCGAACAGAATGTGCTGCTAAGTGGTGTTCTATAGGTGGCTTATTTTAGTTAATATTTCTAAAACAAAGATTTAGACTATCGTCCTAAGTCATGTATGAGATCGAATACTGTATTTAAAATAGGCAATGATGTTATTGATAACTCTAGTTCATACAAGTATCTCGGGTTTGGTTAGATGAAAATGTTGACTTAATTTTTTAAGAAATAGCAAAATCTGGGGAGTAAGGGATTTTTCATGTATTAAAATGCGGTACAGAACCGGCAGCGAGGTATTTCTTAGTAGGTTGTAAGACTTCTAATATAGCTTTAAGGGGTGAAATGGGTTGTGTGTCGTCCTTTACCAAACAGAAAATTGAAATTATGAGGTTTTGGATTAAGTTATTATCTCTAGAAGAATTTATAATTCCTAATGTAATCTATAAATGGTCTTTAAACTTTAGAAAATCCTGAAATAATAATGGTTTGAAGATGTTAAATAATATGCAACTTCCTGTACACGTGTCTAAATGATTTTCTGTTGTTAGAGCGGACTTGTTGGGTGTTGACTATGAGGAGGGGTTTAGTAAATTGTGGAATGATAAAGGACTAATAAATGGAAACATTTGTTACCGACTTTTTAAAGACTCTTTACAGTTTGACCGTATGTCATTTTTGTGTCTAGACATCAACGAAGTATTATGAGCAAGTTAAGATGTGGAAGTTTACCGTTAGCTGTAGAATTAGGAAGATTTTCTAGGCCTGTTACACCTCTTAGTGACAGAGTTAATAATTTTTGTAAATAGGCCTATAATTCAATCGAAAATGAAATTTATTCCATGATTGTTTGTAATTTCATTTCTGACATACGATATCAGTTACTTGTTGAAGTTACTAATTACCTATCTGTGTTTACTTATTTAGATTCAAAAGATAAATGTTACTTCAATGACTTCTCAGCAGTTAGACAAACTGCTATCCTCGGCAATATCTTCCAATGTATGAGCGCCGACGTTCCCAAGTTGTTTGAATGTCTCGTGTATTTTACAAATGACTTTTAGTTTGAAAAGGGTTTTCCATGCCATTGTGCTGTTGTCAAGGATTCTTTTTTTTCAAATTGGTGGCACGATAGGATTTGTGGCCCAGATGGAATCTAGAAACAGTCACACTAGAAATGCACAATGGAGGTTGGATTGAAAAGCGCATGTAGACAAAACTTTAAACTTAATATGACAGAATGCATAACTATGCATAAACTATATATAGACAGCACACTACTGACAAGTCTCAGAGAGAAAGATTATTTAAGAAAGGGCGCCATTCGGACTACCCTCAAGAGCGGAGTTACCAAGATCTGTAAAGCGATATGAAAAGCTGTCTTGAAATCACTATGATTGTGTAAAGTTTCGTTCGAATACAATGACGTCAATAGCACGAGCAGATATGACGTCACAATGCTTTTTGAACACGGTAAAGTGAGCGGGAAACTTTACCGTACGCTTAAGAACACTGATTTGTCGGATCTCTTAGATTTGTAATTTAAGGTATTTCGATTAAAAATACATTTGAGTTATAAAACACCATTCAAATTAGGAAGGGGGATAATCATCATACGAAAAAAAAATTCTTATCTAATTCTAGAAACATAAGCTTTCGCCTTCAGTCACTAGACAGCTTTTTTAACCTGTTATAAAGCATAAGTTAAAATATGACAACCAACGTCTTGTTATATACTCTGATAATTTATTCTGTAATGATAACAATTTCACATAAATATTGCGAGGAAATACCAAGTTATACGTGAGTTTATTAAATAATAATTCAGACGGACCAATTCGATGTTTTAATATAAGCACATCTAGATATATAAATTGTCTTTAAATTATGAAAATGAGATCTTGTTTTCCTTGAAATCTAATGAAAAATACAGTGACAATATTTTCAAACAGATATTTCATCCTTCTTAACAAATCGCTGTTTGTGGAGAGGGATTAGCGGTGTCGCCTTTGCACACAGTAACTTAGGTAAACAATGCAATTACAAACTCTTATCTTAAATATTATGAAATATTGTAAATGGCATTTTAAAATTCATCTCTGATAATGGTCATTTTTGATAATTTTATGTCAAATTTTGAAAGAAATTCTTCACGGTGATGTTTGAAAATTAGGTTTTGATCTGAGTCGGCCACTTTCATATTACAAGATCTTGTCACGACTCAAAATGTTTAACAATGTTTAAAAGTATGCAAATGTGGTCTTGTTTTTCATATTATGTTATAACAAATACATTTATAACACTTTGAAACAAATATTGGACAATTTTTTAACAAATCGTGTGTTTGTTACAGAGAGAAGAATGTCGCCTTTTATGGCCGCTTCACTAAACAAGTTTACGGACAGAAACATTCTCAGTGACAAGAATTGAGATTTTATTTGTTTAATATGATTTAAAAGTGTACATATGTATATTTGTTCTTCATATTATGTCAAAAGAGAGACAATGAAAGTATTTACATGCAGATATCTCTTACTTTTTTATAAATTTGTTCATTCACCAGGTTTGGGTTTTTCCCAAGATTAAAAATAAACAACTGTGATAAACAGGATAAACAAAGATAAATATAACTTGCTAATTTGTCTAACTAAAAACTTTATTCTCATTTACAAATAAACAACATATACAAACAATATCAACTAACTTTGTTCAGTCTGACAAGGCCTGCTGAATGAGATGTATTTTCCTGTCAGTGACGCAGATCTCGCGGCCGCTAAACAGTCTCATTCTTGTAGCACAGACGTTGTTGAGTGGATAAACGCAAAACATGGGGAAAACCTCTTCTTCCATCTGCAGATCTGCTTTACACAAGAGTTGCCCCCTCTCCACGTCAATGAACCCCACCCTCCCCCTCCCCACATCCAGCACCAGCCCGAAGGTGAGGGTGAACTCTACACCAGGTGTGGGGAGAGACAGAGAGACACACTCACCAACCTGATGTCTCTCCCTGTCCTCCTGATCTGTCCTCCTCACCTGGATACAGAGACGGTCGGGGTGACGGGGACAGTGGTCCGTCACAGACACACAGACGGAGTGGGGAAGATCAGAAACAAACAACCCCTCGTCCATGTTGCTCCTCCCCTGAATCAACCCCATCTCCAGCAGGGGTAACACGCCTCTCTCCCCCCGTGTCAGTGTGGAGCTGGTCTCCCAGTAGGAGGGGGGAGTAGTGAGAGGGGAGGGGGAGGGAGGGACGGGGACGGGACTGCTACAAGTCCCAATGAACCTCGAGAACTGACCCGGACTCTTTCTGTCTCCACTTCGCTCCAAGTTTGTCAGGACTCGACCGAAGTCTTTAACTTGTAGATACTCGTATACTCTCTCTGAGTTGAGAATCATCGCCCGGCCTGAAATATACAAGTTTATTGTTATTAAACATATACAAATGACATCTTAAAATCTTTATTTTTGTATTTTAAACATTTTGATGTAAGAATATTTGGTAATTGTCAGGATTTTTTAAAACTTTGTTTAACCGCTCGAACTAACAAATTGTTAACATTTTTGGAGCTTATTGTCGACTTTATTAGCAAAATATATCATCAAAACATCTACAAATGATATCTTAAAATGTTTATTTTTATATTCCAAACATTTTGATGGTAAAAAATTTCATAATTGCTTAAAAAAATTAAAATTTTGTTTAACCGCTCAAACTATGAAAATGGCTGACATTTTTCTAGTTCTGATTATCATGAAAATAAACAATTATTGTTATTAAAACATACACAAATGGGATCTTGAAATGATTATTTCAATGTTTGGAATAATTTTATAAGAAAATTATCAATCTTTGTGACAAAAAATATAAACTTTGTTTCACTCGTCAATACACAATAAATCTACAGTTGATTTTACCGACAGCCGGTCCATTTTTCAAAGTGGATGAGTTTTCTTTGAGCGCAGGACAAATTGTTGTTATCAAAACTTATACAAATGGCATCTTAAACTGTTTATTTTATTATTTCAAATAGTTTGATGAAAAAATATTTTATAATTGCGAAAAAAAATTAAAACTTTGTTTTGCGCTCAAACTGACGGATAATTAAGCTGCTTTCTCAGAGCCGAGAGTCGCGGTCTGTAAATAATAGCGATTATTGTTAAAGTTTGTTGTCTCAATATGTATAAATGGTATCGTAAAATGTTTATTTCACTTTTTCAAATAATTTGATGAAGAAATATTTAATATCCGGATTTCATTTTTAAAAAATTGTTTACCACTTAAACTAACAAATTAGCTCCTTTTCGAATGCTTTTTGTCCTGTAATAAACACGTCTTGTTATCCAAACATAAACAACTCCAAATGTTCATTTCATTATTATATATAATAAACAATACGGGGGCAAAAATCTAAACTTTGTTTCGTTTTCTAATTTGCAATTAGCTTTTTATTGCTGACAGCTTTTTTAAAAATGAATTCTGACGTTTTCGTTATATAAAAGTAATCTCTGCATATCTATTATATTAATAATGATATCTTAGAATTTATATCTTACTATTTCAAATAGTGTTACGATGAAATATATGAAAGTTGTTAGAATTATTTACAACTTTTTCTAACCATTTTCTGACTGTCCTGTAAATTAAACTTACTAAACGTATATAAATGTTATTTGTAAATATTGACTTCATCATTTAGAATATTTTGAATAAAACCATATGCAACAAATTTGCCACTAAAACTGAATAATAATCAAGCTATTTTCTCAGATCAAATAGAGTAGCAATTTCTAATATCTTTGTTTTGAACTTAATCATCAACGATATCTTAGAGCTTTTAAGGCAATATTTTCTCAAAGTAGATACAAATGACATCTTGATATGTGGATTTCAAGATTTCACCTGTTGTGATGAGATATTCGTTAATAGTTGTGGAAAAAAACGTTAACTTTTCTCTTCACTCTGTAACATTTGCAGTTGATTTGCCGACACTGCCGCTTTCCAAAATAGATCAGTTTTCATAAAACATTAAAGCAATTGTTTGTAATGACAGACAATACTTCTAGTAATGATATCTGCTGAATTATTCTCAACTATTTTTTACATGAATACCTAGGAGCATTTGAGGTTATTCCAGTGCAATGTAATCATCAAATCAATCGAACAAACAATCAATAAAAATGAATGCCCCTAAAACAAGTATAAAAATTGTGGATTTCCGAGAGACGAACTTTAAGGACACGCCAGTCATTATCTGGAGCTGAAAAAGTTTGTCACGGTACCCATGACCACTTATATTGTAGGTAATTCATCTACATTCTTCATGTAGCTAGGAATTGTTTCAAAATATTACAGATCAATTATATTTTTTAACAAAATGTGCTTATCTTTTGGCTTCTTTCTTTTTTAAAAAGTGTAATTATTTACATACGCTATGTGGGAATTGTGTGAAAATATTGCAGATAAAAAACATATTTTCTAACAAAATGTGTATTTATTTTGGCCTATTATATCATTGAAAGGTGTATTTTTGTGCGGGGTATGAGAAGTTGGTTTACATTGCCTACCAGAATCACTTCGTCACTGTCCGATGCCGCTTTTAATTTCAAGAGACAATATTTCTTTTTATTTTCAACCTGTGCGACAGGTGATAGAAACATGATGACAGAAAGGGTGTATACGAAATACAAGCGAGCTATCATCAGCGAGTGAGAGATAGATCGCGAGCTGCTTAATACAATGGGTAATATTTTGACATATGCGACCTTTCACCTGACATCGGTTCTCTCCGCGATTATCGGCTTTTAGATTAGTCTGAAGAAATAGCCGAGAGACAAATTACCCTAATTTCCCTAAAGTGACACAGAGTATGTTTCAAAATTCTGTATTTGCTTAGGTAATATCCAACATACCATGCGTCCTTCTTAAAGTTCAAATCATGTCGAAAAAAATAATTTTCAGCTCTTTAAAGCCAAAATTATTATATTTAGTTGTTTTCATAATCATCAACGAACGGCAGTATAAATGTAATGATGTTGAAATTCAATGTCCCATTTGCTTGTATAACACTTATGTGATATGCTTCACTCAACCATATCATATTTGTGGTTGTGTCTGATGTAGAGAAGTTTCCGAAATTACGTTTGTCACTGGCGCGCGCCACTGTCCGGTTTTCAATCACAAAACACAACTCGAATCTGTTAATTCTCACTATACTGAACTAATAAGCCTTAAATTGTAGTTTTCAGATACAACAAGTTGTTTTCGAGATAACAGCACCATTTGTAAAGTCTGATATATTTGATCCAAACAACATACACTCTGCGCCACTTTAACGGCGCTTTATTCGAACTTGTAAACAGTTGCGCTGGTTCAGGTAACTAATCACTCGACTCCTCTGTACTTGAAAGAACTACTCTCCGAGTGTCCCATCAACCGCTACCAAACTTGGCGATCGTGCCTTCTCAGTTGCTGCCTTGTTCTGAATGCGCTGCAAAGGTGAGATTGGGCCACACCCGGAAATAAGAGAATTGCAAAAGTCAAGCCTGGATGTGACATAAGAGTGGACAAGATTTTTGCAGGAATCATTGTCAATGTACTTATCCAAACAGGCATCATGTATCTTTGTTTTAATAAATTGATTAATTACCGACTTATCGTTCAATAGCTGTCAATTTATAGATATGTTGATAAAAAGTGAAATGTTTGTTTGCAGTGTTCATATTATTGTAAACACGTCAAAATTCATATTTTCATATTATATCGATTAAAAATTCTTTCGTAAATAGCATATTTTTGTTAACTTTACCACATGTGAAAAATGCAAACGCCTGTTCATTCAGCCGATATCGCCTTAGTCAACAGTCAGAGATTTTATATATTCGGCCTTTCAATCTCTTAATAAGCTGTTAAGCTCTCTTTGTCCAACATCCAGCATGTGGCATGCAAAACAAGTTGCATAGCAATAGATTGGGTGTAACGTAATAAGTATCTGCTTACAGTGACACACAGTATGTTTCATGAAGTTTGTATGTGTTTTAAATAGAGCCAAAATATTATATGAACTTGGTTAAGTTTAAACCCGTTATCTAAAGTTGCATCTTTATCTCTTAAATGCCAAATTTAAAAAATTTTCTTGTGTTTGATTGTAACTTAAAAACGATCATATAAATGTAAAGAATTCGACGGTCAACGTCCCATTTCGAGTATATTAGTTACATGACCTATTAAACAATACTAACTATATTTCTCGTTAGGTTTGTTATAAATAAGTTTCCAAAATTACATTCGAGTCATTGTCCGGTTTTCGATCATAAACCTCACCTTTTCCCCTGTTTGTTGCAACTAAGTTAACTGATAAGCACTGATATGTTTTAGTTTTTTAAAAAAAACAGCCACTATTTGTCGATGAAATAACACATTTTATGAATTTTGACCCATTTGACCCCAACAACATACTCTGTGCAACTTTAAATACGTAGAGTGGTTCTCTCTCTTCAGACTCGGTTAAGACAAAACTTGCTGTCGGACCTGCCTGTGCACCTTTCCTGTAGCCAACTTTGACATTTTACACCCCATCCTGGACACAGTTTGGAGTTGAGTCTCCACGAGAGAGTCCTAGGGATGGACTCTATTGTGTACTCCAAGTTGTGAATGTACCACCGGCTCGGGAATAAATATTGTACCATGTACCATCACGCCAAATAAAATAAACAAATGGTCGACCACAAACAACAGTCTCCAGTCTATTCTAAATTCATCTTCCTTTGTCTCAGAGGTTTGCATGTCCAAAATATCATCAATTCTGGTCGTTCCATCTTTTGGGTTTATTTAAGGGACAGTAGCAGGTTTTATTTCAGGTAATCAAGGTGATCTAAAAAAACGAATATAAATGTTTCCAATTGGGTGACAATTAGAAGTTGCGTTTGTAAAATTTCCGGGATTCATTGTTATTCAACACCCGCAAATTTAGTTAAAACCGACGGCGTTTTCAAACGCAACTTTTTATCGGTAATGTAACATGACCGTTAGTTATTAGGAGTTTAAGAGCGAATTCTGTTTTTGCGTACTTATTTTTGTGTGGAAAGGACTTTGCGACTGTTCTATTTATGTAAGAGGTGTGTTAAGGTCTAACCAAATGTGAATTCCCGGCATAATTTACATTACAAACATCGTACGGATAATACCAATTGTGGCATTCTTATAACATACTTGTTTAATTTGAGGCCGAAATCGGCAACTATAAAACTCATAAAAAGATACCGTAAAACCGTAAGAAAAAAAGTTTTAAACTAGCCTTGACCTTAGACCTTAGTGTTCCATGACAAATCAAGTGATCAGATTTCTGAACCATAATCACTTCATCAATCAATTTTCTTTAAACCTGTTCGTTTTACCCTCTAGATGCAGTTAGATTTTGTTGTTTCAAATAGTTGGGAAAGAGGTACGTGTCTGACCGTGATTTTCATAACATATTATTTGGCTTTGATACGAACCTAGATGTCATATGTTATGATATAAATTCAAAACATCTTAACTTTTCCCCTCCTAATGACAAATATATGACAAATACTGTTTTTCGTTGAAAATCTAAAAACAGCCTTATAAATACACAGAGGCGGAGATCACACGTTCAATTTACATGGATACTAGTTATATAACCTAACAAACACTATCAACTCCAAACTGACATCCTGGCGGCTTTAGATAAGTTTCCAAAATTACGTTTGGCTGACGCGCGCCACTGTCCGGTTTTCGATCATAATTGCGACTTTCTACCTTCGTATTGTCACTGTACGAATCCAATTAGCTTTAAATGATTATTTTTGGTAACAGTCGATACTTCGTGATCAAATGACACCATTGATTTAGTTTGGCATATGTGACTCCATCAACTCACGGAGTGGCTCTTTAATGTTTTGTTTTGATCGCCTGTCGTCACTGAGCGGCGTCCTTTCCGTTGATCTCTGGCTACATGCCTGAGTGTGCAACAATGTTGAAATATCCAAAGGTCGTCGGCCCTCTCCTTCAAGATAACGGAATAATAAATAAAGTATTAACCTGTCTTGTGAAGTATAATAATCAAATGAACATATGTTCAAATGATTCCGTTTAAATATTAATCTTGCAAACATTTGAGTTTGAGTAGCTCTGTCTGCCACAGACCTGTGTCTGACTGTCAGTGTCATACTAATGCGATAATGATCGGTTTAGCAGTTTCATACATTGACCAGTTTTGTATGGAATAAGAAATATATTATTTTGATTGACGTAAGAGATCAATACAGTAAAATGATTTAGTAAATGATATATAAGGATTAGGCTAAAGTTGTGCATCCATAATATCATTGTCTTCCCCATTCAAAATTTGTGTATTTAAAAAATCGCCAACCTCATGGGCTGATAACTCATAAACCTAAAGGAAATTTAAGGAAAACACTCTGTCGTGATAAAATGCACCTCCACCCCATCCCATATCTTCCTTTTAAAATACACAGGACAGATGTAGAAGTATCAGATTGCTCTTTGTGGAAAGATTCCTTCAAATTGGAGTTTTGGTCAAAATCTGTGACATGACCAAACGCAGGTATATGCGCATGTGTACATGTTAAAAGCGGTCAAGCCCGATCAGACCATATAGTATATCCATAAGAAGGAAGGAAGCGTTCCTGTAGTAGGCGATGTACTTAATTCGGGTTTGGTCTTTATACAAATCATTTTCAAAGAATCTATCACGCTGAGTGACCTTTTAAGCGTGCGTTTCCCTCCTAGATACCATAATTCTTATTATTTTTTTATTTTGGTTGCCAACCTGTCAAGTGAGTATGTAAAAAAGACTTATCTTACTCTTTTTTAACCGCTGTAATTCTGTTACAAAAACTTCCCTAGGACGTATTTTTCTTCGAATAATGCTAAAATCTCTCCTAACCGCCACAAACTGGCCATAAAAAGCTGAATCTTGTCATTGTCGTTTGTGACTATATATATCATTTGGTTATAATTATAACCTTCTCTTTGGTAAAAACTTAAATTTTATTGTTAATAACTTAAAAGCAGGTTAAATTGAGTGCAATCTCTTTATACCTACATATAGTTGTGAAAGGATTTATCATTAGTATCGATGTTTGTATCGCTACCACACACACTCTAGACAATATATCAGGATATTTATATCGCAAGGGTCCAAGATACATTGTTGTAACGCCATAAAGAACTATATATATCGATACTTAAAACATTATTTGTCTACAAAAATAACTATTTAAGCTGGCAAATTTTTATTCTACTTAATGTGATAAGACAAAAAACCGATTTACAACATTGCTGACTTTCTTTCCCTAACAATCATATCGCAGGTTCCTTTGCAATTCTCCCATGATATATCGTCTAACAAAACAGGAGTCGGATGTATCGTCTGGGAAGTAAGCCCACAATACTCAGGTCTACCTACATGACACATAGGTCTACCTAAATGTGAACATGTCTGCCTACATTATACACAGCTCTGCCTAAATGATACACAGGTCTACCTGCATGATACACAGGTCTACTTACATGATACACAGGTCTACTTACATGATACACAGGTCTACTTACACTACTTACATGATACACAGGTCTACTTACACTACTTACATGATACACAGGTTTACCTAGATGATACACAGGTCTGCCTAAATGAAACACATGTCTACATACATGATACACAGCTCTGCCTACATGATACACAGGTCTACCTGCATGATACACAGCTCTGCCTACATGATACTAAGGTCTTCCTTCATGATACACAGGTCTACCTACATGATACACAGGTCTACCTGCATGATACACAGCTCTGCCTACATGATACTAAGGTCTTCCTTCATGATACACAGGTCTACCTACATGATACACAGGTCTACCTACATGATACACAGGTCTACTTACACGATACACAGGTCTACCTAGATGATACACAGGTCTACCTACATGATACACAGGTCTACTTACACGATACACAGGTCTACCTAGATGATACACAGGTATACCTACACGATACACAGGTCTACCTACATGATACACAGGTCTACCTACATGATACACAGGTCCACCTACACGATACACAGGTCTGCCTACATGGTACTCAGGTTTACCTAGATGATACACAGGTATACTTACACGGTACACAGGTCTACCTACATGATACACAGGTATACCTACACGATATACAGGTCTACCTACATGATACACAGGTCTACCTACATGATACACAGGTCTACCTACACGATACACCGCTCTGCCTACATGATACTCAGGTTTATTTAGATGATACACAGGTCTACCTTCATGATACACAGGTCTACCTACATGATACACAGGTCTACCTACATGATACACAGGTCTACCTACATGATACACAGGTTTACCTACATGATACACAGCTCTACTTACATGTCAGTTTGAAGTGTGAACTCTGTAATCAGGTACCTAAATTGAATTGTTTAAGGTAGATACTTGTACAGCTCATGAATTCCGGGGGAGGTGGTAGAAAAACTACCAGGGCTAAAATTTGAAAAGGGACAAGAGAACTAAGGTAAGCTTCATTGCCATTTCGATTCTGTTGCTATCTTAATTTTTTTTTTTTTGTAAAAAAAATATTTGATGTTATTGGGCTACAGGGCTAAATTTATTTAGAGAAAAGTGTATGAAAATCCTGTTAAATATTTAAAAACAAAATGCATGTTGCAAGATGTGCCTACAGTGAAGTTTTATGAAAGCAGTGCTTTCCCTATTATTTTCATAGGAAATAAAGAAATGTGACAGTACAGAAATTTCATGAAACAATTGACACACAATATTTTAACTTAGAAACAGTGTTTGTATAGATTTTAAAGAATGCAGGGAGTTAATTTAAATTATGAATTCACTAGACATAACCCTTCATTCCTTGTGACATTTTAAACAAGTTATAAAATATCCTCTTACCAAAACAGTAATGAAATATTTGATACAAATGGATTGTATTGGATTAGATCGTTTAGCACTGAGGCTTAAATTTAACTCAGAGAAAACCTATCAGTTATTTGGAATTTCATTTTCAAAATTCAAATATGATAATTATTCATGATTTTGTTAAAGAATTCAATAAATTCATGATCGAACTCTGAGGATTTTGGACGCAACAAAAGTACCAAAGCATTAAATTTACTTGTTTGATCCAGAGATCTAATGAGCATTCATGCATTAAACTCTTTGATGATTCTTAAACCTTTTTGACCTGTGACGTCATGCATAAATTAACCTACGCTGCATAAATTAGCTCGATCCAGGAAAGCAGGTTCTCGAACCCCTCCTTATACTACTGATCAATTGTCAGGAAATCCTGAAATTTATTTGATTCTCTGAAATCATTGACAAGTTAAGATAAGTTGTAAGAATGTTTTCACTGAACTTTATTGTTTACTGTGATCTATTCAACTCAAACTATGATTGATAGTTCTTCAATATCATAAATGTTTGTTTGATGGTTGAGGACAAAAAGGTTTAAAGTCATTTTCATAGATCCCAGGTGTTGCATAATCCGTAGAAGCAGACTTTAGAAATTGCGGAAGATAAGAATTTCAAATAAACATTTATTTATTCTGTAACTACCTAACTGTACAGTTGTATTATCTTTCACATGATGATCCACTTTGAGATAAATGAAGAACACCTAATGGTTTATGTTGATTCAAACCTGATTCTCTCCCCTTAATCATCAGTTTAAATGTTATTTATCTAATGTCATTTGCATAGTATGTATGGTTTATGGTCATATTTATCCCTAAAAGTAAAAGCCTGAAATAAAAACATCAAACTTCTCTATTGTTTATTCGTTTAAATATGGATGATGTGTATTTTGATTCTCACAAAAAATGCTTGATAATAAGTCTTTAATTAAAAATAATTAAAATATCAAATCTTAATTTCAAAGATTGAACCCTGAAAGAGACAAAAGAATCTTTTTAGTAAAAAGAATTATAACAAATGTTGAATCATTTGAATCATAATTTTTTGATAATTTTAAAGTTTTGCAAGCAGTAAGGGGCTGTGCATTTGGTGCAGGACGGGGGTTGTTGGAAGCAGTAAAGAGTAAAACAATTACTTCAGTAAATTTTTGCAAAATAACTTCTTGAAATGTCAACTTTATATCATGCAAATTACATTTATGTATAATTTTCTTAATATTTCACATTCTTTCGAAAGAAAGAATGTATCAATTCAGACAAATTTGAAATCTTTAAACAATTGACAAGGCGTCTCGTGTAAGAATAAGAAGTCTTTCACAAGTTTTCATCTTTCTAGGTCGTTTTCACCTGAAGAAGATGATGAAAATAGTTTTATAGGGCAAACCTCCTGTGATCCTTAAAAGTAGTCACTGGGTCACAAATCTATAAATTTGAATCCCTATCAGCTTAGGAGACTAAATACATGGTTTCAACTTTCTAGGCCATTAGATTCTGGAGAGATGAAAATGGGTTATTACTATACTGTTAACAGGGTCACCAAATCTATAAATCTGAATCCCGATCAGCTAAGGAGATTGTACACAAAGTTTCAGCTTTCTAGGTCTTTTGTTCCTGGAGAAGATGATAATAGGTTTTTAGGGCATGACCCTGTGGCACTTATTAGGGACCCTTATAAAACAATGGTTCTGAGGAAGAAAATGACATAGTTAAAAGGTTACGGACGGACAGATGGAAGCCAGAAGCCATACCATGCAATAATCCAGGTGGGTAAAAAGTTAGCCTGACACTCGCCCAGGGGAGGAGGCCTAATTACTTTTTGATAATGCCCATGGATCATGTTTAATCTAACTTTAACTGACACAAACAGCGAAAAGAGTTTTAATAAATCATAAAAAGATATATGGTCTCCGTAAATAATAGTAGTAGTAAATAATCTTAATTATGTTTATCATAATTGCTGTTCAAACATGGCATGTCAATGCGTTTCTGAATTGTACCCTCTGTATTTGTAACGGACGCTGAAACCATATCAATCTACCTCAACTTTAAACATGATTGCTTTTGATAAAATTCAAACAGTTAAAAATAACAATCATATTACCAATCCTATTTAAGTGTTTAACCGTTATTTTGACTAACGCTATTTCAACAAATTAGACTGTATTCCTATGGATATTAACCCTCAAGTTGCTGAATATTATTTTGACCAGTTTTGCCCCCGTGGCTGAATTTTCCAGCACTCGCCTCGCTACGCTAATAACGCAATTAGCCCCTGTGGCTGAATTATTTCGCACCGCGAGTCGCGGCTGTTTTTTCGATAAATGGTGTATTCCCATGGCGGATTACGGGTGAAACTGACCGTTCGATACAAAAGTAGCCCGCCAATCCCGTACACAAATGAACGATCTTTATCCGAAACTTTGAATGAAATTTTTATCTTACCTAGAACGGTTTCTATTGCAATATGAAGATTGTCTTTATTTAGAGTTACGCAAAATCCTTAAATATAATCGCACAATTAATTTTTTTATATGGAATTGAAGATACATTATTCCTCTTTACGATGATATATATTTTTTTACAATGCGACCTCTAGTTAGATTTCTACAATTATCTAAAGATTGTCTTTATATCCGGCTGAATAAAATCCCTAATACTTAGCGCGCATACATGTATTATATATGGAATTGTAGACAATTTATTCTTCTTTATGATGATAAAAGATTGTTAGAAAATGTCACCCTGTTCAAAAGATATACGCCGCGAAAGATGGTTGGGGGTACCCCGAGGATGCTCCGACATAACGGGATTTTTAGCCAGAACTAATTCTCCCTTGGGCAGTCTGGCATCGGTACGCTAATTAGTACCGTTATACCCCCGGGGCACCCCCGAGGCACCAGCATGCGAGTGCCAGTGTTCTAAGCAACAGCGTTGCTTCCTGCTGTACCGATCCTCTCGGCGCGTGCAGTCACACGCGGGCGAACATTCCGAGATAATAAAATCAATCATTCTATACGCACGCCGCATCGTTATTTCTTGCTGCGCATGTACAAATTATACATGGAAATAAAGATAAATCTTTCGTCCTTACGACTGTGAAAAAATTATGAAAAGGTGCCAACTGGTTCAAAAGATATGAAAAACGAAAGAGTGATACCCTCAACTACTTGAAAACAAATTTTGATAAGCGTTCTATTTGCGACACCAGTCGCATCATTGACCGCATCGTTATTATGGACTGCGCATATGCATATTATACATGGAATTAAAGACAATTCTATTCCCTTGAAATAGGTGAAAAAAATATAAAAAAGTATAAAATAGTTCGGGAGATATGAACCGCTAAAGAGCGACACCCTCAACTACTTGAAAATAGATTTTGACAATCGTTTTATTTGCGACATTTGTCGCTGCACTCGCCACACCATTTTTATTAATTGCGCACATGCATATTATACACGGAATTAAAGATCATTCTTTCCGCGTGAGAAAGGTGGAAAAAAAATTAAAAAGTGCCAAATAGTTCGGGAGAAATGAACCGTTAAAGAGGGGTACCCTCAGACATTTGGGGAAAAAAATTTATAATTGCGACATTTTTCGCATTATTTGCCGCTTCTTTATTATGTGTTGCGCACATACACATTTCAAAATGAATCAAAGCCAGTTCTTTTCCCTTTACGATGATGTAAAAAGTATGAAGTTTTGCCACCCGATTCTAAGAATACAAATTGCGAAAGATCGGGGTAGATTCGTGATGCGGCTCGTATCGAACGTCCAGTGACAGCTCACATTGACTTTCTCTGTCTCTTTTACGACTTAAAAAAAAGATTATTTTATTGACAATCAGTATTTTATATTACTCATTCACCTTATTGATGTGAAGAATAAACTTTATAAGGAGAGTAACGCTCATCCACACTTCTGCTTCTTTCTTCTTTCTTCAATCTTCTTGAGTATCCCCCTCATTTTCCTTCTCTGACATCAAACTGATATAAGCTTTAGTGCAATCTTGTGACGTGTGATAAATTCTGAAACATGGTGCTGCACATAGAGCCACATTACACTCGCTACATTCGTAAGAAGATTCTTTGCCTACCCTTTTCTTCTTTCGAACTGGCTCATTGCTTTCTTCCACTGCCCTTCGAAAGAGTTCTCTTTTCGCTTTGGAGCAAACAACACACATACGGGAAAGCCTCTTCTTCTTTCCAACAGGCTGAATCTTTGATGGAAAGTGTCGACCATGAAGACGTAACACACTTTCGTCGCTTGTGCTTGGCCTGCCACGAGGACGTCTACGCAGGGAAGGTACTTTTTCCGTGTCTGCGAAGGTGATCATATGCTGCACTATATCTTTTCTGAATTGACGGCTTGTTTTCAAGGTTTTGTCTTTTGAGAATTCTTTATAGAGAATGTAAGAGTTCAACATGGCAACGTTTAACACATGAAACCACACTCGCTTCCACCATTTAAGAGTTTTCATTTTGAACGGGGTGTACGACAGCATCTGGTCGGCCCGATCCACACCTCCCATATATTTGTTGTACTCGTGCACAATACTTGGTCTCGTATTTGCTTCCCCAGTCACTCGGTTCTTCTTCCCTGTCTCTACAATTTCAGTGTCTTCTACGGTTGACATGAGCAGCACTGACTTCCTGTCCTCATACCTCACAACGAGTAGGTCTTGATTGTGATAGATCATCATATCCCCTTTCTTCTGTTTTTTCTGTGCCTTCTTTAGCTTTTCAGGAATGCCTTTGCGATTGCCTCTCAACGTCCCAGTTGCACCAGTTCCCATTTCCCACAAGTTTATATACAATGCCACAGAGGAATAGAAATTGTCCATGAACACATGATATCCTTTCCCAGCATAATCCTTCACCAAGTCCATGACGAGATCATACGTTTTCCCACCGACAGAAACAGATTCATTTGTTTTTCCAGTGTAGAGTTGAAACTTGCAAACATAACCATTGGTTGAGTCACACAGCATGTAGGCCTTTATCCCATACTTCTTCGGCTTGTCGGGATTGTATACTTTGAAACTCAGATGGCCTTTCCAAGGCACCAACCCTTCGTCAACACAAATAGTTTGATGCGGCTTGTAAATTCTGGAAAAACGATGCACGATGCGCTTGTACAAATAGCCAAGTTTATTGATTGGTGAAAACTGGGGTGTGTTTCGTCCCGGCATTTGGTTATTATCATTCAAATGTAGGTACGTTAGTAATAACCAGAACCTATCACGAGGCATACATTTGGCAAAGAAAGGCGTCGACGTCACATCACTCGATGACCAATACTCAGAAAAGTTTCTCTGTACAACCAAAGACATTGCTATAGTCATTGCTACGAATACTTTCATTTCTTCAGCATTCGTATCATACCATTGCCTCAACCTTGAACAGGGCTTTAGAACCGTATCGTCAACCTGTTGGTGGAAGTATCTGTTGGTTTCTGCTGCCATTGATCCATAATCATCTTCATGAAAAAACAACCCGAAATAGTCTACAGGTTGCGGGTTATCAGGCAATTCTATGAAGCGTCCTAATCCCGTGTTGCCAGTAAATTGGAGATCAACACGTCCACGTGGCCTCGGACCCTCTGTCCAGCGTTCCATAAAGTTGTCACGGTCATCAAAATGTGTGTCCATTTCATTATATTGCTCATCAAAGCCACTGAACTCTTCTTCTGTGGAAGTACCAGTCGTAGCAGTTTCACCCGTAGCTGCTAATATGTGTCTTGCAATGTTTCTTATTTCTACATCACTATCAATGTCACTTTCACCATCACTGTCACTGTCACTATCACTATCACTCTCATCAGTTGATTCCATATCAGAAGCTTCATCGGCATGGACCTCGTTGATGAAGTCGTCGTCGCTAGACGTTGACGGACCTTCCCAACTCCTGGTTCGCGGCCTCCTGGCCTTAGGCATCTTTCACATCAATCTGTAAATGATTGAAAATAATTTAGGCACACGCAAGATATAATAACATCAACACATGACCTGTTGTACAGAGAAATTCAATGTGAGCTTCATGGACGTTCAATTGCCACATTTTGTAAGTGTTTGAAACAAAAATTCACAATCCCGCCGAAGGTGCCGATGGCACCGACGGCCGCCGACGTTGTATCAACATTATCAACCCTGATGCCGCCTTCTGACTCCTATGCAACGAGCCGGCGAGTCGCGAACAACTGCCTTCTACGTCAGGAAAGTTCTGATTGTCAGTTGTGGATTACAAAAGTTTTTCAACTCTTGACTTCTCTTCCGAGAATGATAGGTTCCACGGGCCTATCTGTCGGGACGGCCGTAGTCAACGAGCACCCGGCCCCTTGTCTTTATTTCACTCGAAGGAACTCATGCCATCCCGACATATATAGCAAACTATTTAATACATTGGAATGCTACCAAACTTTTTTCTCAAAAATGAGTTTCCTCGACCAACACAAATTTGGCAGAGAAAAACACATACCTGCTGGCGGTGCCCGACGAAAGTCCGCTGAAATTTTTTTTCTCGAACACGAACATTTTCGTTGGACACATTTTCTTATGACCTGATGGCGGTGCCCGGCGAAAGATCCCCGACATATTTTGTCTCGTTTGTACATGTACATTTTATATATCACTTTGTAGACAATTTATTCCTCTTGATAATGATATAAATGGTTTTGAAATGTGTCATTTGTACACGGGGATATGAAGTGCCAAAGTTTCCCTATTTCCGTCACTAACGGAATTGCGAAGTGCGAAAGTTGTTCTTTTTACGGCACTTGTTGAATCTTTATTTATTTGCGCGCATAATAATTGATATAGGGAATTAAAGCCAATTCATTTGTCTTTATAGTGATGTAAAATTCAACAAAATCTTTTTCACGGTGTAAAAGAAATTCATTGTGAAAGAAAGGCACATGAAAATCGCGCTTCAGATCACATGATAAGAAAGTCGGCAAAATTACCTTTTTGTGCGGCGCTTGCTGTATCTTTATGAATTGTTGCGCATGTACACATTTTACATGGGATTAAAGACAATCTTTTTCTCTATCTTGTGATATAAAAAATGTCAAAATATGTAGAGCACATCATGAGAAAATTGGTGTGACAAAACAGTGTAAAACTAAAAATATATAAAAATCACCTTTTTTGCGGCACATGCGGTATCTTTATTTCACGAGGCGCACATATGTTTTTTACATCGAATTAAAGAGATTTTTTTTCTCTTTCAAATGATCCCACCTATATTGAAATCTGCCCAAGGGTTCAGAACATAGGGCGTGCGATAGGAAGGCGTGCATAGGGTCAAAATGCACGCGTCTCAGTAAACGATAGCATGCGCGGGTCGGTAAGCTCGTGCGAGAGGGTAGAAAGTGCCCACAGGCTATTAGCACGTACGGCGGGGAGTGGGGGAAAATTGAGTGATTTTAAAGCTTATTATCGGTACGATAAACGTTATCAATCGTTGCATAATTTTCGGAACATGTACGCGCATTATTTAGAACACCAACGAAACAAAATTCGGTAGCTTAGCGACACACGGACGGAAAGTACTAGCGTTAAACTGACACTACTGCCGTGCAACAATTGCCCGTCCTTCGCTGCTGTGCACCTCGGCGTTAATGAGCTAGCGTGAGAAAAATAGAGTTTCGATGTCGCATCTCGCCCAGAGGACATGCGGTCAAAGCAAATTTCAACCCGGACAGGCCCGGGACCCGCATCTTAAGGGTTAAGATTTCTAGGGATTGTTTCGCACCTCTATCTAAATAAAACAATCTGTGCAAAAAAAATCACATCAAATGTGAAAAAAACAAGAAAGGCTCATCAGTCAAAACAAATCTTAAGTTTAAACAATGAAAAAAACAAGTAATATTTATGTTGTACTCTGAACTGACAGAACTTAGAACACAGCTTACTATAATGTTAAATACATTACCAATACAAAGTCACTTTGAGACAATAAATATAGTTTCTCTCTGCATTTTTGCAAATTGAAGAATTTGATAACCGTTTTCAACTAAATGTTTAAACCCTTCCAACAAGACATATTTTTTTTCAATCACAATGCATCTTCCCACGGCAAGGTGAAAACGTATCGGGATAGACTCTCCATGGAAGCAGGAAGCGTTAGAAATCTTTTTGTTTTGGCTTTTTGTTATGAAGATTATTATATTGTAAATTGCAACTGTTTTGAAAAACAGTACACATTAGTTATAACATCTTTCCCCGCATGGCCAAAAATTACACCAGTCTTTTAAAATCACTGGCTTGTCTAAACTTTGCTGCCAACAAGTTAAAATTGTGTTCTTTGGCAAAAAGTTGCAATTCTCATTGAACTACCAAAATCTATGGCAACAGCCTGGATGACAAGTAAAGAGAAGTACGGGAAAAGCGGCAAGGTTTATCTTATGTAGTCTTGCGCAGAAAAAGTCTATGCATGGACGATGTAGTATATAAAAATAACACAACCCGTGTCAACCGATAACTTAATGCATGTTTTAACAAATCTATAAGTTTTATCCTAAAAGAGAATCCTCAAATTAGAACTACAAGCCACAAGACAATTAGTGAAAAATATAAGGTAAATAACTTGATTATACGTCCAGAGTAAAAACTAACAAGAGTCTGAATATACAGATCTACAGATGCTTAACTCTTTCATTTTCAGAGGAAAACATGGATTTTGTTCTTTCAGATATCTATTTCTTTAACACTTATTTTCTTAAATTTATCATAAAATATCATCCAACATATTTTATATCTATATTTAAGATGTAAGGCGCTTTTGAAACCTAACTGTAGAGAAAGAAACAACTAATATTAACATATATATGTATTTTGTATAAATGAGAACATTGGTATTGTGACACCTGCCTTATAGGACCAGCGTGATCAAAGAAGTCGTCAATCTATCAAAGTGGCACTTACAGGCCTCTAATCAATTTTTCTTAATTCATACAATATTGTCATCATTCATTTCATAAACTTCCAAAATGCCTCACAGTCGCTATTTAATCTTTATATCTAAAAAGATGGTTTAAATTATCATAATTCTATTATATAATTATATTTATGTTGACACAAAAACCATACCTCCGTTATAGAATTAAACCTTAAATAAAGTTTCAGCCATTCAAACCACTGTCGTCCAGTGGTATGATGATCGACCTACGGCATAGAGGTGTAGTGTTATGTAGTGAGGTTGAAAATAAGTTAGATTATGGGTTTTTAGGAAATATTCAGTATGCTTAGAATAAGGTTTAAGTAGAGAGATAATATTTGAATGAAGCAAATGTGTAGACAAAAGAATTAATCGAGCAGGTGATGAAGTTTAGCACAATGCGTGTCAGGGAGTTATCAATTAGGAGAAACACAAGTAAGAAAAGAGTTCTTGTCAAGGATTGTGACATATTGGAAGGATTGTCATTGGAATTAATGGACACATCTTCATTTAGTAATTTCATATGTCAAATACAACTAGGTAAGAAGAAGTGATGAGAGATAAAAAGGCATTATTGTGATGTAATGAATAACTGAGCATTTGCTAAAGTGAATTAACCAATTAGAGAGAGTAATTCGTGACGTCATGGAAGTCAAGGTGCAAAGTTATCAAGGTCAAAGGTCAGAGAGCATTTCTGTCATAGGGTGAAAGAAAGAGTATGATTTGTCAAGAGTAAAACACACCCAGAAGATGATTAAAGCGATCAGGGGTCAAAAAGGGGATGCACGAGCTGTTTAGGTTAGTTAGTCAGATAGTAAGTTAGGAGGTGAGCTAGACAAGAAAAAGTAGGAGGTGAGAAAAGCCGGGGAGACGCAGGGCTTCGGCCGGGTCAAGCAGAGGCTAGTTTGCAGATGGGTAAAGTACTTTAGGAGTAGAGTAAGTATAGGGGTAAATTCTGTAACGATAGGTTAAGAAAGTAGAGGTAAGAGTAGGAATTGTATGTTCAAGTAAAATGCCTAAACTGTTTTTATGATAAAATGATGAAAAACCTTCCTTCGTATTTATCTCACATGCTCATAAGCGAGTCCCCAACATCAAACCAGTAATTGTGACAATAGGAACTATTTGAGTTCGAGCTGACATATCAAAGCAATTGCAATTTGAAATTTGAGTTATTTTCAAAAATGATAGTCAGTTAACTCTTTGAGTATATTTGAATCTTGTCATCTTCTGTTATCTTCTTTGAAGAGGAACGTGTGAAGGATAATATCAAGATATTTGCTAGGAGCAAATGGCAGCATTAAGATAATTGTTTGGGATATTATTCAGATAATTTCCAGAGGTAGATAGATTCAATCAGGTTGGAGGGAAATTATGAGAAATAGTATCCCTAAAGAACAACCCAGTAACGTTGGTGGAGGTTTAAAGTGATAGTAAAACATTTCCTACATTATTTCAGACCTAATTCAAGCAAGATTTTATTGAAAAAAGGTATTGGAACATTGTGTAGATTGTGAAGATATCTTTGACCCATGCAACTGTCGCATCCAGTCCAAAACACAAACAGGTGTCATCATCGATTATCAGCAACTTACAACAAAAACAATCCATTGACTAAAAAATAAGAAATACTATGACTACTGTGGCTGTTGAAGATGATGTTGTTCAAAAGTATTCTAGTTAATTACTATATTTACCAAGCACAACAATCCAGCTGTCTCCATGTTTCAACCTACACAGCACCAGGTCAGCAGCAGATCTGGCTATCATCCCGTCTGTCCAGGGTAAACGGTCATCTGGACAATACAGAAAGGTACAAAATATCATTAAGTAATTTTAAGTTAAGATCAAATTTGTTTAAAGAGACTTTCAAAAGTTAATCTATTATATTTACTTAAAGTAGTACAGAGTATGTTTTGATATCGTAAATATCACTATTTCTAAGATGCCTAGCGGTTAGAACAATCGAAAAAAAAGTACTTTATCAGACAATAAAGGTATAGTTTTTTCATGACGTAACATTTGAATGACGTTATATCCGCTCTTCCCCGCTGGCCCCTCGTGATCACGCGTCCATGGTAACCTTTCATCTCGGTTCTTTCGATCAACATGGCTTGTCCCTTTATGTCTATCGTATTGGCGCTTTTGTCGATAATATTTCTTTTAATGGTGACTAGTTTCGAATCATTTAGTTCTATCTACCGGAAATAAGAAAGGAAAGCAAATGCTTGTCGACTGTCGACTGTTGTTTCGCGTCAGGTCACGGCGCCCCGTGTGACTGTGACGTTGGTTCACGTCAACCGTCTCTACCAGGTCAACCTAATAATTATATAATTCTGGGTGTACAGCCCGAACAGTCTGCTTATATAAGAGATTAAAGCATCATCTTCAACGTTTATGACAGCAGCAAAAAATAGATGTCAGGATTCAGTCCGCCATCATGCTTCCAAAACAAACATTACCCATAATTCTTTGTGGAATGTTGACCACGTGATAAGCCTTATATGGGCAATGTGGCCAGCACTGCATAATCGCACGACAAGAGTTTGTAAAAGTAAAGGTTTTTTAAAAACCAAGAGGTGTTAATTTGTTTGTTTAAGTTTTTGAAGAAAAAGAAAAGCAGAAAATATAATTCAAAATTGAATAAAGGAAAAAGTTAAAGTGCAAAACTGCAACAATCAGAGCTTTAACCAACTAAATGTCGTTTTAAACTAGGGGTTGGGTTCTATACTTGGAATAGCCAACAGTTAGCCCTGTTCATGGATTATTAATGTGAGCGACGTAAACACTATATTTTATTTCGAGATTATTAAAATCAGAGTGGTCCCTGTAAAGATCATTTTAGCATCTTAGAAAAGAAATAAAGTTCGCTCTACCCCAATGTGTTTTGTAATAAAGTATAGTTTTGCCCTGAACTATTGTAACGTTAAAGCACTCGGACTACCGTCCTCGTGCTTTAACTATAATAGTTCAAGGCAAAACTATACTTTATTACAAAACACATTGGGGTAGAGCGAACTTTATTTCTTAAATAAACAATTAAAATTGTATTAGGCGAGGTTTACCGAGCCTAATACATAGTTTTTATTGTTTATATAGTGATATTTACGATATCAAAACATACGTAGGTAATAATCTCTTTATCATATAATGTCATTTTTAAATAAACCTCCTTTTTCGGTTAATTTTGTGTCCCCTTTACAAACGAAAAGGGCGTATGAACATACCCACGTCATCACTAGGCAAACTCACATTCCATTTCGCATCATAGGAAAATGACGTCACACAAGAGAAAAATAATGCAATTTGTCAAACCTTTTACAACAACAGTGTACTCGTTTTGTTTTAATAAACCATCACACAAAATACGTCATAAATGTTTCAGATATATCTTATATCGTTCAAAACATTTGAAATTGAAACCGAGACGACCCGTCGCCTGCCGTTGCACTTTTGTTGGAATCTTTGTCAGGCGGGAGTGTTCAAACCTTCCTTCATACTCTACACCATCGATGTGCACATAGTAGTGTTTGCTCCCATTATACATATCAATAACAGCTGTGATAGTACCTTTGTTATCGATGTGAACACTAACGCTGATTGACGAGGCGGCCATGTTTGTATGTTGACGCTACGTCACACCAAACTCGACACATCGTTTGTATTGCCAAAGAAACGTTTTCGGATTCGCTCTTCTCGGTACGGAGCTAGCAAAAGTAGTGCGACCTAGTTAACCTCATTTGCATTGTTATCAGGGATCTGATAACATGATTACAAGATGGGCTTATTGCACCGATAACACTGCCCATTATATGATAAAATAATTTAAGGTATCTTGACTATTTCAACATGAAAATGAATATAACTTTCTGTTTGTACATAATTCTCAATGTTAAGTGATGTCTTGCACTATCCAATTAGTGACAAAGTGTTTACAACATTACCTGAATTATGTTTGAAGAATGTTTAGTATACTGTTTGGTCTGTACACTTTTGAGACTCACTTTTATTTCATCCTTATCAAGTTTTTAATTGTTATTCAAAAGAGATATTTTATCCATTCAAATATTTCAGAAACCGAGAGTTTTCTTCATATTCATTTTAAAACCTAAAACTACAAAAATGTTAATATAGTTATGATATAGTTAATATGTAACGGGCTCTGTAACTCATCAGCCGTTGTATTGTTTGTTATTGATAATTGAAGACAAACAATATTACATAATCCAGGTGAAAGACATCAGTGTCTGTGATGTCAAGGTGACTAATATTGTATTTACTATACATATTATAAATCCTGAAGATCTGAAATTGACAGAATTACAAAAAAAAACTTTGTTAATTAAGCACAACGAAACAAATAAAGAAGTGAGCACATTCCCCTGCTTCAAACTATAGTCTGGATTTCTTGAAAGAAAAAACCCCGTTAAATATACTGTAAAGATTAACATTTGAGTGACGTTGGATGAGAGTAAAATGGTAAGTTTCAAGTCATGTTTCCATGAAAACTGCGAAAAAGAAAAATGATACGTTGGTCTAACCCTCAAAAGGCTCATCTAGGGATCATGGTTGATAAGTGTATGAAGTTTAGTGAAGCTAGCATGTATAGTTTAGAAGATATACTCCGAACAAAGGACTTTATCACTGTTTTAGTCATGTTTCCATGGAAACCGCAAAAACAAATAATCATTTGTTGGTCTAACCCTCAAAAGGCTCATCTAGGGATCATGGTTGATAAGTGTATGAAGTTTGGTGAAGATAGCATGTATAGTTTAGAAGATATACACCGGAAAAAGTACTTTATCACTGTTTTAGTCATGTTTCCATGGAAACGGCAAAAAATAAAAATCATTTGATGGTCTTACCCTCAAAAGGCACATCTAGGGATCACGGTTGATGAGTGTATGAAGTTTGCTGAAGCTAGCATGTATAGTTTAGGAGAAATGCTCCGGACAAAGGACTTGGTCATAGAGTCATTGTTTTAGTCATGTTTCCATGGAAACCACAAAAAATAAAAATCATTTGTTGGTCTAACCCTCAAAAGGCAAATCTAGGGATCATGGTTGATAAGTGTATGAAGTTTGGTGAAGATAACATGTATAGTTTGGGAGATATGCTCCGGACAAAGATTTGTGACGGACGGACAGACAGACGGACGGACAGACGGATGGAAGGACAGAATGAACGCTATATACATTGTAAGGTGAGAGCATAATGATAGTGATACAATATATTAAGACTGTAACAATCTTCAACAATATAATAGGGCTGGGGAAGCTTAGAATAATAATAATATTGATTGAAGCGTACGTAAAAGATAAACATTGAGGCTTTTGCCTAAATATATAATGATCTTATTATAACACATAAACTTGATCTCAAGCTACATCAACAAGAGCATCAGTGAGCTGTACTCACATATATATATATATATATATATATATATATATATTTTCCACTCATATATTCCCGCTTCCTATAGTGGTCACATAACGTTTAGATACAAATATTGTACTAGGCTTCAAAAAAACAAAGAAATTTGCATAAATTATGCAAATAAGTGAACAAAGCATACAAAAGGGCCCATTTATCCATTATAGTGATTAAATATGTGAAGTTTCTTTACAATGCAGCTTAAAGTGCCTGATTTATGAGACAAAACAAATTTTGACAAAAAACTAATAAATTATACTTATTTGGGACGGAAACAAACAATCAGCAAATTTACACATCAGAGGGATTAAATTGTGTTACAATCCAACAATTAGTCTTTGAGTAATAAACGAAAAAAAATTTTTTTTTAAATACGAAAAGGATTGCATAAAGTATGTGACACAATTACAACACGAGGTTTTCAGCAATATCGTCGTATCTTTTATTTATAGGGGAATCAACAACTCACAGGTCAGGCAACAATAACAACTTGAACAGCAACTGTAGGTCAGGCAATTGTAACAGTAACTATAGGTCTGCAGTTACAGAATGGAGATTGAAGAACGTCAGCTATCTGCACCATGTGGGATGATAGCTGGAACGGCTGTCGGGCACTTGGCCAGAGGCGGCTAGAGAGTTGGTTTTGGTTTCTATAGGTACACAGTACTCACACAGAACACAGGGTCCAAGTTTCTTCTGGTTGACACAGTTGAAGACAGAGCTCACACAGTTGAAGACAGAGTTCTTAGTGTAGTTCTCGTTACTTGACTTACTTCAGCCGGCCTCTGGACACACTGATGTTTTCATTCGTTCTCTCCCGGCCATACACCAATGGCCAGTATTTAAAGAGGTATTTTAGCTGAGGTCATCACAACGTGTCCTCCACGTACTATGTCCAGGCAAGTCTTCTCGTGACCTGTGCCACATAGTCCCTTGTCAGCATCTTCTTAGTCAGCATCTCGTGACCAATTATGAGTTATCGCTTGACCTCAGTTGACCAATTATTATTATCGGGCAAAACAGTATTATGTTACAAGTAAGTGAATTAGTAACCTAAAGGTGCAGTCCAGCATATTTTGAGCTTTTTAACAAGGCGTTTTATGTCAAAATGAAAATCATGGATATATTCATTTATAGGTTAAAGGGAATATCTGCCACAAAAATTGCCGCCTTGATTATGGAAACGTTTCCATAAATATGGCGGCTAAACCGGAAATGCGTGACTCGCTTGTACACGATCGACTCTCAGTAAATAAACGTGTTACAACAGAGCGGCCGTGGACATGTTTCACAAAAGAAATCAGAAAGAGTGAGTTACAGAGATCGTCGATGATGAGAGAAGTGTAATCTTCAGTAACAAACTAGAAATCAAGTCGACTTGAGAGGAATAACACGTTCCCTGCCACCAAAACAGTCAGTGGACAACCCGGATGCTTCCTTGATGTCAGCCGATTCGAGGGCCCAGTGAGAAGCTTTTCAGCTTCAGTTGAAGCAAGTAAGAGATCTAATTATGACATTATATAAACATTCAAAAGGTACTTTTTTGCTTATATTATTTTTTATTCAGTATTTTCAATGTCAAGAATTTTTCAAATATAAATAAAAAAATATTGGTTGAATTCAGAAGTATTTTTTAATTATGATAAACATTTTCCTACAGATATTATTATCAACATTAGTGCTTTGGTCATTGATTGGACTTTCTTTCAAGTATCAAGAGAGATGAAGATACAAATTGATGTGAAATAAAGAACTGTTTACATAATGATTAAAATTAATTCATTTTCTGTAAATTATCAACCTTTTCAGGGATTTAACCATCTTTGATTTTGAAATGTTTAACAGTTATTCCATAGCTCAGTCTTACAAATGCTATAATTTTTCAAAAAGTTATTCTGATAACAAAATGTAAATTTACATCATTCATGATTCCAATTTTATTCTTGTGTGTGGACATTGAGTTTTTCTGTATTCTGATGACAAAAAACACAATTTTTAAATTAAACTACATGACAAAAGAACAGTAGTTTTTGTTTTTTATTAGGAAAATGTTATTAAAAAGTTCAGTGAGGATTAGAAATAATTTGTTTCACTTAGGACATTTCAACAAGTCCTCTTCATGACATCAAATAATTCAGCAACCAAAATGAATATAAACAAGTTTTATGTGTTTGTGTTTTGAAAGAAATAAAATTTTATATTTTTTAAATACTTATAGTGGCTTTGAAAAGTGATGTAGGTGACAAAAACATGACATTTTAAAACATAATTGTAAATTTGTTGCAGAAAATGAATGGTGAAAGAAAGAAATTTGCCACAAAATCAAAACGTGATTGAAGACAAAGGTAAACTTTACCTTCTCATTATTACAGACTTTCTCTCAAATTTCATTTCTCTTGGCCAGTGAGAACATTGTGATTGTGTCATTGTGTTTTCTAGGTATGTTTTCTTGACCAAGTATCAATTTCAAGTGTAAATGACAGTGTGTAATACTGATAAACTATAAGTAATATATGATACTATCAAAAAGGTTGACTATTGAATAATCAAGATATTTAAGGGTATAGTCTAGGCACAAGTTATTACGTCTGCGCGTCATCGTTAATAATCACCTCCAAATTAACAATGTGTTCCATAATATACTTTTGCGTGTGATTTTTGCTTCAATACTGTTTTAAAATGCACTTGAAAATGTTTTACGACAATCGAACGACTCACGTCATTGATTTGTAAACACCGATCACTTGACAAGTCGCTGCACACATGACACAGTTATGCGATGATTGGGCTGGATATCAATTGTAAATATCGCAAATAAAATTTTTAATTCATGTTATCGTCCGAGACAATGGCGAGTCCTCAGAGAAAACAACCATATCATGAATTACCCAGAGTTGCAAACAAAGCTCTACAGTCAGTGGCCAAAAGTGAGTTCGCACCGGTATGACGTCACAGACTGTCCTGATTTTGTACTATGATACAAAACCCCATTTAACTTTGTGAAAAAATATGGCACTCACTTGAAATTATCAGTACTTTGATATATGACCTCGAACTCGAAGATCCTGTCGAATTCTTGCAGGAATACTGTCGTAAAGGCTCCTGATGTAGGCAAGTGTGAGGCTCCTCCATATTTCACCAACGATCCGAACAAGGTTGTCTCTGCTCCTGACCTCATGAACTCGTCTTTTCAAACAATGTTTCAGAGTTTTCCAGACATTTTCTATTATATTCAAGTCAGGACTTTGAGCAGGCCATGGCAAGGTACGGATTCCATTGTCATTTTTCCATTGATTTGCTCTCATCAAAACATGACAGGGGGCGTTGTCCTCTTGGAATATCCACGGTCTGTTTGTGAAATGTCTAGTGATTACAGGTCACAAATTTTCATCAAGAATGTTAATATACTTATTTGTGTTCATGTTTCCATCCACAAAAGTAAGTGTCCCAACACCATGATACGTTATGCAGCCCCAGAACATTGCGGATATCACGTTCCGGTTGTCACGATCGGTGCGAATACCCAGACAATCGGGGAGTAATCTCTCATTTGTCTTCCTCCAAACGAAAACTTTCTGATCCCTTCCAATTTGTATTTGAGTCTCGTCACTAAATATGATATTTTTCCAATTTTCAATTCTGCACTGCAGAAAACGGAGTCGACGTTCACAATTAACAGGTGATATGGTGATTTTCTTTTAAACTTGTCGTCGTTTATATCCCTGTGAGAATAATCGTCTCCGAACAGTTCTAGTAGAAAATTTATGTGGAATTTGTGCATTAAAATTGTCAGTTAGATCTCTCAAACTACTCCGCCGATTCCGTTTGACAAGACGAAATAACTGCCGGTCAGATCGTCGTGACGATTTTCTTGGTCGACTTCTCGGTCGATTTTCATAAGAACCGCTGTCGCGAAAACGTTTTAAAAATTTCTGAACTGTTCTAGGACTAAAGCCAATAATTTCTGCAATTTTGTAACTCGATAAACCTTGCTGATTCAGAGAAATAATTATTTGTTTTGGCGGCCGTGAGAAGGCATCGTGTAGCAGACGATATAAAATGTAAACAAAGGGGAGTAACTGGTGCTACCGGTGTTAGAAGAAAAAGCACCCTATGAAATATCACCATTGATATTTTCATGACGATTGATTACCAAATAAAAAGACGCGAGGCATTTATTTCACAAAAAACGTCTGCGCACTATTCAGCGAACTGACTTTAGCGAACTCACTTTTGGCCAGTGACTGTATACTCCGACATTGTTTGAGTCAATTTTTAGCGCTATGCTGATTTCAACAATGAAATTCCTGGCTGGCTCGAAAAGAGCGCAGTGGAAACTTGCGCCTGTTTACCTCATTGCAGACATGACGATTTTCATAGCGTGAGGCTCAGTAACTTATGAGGTAGGTTGAATTTTCCATTGTATTTATATTTAATCTTGTTATTTTTCAATGTGTAGATATTTTTACACATTTTGAATTGTTGAATTTTAAAAGTGCCTTATGTCATATGATAAGGTTATAACCACGACAAAAAATGAGGATGCACTTACCATATTTCCCCGGGAAAAAAAACAGGGTTCAAATTCGATTAGTACTGCCCCTAGAATCTATTCAAGGCCCGTGTGGATTGTATTCTAGACCCTAATTGTATTCGAGAAATTGGATACATTCTACATGTTTCAAGTAAGATTTTCGTTATTAATTGCCATGATGCAGCCTTTAATGTGTGAGTTATAGGTTGACCTTATTTAACTATAAACTTAACTGTTCAAGATATTTATGCCTACTCTTAACCCTTTACATACTGAAAATATTTTTCAAGGAAATTCATACATTTTTAGGTATGGAAATATATTTGAAGAAATTATGTTTTTGATGTGAGTTTTATATAAAACATGTGAATAAATTGTACTGACTATAATTTTCAGGCTATCTCATCGTATTAACAATAACCTGCTAGAACTTGAGTGAAAGATGCCAAACAATCATGAGAATCTAACACTCTAAGAATTTGAACTGCAAAGGATATAAGGTTGGTATGTTTCAAAAGTGTCTGTACATGAATTGATAAACACCAGGTTAACCCAAATAAATTCAAGCTAAAAAAATTCATTTTAAAGTGTACGTAAATTTTAAGCTAATGATTTTATACAAATTTTAAGGCCCAACTGAAAAACATCACTACTGTAAGCCTTAAATAATTAAAGTTATAGTAATGTGTAGATTTGTTATATCAGATTTTGCCAAACTATGTTGTAAGGATTAACTCGGCTTTTATTAAATATGCAGATACACATGTGAAATATTTTTTAAGGCATTATGAAAACCCAACCTTGCAATCACCTCAACTCACAGGTTATCATACATGGCATATTACCCGTTTCCGGCGGGTTTACCCAATTTCAGGCCGCCCAACCCGCTTACCCGATCGGGTATGGAAAAAACCCGATTTTAAGAGAAGTGCTAAGAATGATTTTTCTGAGGCTGTGTTACCTATTTTAAATCTTCGATTTGATAAAATTTCAAACTTATCAATAGTTTTTAATCGAAATTAAAACAAATATTTGTCAGAAATACGATCGCAAGAGCACGTTGTTATTGTACACCGGAGAATCATTTATCGAGTAGTTTATCTTTTTCTATAGGATAGCTGAAGCTCGATGAATTACGTTTAAGTTAATGATAAGATATTATAATATCATTATAATAGACTAATAAAGATCAACAACATACCTCTTAAACTTCAAAAGAATTAATAATCGCACAAATTACCCAAAATGAACGTTGAAGTCGTGAACATTATCTTACAGGAGCTATTAAAAGGAAACACCGTTTGGAAAACCAATGTCTTTTCTTAACGACAAATAACATTGAAATTATGCTCTCGTGTCTATGATTTTCTTTACGATTGTCTTTCTTCGAGTAATATATGAATAAATAAAAGTATTTATTGTATGTTTCATTATTTTAATAAAATACGAATAACTGCTAAACAGATTATGATTAATTTTAACATTTTTTGTTGTATCGGTAATATGTTGCCATGAAATTATCACGACCACGTGTTTCGACCAACTTGTAAAATTTACTTAGGCAGTCCGGAGTCGTATTTTCAGACATAGTTTTAGAAACACGATCTAATTCATGTTTTTAGGAAGAATATTTGTAAATAAAACATATTATTGATGTTTTAATGAGGCAGGTACGATTAAACTATTTGAAATTTTGGTTAAATTTACGTCAAGTAAACGCGCTCATTCATTCAAGCACTGTCGAAAAACCGCCGTTCATCAACACTTCTACTATTGCAAGAAGTGCATATGTAAACAACGTCCTCTCATCGATCCGTAAATAATTACAAACGATCTGTAATTTTTTAATTTCAATGTGACGACCACCGAGTTGGACTTTTTAAATGAAGTCTTACTCAATTAATATTTTCAATTAACTGTAAATTATTTTGATGTCAGATTTAAGTGATAATTCAATCTAAGTTGATAAAGATGATAATAACTAAAATAATTTTGCATGACAGTCACAAACTTCTCATGTTAATTATTGAGATCCTGTGAAAAGACTTGTATTATGATTTATGTTAGAAATAATTAACTGTCTGGATTCTTATAGATTTATATGTCACAATATAAAGTTATTTTTCAAATAAAACATAATAGTATATTATGGATAATATTTGTAATAAGCTAGTACCAAAATTCCTGCAATGAGGTTTGAAATATTATCTTAAAATAATTAGATCTTTATCTTGATAAATTATCTGTTAAACAATGAGTTGTTATTTTTAAATACGATAAATCATATGTTCTGCAGAAAAAGGAAAACCCCCATTTCAGACCATAAAAACCCCCATTGAGAAGGAAAAACTCCCATTTCAGTCCCTAAAAACCCCCATCGCCTCTGTTGGATTATGCCATGTATGGGTTATTTGCCCTATCTCATGGAATGATAGAAAGGTTGCCCATAACAGGAAAGCCTATATCAGTAATATTCAACACTTTATAATGGTAAACTAGTAACTATCATTCTTCATGTATATAGGACATTGTGTGCTTTGTATTGTTTTGTTTACATTTCAGTCTTTTGACAACAGTGAAGATGAAAGTCAGTGGAGTTAATAAAGTTATAAACTGAATGCTCTTCACTTGAATGAATGGCCACCAATAAACAGAAGAGCAGCTAATTACAAAAATAGAGCCATGGGCTCTGTAGCTCATCAGACTTTTGATAGAAATAGGTGTTTGGGTTTAGACCATGGGGTCATTGGCAATGTAGGAAAGATAGCCTGTCCCAACGTCCGAGTTATTCACAATCAAATAAAAAAGGCCCATTGCCCATTTGGGGTCAAGGGGTCACCGAACCTACAATTCAGAATCCCGTTGGCCAAGGAGTCTACACACAACTATTAAGCTATCAAGACCTTTTGGAACTGGAGAAGAAGATTAAAATAGGTTTTTTAGGTTTTGACCCCTGTGACCCCATTTGGGGTCATGGGGTCACCAAACCTACAATTTAGAATCCCCGTTGGCCAAGGAGTCTTCACACACCTTTTCAGCTCTCTAGACCTTTTGGAACTAGGGAAAAAGATGAAATTAGGTTTTTCATGTTTTGACCCCTGTGACCCCATTTGGGGTCATGGGTCACCAAACCTACAATTTAGAATCCCTGTTGGCCAAGGAGTCTACACACACCTTTTCAGCTCTCTGGACCTTTTGGAACTAGGGAAAAAGATTAAATTAGGTTTTTTAGGTTTTGACCCCTGTGAACCCATTTGGGGTCATGGGGTCACCAAACCTACAATTTAGAATCCCCGTTGGCCAAGGAGTCTACACACACCTTTTCAGCTCTCTAGACCTTTTGGAACTAGGGAAAAAGATGAAATTAGGTTTTTTAGGTTTTGACCCCTGTGACCCCATTTGGGGTCATGGGGTCACCAAACCTACAATTTAGAATCCCCGTTGGCCAAGGAGTCTTCACCCACCTTTTCAGCTCTCTAGACCTTTTGGAACTGGAGAAGAAGATGAAATTAGGTTTTTTAGGTTTTGACCCCTGTGAACCCATTTGGGGTCATGGGGTCACCAAACCTACAATTTAGAATCCCCGTTGGCCAAGGAGTCTACACACATCTTTTCAGCTCTCTAGACCTTTTGGAACTAGAGAAAAAGATGAAATTAGGTTTTTTAGGTTTTGACCCCTGTGACCCCATTTGGGGTCATGGGGTCACCAAACCTACAATTTAGAATCCCCTTTGGCCAAGGAGTCTACACACACCTTTTCAGCTCTCTAGACCTTTTGGAACTGGAGAAGAAGATGAAAATAGGTTTTTCATGTTTTGACCCCTCTGACCTCATTTGGGGTCACGGGGTCACAAAATCTACAATTTAGAATCCCCATTGGCCAAGAAGTCTACACACAACTTTTCAGCTCTCTGGACCTTTTGGAACTGGAGAAGAAGATTAAAATAGATTTTTAAGGTTTTTACTGTGAATAACTGAGATTGTGAATAACTCGGACGTTGGGACAGGCTATCTTTCCTACATTGCCCATGACCCCATGGTCTAAACCCAAACACCTATTTCTATCAAAAGTCTGATGAGCTAGCTGTGACCCCATTTGGGGTCATGGGGTCACCAAACCTACAATAAAGAATCCCCGTTGGCCAAATAGTCTACACACACATTTTCAGCTCTTTAGACCTTTTGGAACTAGGGATGAAATTAGGTTTTTTAGGTTTTGACCCCTGTGAACCCATTTGGGGTCATGGGGTCACCAAACCTACAATTTAGAATCCCCGTTGGCCAAGGAGTCTACACACACCTTTTCAGCTCTCTAGACCTTTTGGAACTGGAGAAGAAGATGAAAATAGGTTTTTCAGGTTTTGAGTCCTCTGACCTCATTTGGGGTCATTGGGTCACAAAATCTACAATTTAGAATCCCCATTGGCCAAGAAGTCTACACACAACTTTTCAGCTCTCTGGACCTTTTGGAACTGGAGAAGAAGATCAAAATAGATTTTAAAGGTTTTGACCCTTGTGACCCCATTTGGGGTCATGGGGTCACGAAATCTACAATTTAGAATCCCCATTTGCCAAGGAGTCTGCACATAAAATTTCAGCTCTCTAGAGTCATTGGTTCTGGAGAAGAAGTCGAAAAAGTGAAAAGTTTACGGACGGATGGACGGATAGACGGATGGAAGGACGCCGGACGCCATGCCATGCCATAAGCCCATCGGGTCTTTCAGACCTGATGAGCTAAAAAGGAAGCAGATATAAATTTCTGTTCCTACAATTTTGTTTTAGACTTACATTTAGTGCTAAAAAGATACTGGAATCCCCTATTCCAAATTTCATACCTAAGATGAAAAGGAGCACTGAATATATGGACATGTTTTTCATGATAACTTGAACGATTATCTATGGTAATATTTTTTAATCTTTTTCACTAACAAATGATTATCATGTTCTTTTTTTTAATGTTTCAGCTGAAGTAATAAATTACTTTTATAATTTGTCTATCCATATTTAGACATTTCCTTTTTATTTTTGTGAATATGCCTAAATATCAATATTGTTTTCACTGATGACAGGGTGAAGTTGATAATGTACACTGGTGAAAAGCTGCAAATAATAATTTTCTCAATATTAAAACCAACTAAATAGCCCCAGGATACAGTTTGATATCAGTTGATTTATTGTACATGAAAAACCCCACAAAAACTTGTTATAAATTTTGCTGTATACTATGTCATTCTTAGTAATAAATATGATCACTAGCCAAAGCATTTGCTGTCAGCATTGTGGTAATTTGTTTACACAATTTTGTAACAAAGTTTTGATAAATTTGGTTGAGTTCATCAAGTTTACTCTAAAAATTTGAGAAATTACCGAAAATACCAATTTCTCAAATGATAGTTTACTACTATTTTATATCTTTTGAATTTAGCAAATTAAAAACAATCTAGTTAATAATTTGCAAATTGTTCATAGCCGTATTACTTTTTTTTATAAATGACACAACATAGACGTCTGTTTGGATTGCAAATAATCTGTTATGCACACACATGTTTCACTTAGGAATTTCAGAATGGTTTTCAACAATCTAGTTAAAACTAGCTGTAATATAATACGTCCCGAAGTCCGTTATTACATCTAGAGAAATACAGGTCTATTCCTTGTCGAGCAGGCGCGAACATCAGCCAATCAAAAGAGTGCTGGCCCAGCTCTTCAAATCGCGGGTCAATGCGATTGTTTCGCCGTTCTTAAGCACCTCGATTACAAAATCCGAATGTTACCAATGTTTCGCAGTGAATTGTGTTGAAAAATATGATGACAGAATAAATTCTGTGCTGATAATGTTGACGGAATATTTTGGGTTGTTTAGTTGGTAATTTGTGCAAAAGCAAGTCGACACATCTGGTCAAACAATGACAAAATAAGTTTTCAAGGATAAACATAGACAAACGTAGGGTAAACGTCAGGATGTGACATTAACAAAGATGCAGAAGAAACCAGTCTTTGATTGGTTGAAAGCTGTCTTCCTGCCCTCATTTCAGGGATCACTTTGGGCCGCGATTTTGCGATAATATCGCATTAAAATTATAAATATCCCATTTAAAAATATGCAGTGCGATAAAAATCGCATTAATAAAATGCAATCGGATCTTTCTTTCATTTTCAATCTTCAGATCTTCAGAAAACTTTTTATTAAATGTCAATTCAAATTAGAGCTACTTCGTATTTGGATCGGTAAAGAGCGCCCGTATTATCGCATAGACCGACTTATTCTAGAACACTTTATTTCATTGGACGTTGAGAAGCTATTGTTCACTACTGCGCCAATCACAATTGGCGTTACATTATATATGCAAGGGAAGTAACTCTACTGACTCGCAAATCGGGCGTGAACAAGCAGACGCTTTTCGCGATGTTTCCATGAAATATATAAGTTATCATACGTTTTATAAGTTTGTATTAGGAACAAAAAATATATATTTGAATGCGTAAATATTCATCACATAATCATAGACCTATTAATTGTTTTGAATTAATTATTTTGATATATTTTGAATACAGAAACGAATCAATAATCATCGACATTGCCAACTTCTCAGACGCGAATCGTGATTTATATTTCGTTTTGATTTACTATTTCCTTCCATCATGTTACCTATTTATGTTTAAAAAAAAGCTGTGATAAAATATCGTTCACTTTTTTGTGTTAAAAGATGACGTACTGACAATTGTAATAAAACATTTTCAATTGCATTTTTCCTCACACATGACTTGCTTGGGAAATCATTTTCTTCAAAATTGAAAAAATACTGTAATTTTGATAAAATATATTTTAATAATTGGACAGAAATTAATAAGGTTTATAGAAGAAATAAATGGCTGAGTGACAGTCACTATCATTAAGATTTTTCTCTTTTGAGGGAAAGAAAGAACATGTTGCTGTTTATTATTTTTACATGAAACATGATAGAGATTTGTTAGCTGCAAACAAAAAGGTTATTTTTTATATATATTATATATTTTAAAACATCATATTAATCATTTGTTGAACTCTGATTAAAGTAATGTACACATTGTATGCACATATTTTGCACATAATGTAAATACAAGCAAAAGAAATAATTTTATATAGAGTGATTTTAGATTTGATTTTTACTTGAAACTGACTTGACCTGTACCCAGTAAAAGTTGACCCCATTTTTTTTCTGAAGTGGGGAAATTGGTCCCCAAAAATTCTGCTTGGCAGAACACGGGCACATAAAACTAAAATGTGATCAAGACATCAATAATTTTTTCAAATTAAGTTCACAAGTGTTCCAAATTCCAATATTGAATAAAGAAGTTCAATTCATTTTTTGAAATATATTATAACATTTGTAATAAACGATTCTTAAAAATATCTTGTTTTTTTAAAATATCCCATTACCTCTCCTAAAAATCCCATTGCTTTAATTATGAAGGGGATTTTTTCCCATAGACCCATTTTTCCAGGGTGATCCCTGCATTTTATTGGTCGGTTCAAAATTAGCTGAACATGACCTCAATCATTAATTCTCTAGATGTATTGACGGATCAATACATCTAGTTTTAACTAGATTGGGTTTTCAACAAAGCAAGGTTGACAATAACTGTTATTTACAGACTCATTTGAAAAGTTTATTTGTGATTTTACTGCACTTCAACGGATCGCCAACGAGGCCTACCCGGAAGTGAGCACAGACAGTGAAGTTCGTAGCTCGATACCGGCCTTATCCAAAATCAAATTTGTGATCCATCTTCATAAAATATTATGATCATACATCTTTGGAAAGCATTTCATTCAAATAAATTGGTTTTGTTATGATTCCCCTAGCCTCTATCCGAGGCTTGCTAAATCGTAATGTACAGGCTGTGGCCCGAAATCTGAATAGGATGAAATTTCTAAGCGGACCGTAGGAGGAGACAAGGCTGTATGATGACCAGCAGTAATGATTAAAAAAAACCTTTGAACTTGTGTTTCCAGAATATCCGTTAAAAGTATTTTATCAATAATTATAAAGTATTTCATGAGTGTAGTATAAGTAAATAGATCACATCATTTTGCAGATACACACCGTTCGATTTTCCCGAACTGTCACTCATTCAGTCTAGCGCTAGGCTACAATTGGTAAAATATGACGACGATATCAATTTTCAAAACATCATAGCGAAAAAAAATCATTCGGTGACCCCTATATATTTTTGATTAAGTAAGAATGACATATTCCAAATTTTCATTTCCGAAATTTCATAAAATCGTTGAACCCATAAAGAAGTTTTATTTAACCTTATACGCAAAAATGATATATAAAAAATCATAATATTGAAATTTAAATCCCCCTCATAATCATCATTTTGGTATTTTTTCATACTTGTATGGATTGAAATCAAGTTCATCATCAGTTGGTCATAAAAAGACCCTCAAAAATAGAGCCATGGGCTCTGTAGCTCATCAGACTTTTGATAGAAATAGGTGTTGTGGTTTAGACCATGGGGTCATGGGCAGTGTAGCAGGGATCACCCTGGAAAAATGGGTCTATGGGAAAAAATCCCCTTCATAATTAAAACAATGGGATTTTTAGGAGAGGTAATGGGATATTTTAAAAAAACAAGATATTTTTAAGAATCGTTTATTACAAATGTTATAACATATTTCAAAAAATGAATTGAACTTCTTTATTCAATATTGGAATTTGGAACACTTGTGAACTTAATTTGAAAAAATTATTGATGTCTTGATCACATTTTAGTTTTATGTGCCCGTGTTCTGCCAAGCAGAATTTTTGGGGACCAATTTCCCCACTTCAGAAAAAAAATGGGGTCAACTTTTACTGGGTACAGGTCAAGTCAGTTTCAAGTAAAAATCAAATCTAAAATCACTCTATATAAAATTATTTCTTTTGCTTGTATTTACATTATGTGCAAAATATGTGCATGCAATGTGTACATTACTTTAATCAGAGTTCAACAAATGATTAATATGATGTTTTAAAATATATAATATATATAAAAAATAACCTTTTTGTTTGCAGCTAACACATCTCTATCATGTTTCATGTAAAAATAATAAACAGCAACATGTTCTTTCTTTCCCTCAAAAGAGAAAAATCTTAATGATAGTGACTGTCACTCAGCCATTTATTTCTTCTATAAACCTTATTAATTTCTGTCCAATTATTAAAATATATTTTATCAAAATTACAGTATTTTTTCAATTTTGAAGAAAATGATTTCCCAAGCAAGTCATGTGTGAGGAAAAATGCAATTGAAAATGTTTTATTACAATTGTCAGTACGTCATCTTTTAACACAAAAAAGTGAACGATATTTTATCACAGCTTTTTTTTAGACATAAATAGGTAACATGATGGAAGGAAATAGTAAAACAAAACGAAATATAAATCACGATTCGCGTCTGAGAAGTTGGCAATGTCGATGATTATTGATTCGTTTCTGTATTCAAAATATATCAAAATAATTAATTCAAAACAATTAATAGGTCTATGATTATGTGATGAATATTTACGCATTCAAATAAATATTTTTTGTTCCTAATACAAACTTATAAAACGTATGATAACTTATATATTTCATGGAAACATCGCGAAAAGCGTCTGCTTGTTCACGCCCGATTTGCGAGTCAGTAGAGTTACTTCCCTTGCATATATAATGTAACGCCAATTGTCATTGGCGCAGTAGTGAACAAAAGCTTCTCAGCGTCCAATGAAATAAAGTGTTCTAGAATAAGTCGGTCTATGCGATATTACGGGCGCTCTTTACCGATCCAAATACGAAGTAGCTCTAATTTGAATTGACATTTAATAAAACGTTTTCTGAAGATCTGAAGATTGAAAATGAAAGAAAGATCCGATTGCATTTTATTAATGCGATTTTTATCGCACTGCATATTTTTAAATGGGATATTTATAATTTTAATGCGATATTATCGCAAAATCGCGGCCCAAAGTGATCCCTGGTGTAGGAAAGATAGCCTGTCCCAACGTCCTAGTTATTCACAATCAAATAAAAAAGGCCCATTGCCCATTTGGGGTCAAGGGGTCACCAAACCTTCAATTCAGAATCCCCATTGTCCAAGGAGTCTACACACAACTATTAAGCTATCAAGACCTTTTGGAACTGGAGAAGAAGATGAAAGTAGGATTTTAAGGTTTTGACCCCTGTGACCCCATTTGGGGTCAAGTGGTCACCAAACCTACAATTTAGAATCCCCAGTGTCCAAGGAGTCTTCACACAATTTTTCAGCTCTCTAGTCCTTTTGGAACTAGGGAAAAAGATTAAATTAGGTTTTTTAGATTTTGACCCGGGTCACCAAACCTACAATTTAGAATCCCCGTTGGCCAAGGAGTCTACACACAACTATTCAGCTCTCTAGACCTTTTGGAACTGGAGAAGAAGATGAAATTAGGTTTTTCAGGTTTTGACCCCTGTGACCCCATTTGGGGTCATGGGGTCACCAAACCTACAATTTAGAATCTCCAGTGCCCAAGGAGTCTACACACAACTATTCAGCTCTCTGGACCTTTTGGAACTAGGGAAAAAGATTAAATTAGGTTTTGACCCCTGTGACCCCATTTGGGGTCATGGGGTCACCAAACCTACAATTTAGAATCCCCATTGGCCAAGGAGTCTACACACACCTTTTCAGCTCCCTAGACCTTTTGGAACTGGAGAAGAAGATGAAATTAGGTTTTTCAGGTTTTGACCCCTGTGACCCAAATTTGGGGTCATGGGGTCACCAAACCTACAATTTAGAATCTCCAGTGCTCAAGGAGTCTACACACAACTATTCAGCTCTCTGGACCTTTTGGAACTAGGGAAAAAGATTAAATTAGGTTTTTTAGGTTTTGACCCCTGTGACCCCATTTGGGGTCATGGGGTCACCAAACCTACAATTTAGAATCCCCATTAGCCAAGGAGTCTACACACACCTTTTCAGCTCCCTAGACCTTTTGGAACTGGAGAAGAAGATGAAATTAGGTTTTTCAGGTTTTGACCCCTGTGACCCCATTTGGGGTCATGGGGTCACCAAACCTACAATTTAGAATCTCCAGTGCCCAAGGAGTCTACACACAACTATTCAGCTCTCTGGACCTTTTGGAACTAGGGAAAAGATTAAATTAGGTTTTTTAGGTTTTGACCCCTGTGACCCCATTTGGGGTCATGGGGTAACCAAACCTACAATTTAGAATCTCCAGTGCCCAAAGAGTCTACAAACAACTATTCAGCTCTCTGGACCTTTTGGAACTAGGGAAAAAGATTAAATTAGGGTTTTTAGGTTTTGACCCCTGTGACCCCATTTGGGGTCAAGGGGTCACCAAACCTACAATTTCGAATCTCCAGTGCCCAAGGAATCTACACACAACTTTTCAGCTCTCTGGACCTTTTGGAACTGGAGAAGAAGATTAAAATAGATTTTTAATGTTTTAACCATTGTGACCCCATTTGGAGTCATGGGGTCACAAAATATACAATTTAGAATCCCCATTTGCCAAGGAGTATGCACATAAAATTTCAGCTCTCTAGAGTCATTGGTTCTGGAGAAGAAGTCGAAAAAGTGAAAAGTTTACGGATGGACGGACGCCGGACGCCTTGCCATGCCATAAGCCCATCAGATTTTGGGGAGGGCCACATTTTTATATACAATCCCCCTCCCCCCCCCCCCGGTTATAAATGACCGGTCCCTAACCTGTGTGTTCACATTTAACTGTCCAAACATCACCTGAAGGCCAGAAGGTGATCTTTAAACATTGATATGACTGACTACATGGTTTTGAAAGAAGGAACGATGGCAGTGTCCATTCTAGGCGGCGCGTTTGCGCCATTTGCGCTAATTATACTTGCATGGCGCATAACAAAATTATCCCGCGCCCCAATGGCGCAAAAATATTTTAATGTAACTGTAACATCACTGATGTCAACAACGGGAAAACAAATTGAAACTGATTTCACTTGTCGAAAATGTAAGGCCACTGAAACACGGAAACCAGTTTCGTTTTATCAGGCGGAAGTTCCCTAGCCTCATTTACGCATGCTACAGTGCGTGGCCATAATATAGTACGCAGAATTTATAACGTTCTCGCAATTTCATTTGACAATCAGCTATTTCCATGTCGCGTTTTGTAAGTTCGCATCGTAAACAGATGAATATCTGCACCAACATTTATCACCTACTCCTCTTTCTATTGGTTTTCTAAGGGAATTCCTGTGTCTATTTTTAGCTCAATGGTATACGTCATTCGAGATAGCAGTGACATTTCCAAATCTATCATATAGCTAAAACAAGAGAGAAGTAGTGATGAATCGAGGCATTTATAGCTCTTGAAAGAGTGACAGAAATATTGAAATATAGGTTAATTATCTATTTGGGTCATACAATTTTTTTTCGTTACGTATTTTAGTCGCAACAAGGAAAAATCAGCAAGGGCGAAAATAACGGGCGCGCGAGTGTGCGGTTTTTTAACGATAATTCAAGACGAACGGATAGTGATCAGTGAATGATTTTAGATACCAATTTTGATATTTTTTCAAATTTAAACACAATCTCTATCGAAATGTGCCAACTGCTGAAAAAAACCTATTTGACCATTCCCCAAATACAGACCAAATTCAAATTCATTTTACTAACTTAGAAAGATACACGGCAAAACTTTCCCTCAAAATGGTGACACACCATAAGTCGACCGATGTTTGCTTAGTTGAGTGGCACCTCCCGGTATTTTCAAAATGTAACATACTATAATAAACCGTCTCAAGATTTGTAATGAAAGGTTAGTTTCATAATTCTAAATCATATTTCCGAATTCGCTACGAAAAAAATCATTTACATCACGCATATTCACGGTTACAATATTGGTGTCATTGATAAACCGTCTCAAATTTTCAATGTGGATGAGTCTGGATTTTCGGGAAAGGAGGTCGGGCGTGAGAAAGTAACCACAACAAGGGGCCAACATGCTTACCAGCAATCCGTCACAACATCTGACCATATTACTGCAACTGTTACAGTTTGCGCAGACGGCCATGTTTTGCCAACAATGGTGGTTTATTCTAAGTCTCTTCCACACAGGAACTACACAGAAGGAGTTCCAAAGGATTGGCTATTTGCTGTATCAGAGTCTGGCTACATGGATAGTGAACTTTTCAAAAATTGGCTAACCAAAATATTTGTTCCAAACTGTGGCAGAGCTAGACCTGTACTGCTCATTCTTGATAATCATGACTGCCATATTCAGTTAGAGATTCTGGAAATAGCGAAAGAAAATCAAATAGAGTTTCTGTGCTTGCCTCCCCATACCACGCATATCCTTCAACCGCTTGATGTAGATATTTTTGGACCTTTGAAAGCGAAATTCTCTAGCTTAGCAACCAAGCTCGGTATTGCCAATAGTCATAAGATTATTGGAAAGGCGAGATTCCCATTCCTCCTGAACCATTCTATCGACCAAGTTTGTTCCCCTTCGAGGGTCAAAGAATCGTTCAGGAAGACTGGGATCTATCCTTTTGACCCACAGGCTATTGACAAAACCCAGCTTGTCGCTCCATCATTCCCACAAGTCACTGAGACACCTAACACCAACAATCTAATGCAAACGCCCAAACCAGCTGTCCAGTCATGTACAACGTGTGGTAATTTTTTGGTCAACCCACTTGTTAGTTCAGGGCTGATACCAGCCTCTCTGGGCACAATACTCCAACCCCTAAAGGCCCCTGCGCCAAAAAAAAGCAGCAAGAGCGTTAATATCGCAAGGGTTGTAACTGGACAAGAAATGATGGAAAGTTTGAGAGAAAGGGAAGAGAATGAGAAAAGGAAAAGGGAAGAAATCAAACGAAAGATTGAGGAAAGGCAAAAGAAGAAAGTAGAGAAAGAGAGAGAAAATGTTTTGAGAGAAGAGAGAAGGAATGAAAGGCTTAGATTGGAGGTTCAGAGAGAGAAAGAGAAATTAAGAAATGAAAGGTTGAAACAGAGAGAGAAAAGAAATGAAAGGAAACAGGCAGCGGAACAGGCAGCAGAAAGAAGGAGTGCGAGGAAGAGAAAGACACGAGAGTATGAGGAGAATGAGAGTGAGAGCGATCACGAAACTGTATGTAAGAAATGTGGGGTGAGGGATCCGATTGGGAGGAATGAGAATGAGAGTGAGATTGAGTGGACCACATGTGACAGGTGTGATGAATGGTTCCATGATGGGTGTGTGGAGAGACATGAGGGCACAGTTTATTGCAATATGTGTGTGATTGAGGATTGATGAAATTGAATTGTGTGATTTGATCAAAAGATGAATGAAATGTCAAGTTACTAAGACATTTTGTCGACAATCAAGTTTATCTGAAGTTGTGATTAAAATGTTGACATCCCTGAATATGTTCCATGTATTATTTCATTGTCTTTCATTGACTGATTGTTCTATTGATATGAATAATTCTTGAATTGTGCAATTTGTTCTACACTCTGGTTCCTGTCACTTACATACAAATTCAAATGATATAATACAATCAATTATATCCAGTCGATACGATCTGCCAATGTGACAGAAGAAACCTACGGAATGGAAAAAGCGTTCGTAAAATCGGTAAGAATAGCAATTGTCCACATTCACTTTGACAGTAAGTTTTGAAAATATAATTTTCCTTTTTTCTTATCAAAATTCATTTACGTAATATTTCTATATAAAGAAGACAATAATTTTATTACCAAATGTAGGTTACATTCGATCAAAAACATTAACATTTGAAAGTGGCGATAAACTGGTCCTGTTAGTGGTTTGGAAAGTACGATATGGACTGTCACACTTCCACTTAGCCGCGTTACACAATTACAGGGTCGGCAACTGTAAACAAGTCACAAAAAACGGCAAATACCTATTCAATCACCAAGACTGATCATGTTTCATTTAGTTGAAAACCAACGAAGTAAATCGTTAAAACTGGCGATAACTGGTCCCCAGCCAGTATCTTTTCTCCAAATTAGATAAGAATTGGTTGTATTTATTAAAAATAATTGTTTTGGGTTGTGTCACTATATCTTATAAGGAGGCTATCCAGCGAGAGATTCCAAATTGAATGCCCGGGAATGTTAACAAACATGTCTCCCTCATAGCGCGGTATAACGGGAATGTTCACAGTCTGTATTTGCTGCAATGATTTTGGTACCAGAATAACAATGGGCAACAATCCCCAGTTGCGTCCCTTATAACTAGCCCACTTGGGGCGACCTTAATTAGGGTCCAACAAACCGGAAGTACTTGAATCTCTAATGGTGATTTCTACATCAATTTTCTAGACACATTTGAAAAACAAAGGAGGGTCACTGAGGAATGTCAATCGTCCACGGTTGGAGCCCAGACACGTAACAACAATATGTCAGCATGTTTTTCAAATGTGAAACATGTTTTAAATGAAACATGACTTAAACAGTGACAAAATCCTTTGTACGGAGTATATCTTCATAACTATACATGCTATCTCCACCAAACTACATCCACTTATCAACCATGATCCCTAGATGTGCCTTTTGAGGGTTGGATCAACAAATGATTTTTATTTTTTGCGGTTTCCATGGAAACATGACTAAAACTGTGACAAAGTCCTTTGTCCGGAGCATATCTCCTAAACTATACATGCTAGCTTCACCAAACTTCTTACACTTATCACTTACTAAAACCATGACTATGACTATGAAACGCAAAAAATAAAAATCATTTGTTAGTCTAACCCTCAAAAGGCACATCTAGGGATCATGGTTTATAAGTGTATGAAGTTTGGTGAAGATAGCATGTATAGTTTAGGAGAAATGCTCCGGACAAAGGACTTGGTCATAGAGTCACTGTTTTAATCATGTTTCCATGGAAACCGAAAAAAATAAACATCATTTGTTGGTCTAACCCTCAAAAGGCACATCTAGGGATTATGGTTTATAAGTGTATGAAGTTTGATGAAGATAGCATGTATAGTTTAGGAGAAATGCTCCGGACAATGGACTTGGTGATAGAGTCACTGTTTTAATCATGTTTCCATGGAAACCGAAAAAAATAAACATCATTTGTTGGTCTAACCCTCAAAAGGCACATCTAGGGATTATGGTTTATAAGTGTATGAAGTTTGATGAAGATAGCATGTATAGTTTAGGAGAAATGCTCCGGACAAAGGACTTGGTGATAGAGTCACAGTTTTAATCATGTTTCCATGGAAACCGAAAAAAATAAACATCATTTGTTGGTCTAACCCTCAAAAGGCACATCTAGGGATCATGGTTGATGAGTGTATGAAGTTTGGTGAAGATAGCATGTATAGTTTAGGAGATATGCTCCGGACAAAAATTTGTGACGGACGGACAGACAGACAGACGGACGGACGAACGGACAGAATGAACGCTATATATAACAAGTAAAGAAGTGATCACAGCTCACATACCCCCGCATCAAACTATAGTCTAGCTTTCTTTGTTGGTCTTACCCTCAAAAAGCTCACTTAGGGATCATGGTTGATAAGTATATTAAGTTCGTGAAGCTAGCATGTATAGTTTAAGAGATATGCTCAGGAAAAAGCACTTTGTCAGATAGTCATTGTTTTAGTAAAGTTTCCATGAAAAAAAGCAAAAAATAAAAATAATTTTTTGGTCTTACCCTCAAGAGGAGCACCAATATGGATCATGGTTGATAAGTGTATGAAGTTTGGTGATGATAGCATGTACGGTTTAGAAGATATACTCCAGACAAAGGACTAAGTAATAAATTCACTGTTTTAGTCATGTTTCCATGGAAACCGCAAAAAAATAAAAATCATTTGTTGGTCTAACCCTCAAAAGGCACATCTAGGGATCATGGTTGATAAGTGTATGAAGTTTGGTGAAGCTAACATGTATAGTTTAGGAAATATGCTCCGGACAAAGGACTTAGTCATGTTTTAGGTGATGTTTCCATGGAAACCACAAAAAATAAAAATCATTTGTTGGTCTAACCCTCAAAAGGCACATCTAGGGATTATGGTTGATAAGTGTATGAAGTTTGGTGAAGCTAGCATGTATAGTTTAGGAGATTTGCTCCGGACAAAGGACTTGGTCATAGAGTCACTGTTTTAGTCATGTTTCCATGGAAACCGCTAAAAATCAAAATCATTTGTTGGTCTAACCCTCAAAAGGCACATCTAGGGATCATGGTTGATAAGTGTAAGAAGTTTGGTGAAGCTAGCATGTATAGTTTAGGAGATATGCTCCGGACAAAGGACTTTGTCACAGTTTTAGTCATGTTTCCATGGAAACCGCAAAAAATAAAAATCATTTGTTGGTCTAACCCTCAAAAGGCACATCTAGGGATCATGGTTGATAAGTGTATGAAGTTTGGTGAAGCTAGCATGTATAGTTTAGGAGACATGCTCCGGACAAAGGACTTGGTCGTAGAGTCACTGTTTTAGTCATGTTTCCATGGAAACCGCAAAAAATAAAAATCATTTGTTGGTCTAACCCTCAAAAGGCACATCTAGGGATCATGGTTGATAAGTGTGTGAAGTTTGGTGAAGCTAGCATGTATAGTTTAGGAGATATGCTCCGGACAAAGATTTGTGACGGATGGACAGACGGACAGACGGACAGAATGAACGCTATATACCCCCGCTTACGCTGTAAGGCGGGGGTATAATAATTGTCACCCTGGAGTTTAGATTTCAATTTCGGATGCTCAGACGGAAAGTTTATTATCCACGTAAATTCTTGACAAACAAATATTCATATCGCTAGTTGGGGCAGATAAAGATTACAAGTTCAGAGATCCAGATAAGTTTTGGGTACCTAACCCATATTTTAAGAAACTAATTGGGTATTTAAATTTTCAAGTGGGTATTCATATTTTTTAAACCCACCACTTTTATCAAATTCTTGGCAATTTTCTTCAATGTTAAAAGTTTACATATCATACTTATTAAAACAATAATAATCATCAGACAAGCTTTCTACACTGATTGTCACTATCAAAATATGAATTGAGCAGAATACACATGTGAAATAGTATATTGTCCAACAGTCAGTTTTATCAAATTGCTGACAATTGACAATTGACTTGTATTACTGGTGTCAGATTTTCTTTCATAGCTTTCAAATATATTTTATCTCGACTTGCAAAGAAATGTCGGCTACTCATTGGCCAAAAGCACAATATTTCAGCCATTAACGGCGTGACGTGCCGTTGGTATATTTTTCTATGTTAAACTGGGTCGTGCGCAATTTTAGTAACGAGAGACGACGTACTACCAAGAGTTATCTCCCTTGTCCATTGTTAGGTAAACATGGTAATTTATAATAACATTATCCACCTGAAGAAGGGTAAAGAAATCAGATGCGTTGCGTGAAACAAATAAAGAAGTTAATTACCAAAAACACATTGTCTTGTAACATACAACATAGGCATGTTAGCATGCATTTAAATGTTCTTTTCTTTTTAACAAAATAAGTTATTATTCATAAGATCATTATCAATCAGATATCATTAAATTGAAGCACAATAGTCATTGAAGAAACCTGTGTTGTAATAGCAAAGGTGAGGCAGGTAATCAAGCTGTTGACCTAATTCAATAAACGAGGTGCCTGGAAGGTCAATCATTGTGTAGGGGTGTCATTTGATTGCCTGTGAAACTTTGAGTTTGGAAAATATTTAAAAATTATAATACATTGAACAAAAAAGATGGAACTTTACTTTTCTTAATTGAAGTATAGGGATAGTTTTTATACATATCATACCTCAATTAGGTACATAATTTAGAATATACTCCTCAAAGTTGAAATTGACTGTCCCAAACAATGAAAGATGACTGAAGCATGGAATTAACATTACAAATTACCATTATAAATGCCGTAAAGTTAGACAGACAATAATAAACTCAATACAATTATGACTGTCTTGCTATATTATGTCCTGGGAATTCTCGTATTTAAGCCCTGCCGTTATTAAGCCCATAGGCTTAAAAATGAGTTTAAATTTCGAATTAAAGCCCATGGGCTTAAAGTTGAAATTAATTTTAGAGTGGTCTCCCTTTCAAAATTTCAAACCGCAGGTACTTACTTTGACGGCATCGCGTCGAATCGGTGATTATAAAACTGTCAGTGCCGTGAGAGGGTTTCACATTTTCAAAACCCACTGGTCTCCCATCGCAGGTGACTTTCTAAGCACTAAATTAGATGCCTCTGATCGATACTCAGTGGCTGTCGAGTGTAAAAACGTCCTTGTCGGGAATATTCCGATTTAGCAAACCAAATTATGTAACTTTTTCATATACGTGACGGGGAATCACAATTGTGTTTTACAACCATTTTTGATTTCATTCAGTTATTTCCATTTAAAAGTAAAAAAGAACCATGTTTTGTTGTCGTTTACCTCTTTTCGAATTTAAGCCCAGGGCTTAATTTCAGTTGAAATGTTTCAACACTCACATGGGCAATATTCAAAATTAAGCCCTGGGCTTAAATACGAGAATTCCCGGTAATAAGGACTGATAATACTGACTCTGTTTGAGAAACATGAGAAACTGATTCTATTTTATAGGAAATTAAACGTTTTCAGTGGGATACATGATGGTTCTTTATATAAAACGACATTGATGATTCTTGAATAAATTATGACATAGCAGAGAGATTAAGATTGAATGGTGAAAGAGAGAGGATATAGTCAGCATGTACGACGTCTGCAACATCTTGCTGCTTTATTAACCGACCAATACTGTAAGCCCATTGAAATTTGTTCAACATATTTATATAAAGATATTCATAAAACTTAATCTCAGTTAAGAAGCCGTCAGTCTTTGAAAATGTTACTGTTCAACACAAATTTTCAAGGCATGATATCGTTAACGGACCAGTGTATTCGCGGAGCACTGAAGTCGTCAGAGCTGCTTTTCACAAGGCAACACTTTCTTCAGATCGGAACATATAGTATGTAACAGAGCTCCAGATAATTTTTTGAATCAAGGGTTATTTCACTCCTCAAAATAAAATTTGAAGAGTACAATTTCCAAGTGAAAATAAACTAGGCATATTTCAAGGTTTATCATTTTCAGATCCTCATTACAAGTTTGCTGTATAAGGGCTTGCATTAAACAAAAGTGACCTTCGAACATGAAGTATGATTAAAAAAGAGATCATTCAGATAAACTCGATAATCTTCATTTCCACACAGGTTGCCATCAAGTAGGCTTCTGTTCGAGACGTAGAGATCAGAAATGACTTGTAATGTGAGTAATTTATGCGTATCCGTTACTCATTGATTTCATTTATAATGCTTATATCTGAATTACCCGTGGGTATTTTACGCAGACACATATCTTATCTGGAGCCCCCTGTAATAAGTTTTAACATAATTTTCAAAATTAAGATTTCACCTAGTTATTTCGATTGGCGTCATTGTTCATTAAACATTATAATTTTGATGTATCGTGTATATACGCACTGGGTTTCTTTCATTCGGATAAAAAGTATATTTTGAGTTATTTTCATTACGCAGACAATATTTTTTCTTACGTATATTGACATTTCTTTTGGGTATTTTACGCTAAAACATAGCTTATCTGGAGCTCAGCAAGTTGAAACACTGTCCTAGCCAGCGATGATAAAATCAACCATGCAATTTCAATCCAATTTTTTTTAAAAAAAAACCAATTTAAATCAACTCAAATTTACATAAATACATAGATTTTGATATCATTATTTTGCAAACACCATTATCAAACTGTAAATGATCTGAACTAATGACATATAAACAGTTTAATATAATAACACAGTGCAGAATATTACCTTTGTGTGTGAGGTAGTCCAAGGGTGTGTATCCTAGGTTGTTTCTTTTCTTCAAGTCTGTTTCAGGACGCTGCTCAAGCTGCTTTTTTACCACTTCAGCATTGATTCCTCGCCTCCTACACAGGAAGTGGAGTGGAGTGTTTCCGTATCTGTCGGCCTTGTCTCCCTGATTGATCAATGCCAGAATATTCTCTATCGGAAGTGATCCCTTGCAAAGAACATGAAGCGGTGTTATTCCACTGTCATCTTGCTTGTTGATGTCTCCCTTTGCTGTGTTGACTATTTGAAGGACCACATCAAGTTCAAGCTTTCCATTTTTACAAAGATGATGTAATGGTGTAGTTCCATGTTCATCACCTTTATTGAAGTCACCGTTCCCCTCCTTTATCACTAGATCTATCATCGAATCAGGTTGAAGGCCTGAGTTTGCACAGAGATAGTGCAGTGGGGTGCTATTATGCTGTTCACACTTGTTTAGATCGCCTTTACCTTGGGTGATAATCCACTGAATCTTTTCTGTAGTAAATGTACAAGATTTGAAAAGATAGTGAAGTGGTGTCTTCCCAAACCTATCAGAAATATTTATGTCCCCACTTCCGTCAGCTATGATCAATTGCATGGCATTGATGACCACATCCAGTAGCTTATCATTGTTATGTCCATCAGCAGCTGCAGAGTTCCTGAACTGACAGAGATAGTGAAGAGGTGTCTGCCCATACTCATCACCAATATTCACATCCCCTCTTCCTTCAGTAATGATCAATCGTACAGTCTTCAAGTTATCCTCACCAGAGGCACCAGTAAAATTCTCGAGGTGACAGATATGATGCAGGGGTGTTCGTCCTTCCTTATCCTTCATGTCCACATCAGCGCCAGCCTTCACTAAACTGTGCACCGCTGACATGCGTCCATTCCGCAGGGCTGTCCACAACATGGTCTCTCCATTCTCTCCTGGCTTATTTATGAATTGCTTTGAACCTTTCTGGAAAAAAGGGTTACTAAACTGATTAAGATTTATCTTTTAATTTGAACTTGATAAATTTACTATCAATTTTAAAATTTCAGGCAAAGTTATGTTGATTGTTCAAATACATACATGTCAGTCATGTCACTCAGTCATGTAGAACAGTAGGATAGTATCATACCGAAATAAGAAAATATTTTAGTGTATGCAATTTGTTTCTTTTTTCTCTTCTGTTTTGTTTTAATTCATCATTCATGTCACAAATATCAGAAAAGGATATAATTCAACATTAATTGGTAGATATTATTTATAACACAAGGAATCTTGATATCTAATTTATCACAAGACAATGCCCAAAGTTAGAAGTAAAACAAATAAAGTAAATGGGTGAGTAATTGTCCTACTAGGGTAATACTTCAGCCTTTATCCCAAGTTGAGGACAATGTTAGGGCACTACGTGATTCTAAATTTAAAAAAGGTAAACTACCTTCAATTGTGTATATTGCAGAAGTATATACCTGATCCCTCAAAAGCCAAGACAAAAGTGCTCAAGAACCCCCAGCCACAATCATGTTCATATGATACACACTATACCCTCTACAGAAGCATTTCAAACTGATGTCCATTTAATGCAATATTACTATGCAGTTAAGAAAGAAAACAAAATGGAAAGTATTGTACATATGGTACCAATAATCTTATTACTCAGGACATTTTCATAACCACCTGAAATAAGACAACTTACAACATGACTTGAGATTGGCGTAATTGAGATTATAAAAAGGGAGACAAATACATTCAATGTGCCGTTCAAGATGTGATTGGAGCATAGTTACCATTGAGGTTAAATAATATACTACCGTCAAAAAATAAAGGAACGCATATAATTACTGGCTTAACTCTAGAATTTTTAATTTCATTTTACAAAGTGAAAATGGGAAAATGTCAATATCTTGTGTGTCTACCACTTTTGGCAATGCACTCTCAACACCTTGAAATGCATACTCGCTATCAGGCGGCGAATTGTTGCCCTTGGAATCTGTCGCCATTCTTGGTGAAGAGCTGTTTTCAGTTGGTCCAGATTGGTTTGAGCTGGCTCTCGGGCATACGTTCTCCTGCCAAGAATATCCCATAGATGTTCAATGGGGGAGAGATCTGGAGACCTAGCCGGCCATTCGAGCGTTCTGATATTTGAATTTTTGAGAAAGTTTGTGGCAACTCTGGCTCGATGAGGACGAGCATTATCGTCTTGCAACTCAAAATTTATTCTAGCATTACGTGAAAACGGAATAACTACTCGTCTCAAAATTTCGTCAACATAGCGCTGACCAGTTAAGTAACCGTTCACGATCAGCAACTCCGTTCTCCTGTCGTAAGTTATCCCTGTCCATGCCGTATCCGTCGTGTTCCAAAACAGTTGCTGCACGTCTTCTCCAACACCGTTTTCTGCCATCTGTAAACCTCAAACAAAAGCGAGACTCGTCAGTAAACATTGTTTGACGCCATTCCCTCCACTCACGTTGCACATGACGTCTGGCCCACAGCAAACGTTGGCGTTTGTGATGTGCTGACAGAATCACTCCTTTGAATGGACGTCGTGCTTTTAGACGGGCAGCACACAGTCTTCTCGTTGTTGTTGAGGTGGAAACTCGAATTCCTGTCATTGTACGGAACTCCCTGGTGATTTCTGGTGCAGATTTGAATCTGTTACGGAGTGCAATTAGTCGCACTAACCCATCTTGAGGAGCGTTTGTCCTCTTTGGTCTTCCTTGGTCTCAATTTTACACCTCCTGTCTGTCTATACTGGTTCCATATTCTTGAAATCACACTTTTTGATTTCCCTTCAATTCTGGCAACCTCAGAAAGTGATGTTCCTGCCTCTATCATACCGATGAGTCGCCATTGCCCTTATCACTGAGATACTGTCTTGGTGGCATTTCGTCTTAAAATCTCAATTCGCTTTATGATTCTGTGTTCCGTTTTCAATGTGACAGAATGCAGGTTTGCCATGCTCTTCTTTTAGGCAAGAATGCGTGTGATGCACGTGCAAAATTTTTAACGGTTAGGTGGTTGCGTTTGAATGTAGCGCCCAGGAGAACAACTGTATCCCTGAATTAATTCTTGAAATCAGAAATATGCGTTCCCTTATTTTCTGTCGGTAGTATATGTTCGGGGTAGAAAACGGGTTTGTATGTGACCTTGACTTGTAACATTAAATGAGAACATTGAACTAAAGGATTTTTATTTACTAGTTCTCAATATGTATAGGGCTTCCCAAAATCCTTGGTTCATGTGCTGTTAGTCAAGGGCCATAACTCTAACACAATGTATGGCAACCATCAACAATTTTGATATGCACATAACTTATGTTTACCCACATCCTGTCTCAGGGTAAAACGATTGTATACGCTCACACTCCAGTCATATACCCCTTGGATATAAGAAAACCAAAAGTAAACAAATAACAGTGCTTCATATGTAAATCGAGCCATCATCAAAACTACACCACTGTTTTTCGCCTGCATTCTTTTTCATGGGTCACTGCGGAAGTCCTACAGGTCTCTCAAAGCAGTGTTATGATTAATTGCGGATACGATTTTATCTCGCTTATGTACGGACGTCCACATGTTACGCAATAGCAAAAGCAAACTATGATATACAAGGCTCTCTGTAGTTGGTTGAAATTTTATCGTGAAAGGTCACAACGGTTTCATTGGCTTGAACATAGGTCACGGCAATATGTTTTAGAGAGGTAATACCCCAGGGGTTTATGAGTGAAGCGTGAGCGCATACGTTTCACCTTGAGGCCCGATGGTTCATCCAAGGCGTTTTCAAAGTTTCAGAAAGATTTATCAGATAGTTTGGTTGGAGTTTTCTAAAGACTAACACTGTCATTCTGAAATTAGAAAGTCGACTGCTCCAAGTCAAGGGCCATGACTTAAAAAAATATTGATTGCATCATTCATAAAAGGGGATATGATAATTCCTGACATATCGGCATGTGTAGAGTTTCAGAAAGATAGATAACAAATTGTGGGGGGGGTTGATTTTGTACATGTACATGATGGATGGAGGGCACTACTACAACAAGCCCCCTTGGCTCTGCCGGCAGGGATAACTAGAAATATGTGCATGTGATGCACAGTGATGTCCCCCTTCCAAACGTTTAATCCAACCTAATCATCTTATTGCCACTCATACCAGAAACAATCCATACCAAACATATACTAAAAAGTTTAATATATTTGCATCAATGACCTTGACATAATAATGACTCGTGAAATATACAAGTTCGATAGTGCATAAGGAAGATTTTTTTATATTTGTCAACTTCTTTGGAAATGTGACCACTGTCGTGTAATTGGTAAGGAGGGGACGTTCCAAGATGGCGACCAAAACAGTACGACAGGTATAAATGGCATGACTCTGCTCCTTCATATAGCACCATTAAACATTGGTGTGCTGAATTTAAACGGGGTAGAGTAAGCACTAAAGACGAGCCCCGTCCTGGTCGTCCATCTGATGTCACCACAGGTGAAAACATTGAGGCTGTTCTTGACACAATAAGGCAAGACAGGCGAGTGACTATCAGATACTTAGCTCATACTCACCAAATCAGTAAAACATCAGTTGAACGAATTATACATGAACATTTACATATGGATAAGGTATCAGCACGCTGGGACCCAAGAATGTTATCTGAGGACCAAAAGCGAAAACATGTCATGGTCAGTCAGCAACTTCTTGACGAGTATCATGCAGACCCAGAATCATGTTTCGCTCATGTCGTTACTCAAGATGAAACCTGGGTTCATCATTTTCATCCCGAGACCAACAAGCCAAAGCATGCATTGAAACACAGAACATCACCCACCCCTAAAAAGTTCAAATCTTGTTCCTCCAGTCCGAAGGTCATGGCATCCGTTTTCTGGGATTCTCAGGGTGTAATAATGATTGATTATTTAGAGAAAGGTTCTGTGCAAAGATGTGTGGCTGTTGCAGGACAATGCTCCCATTCTCACCGCCCAAATTGCAGTCAGTGCAGCACAGGATTGTGGGTTCAGGATTCTCCCCCACCCAGCCTTTTCTCCAGACCTAGTCCCATCAGACTTCTTCATCTTACCTCGACTGAAAACAGAGCTCCGTGGCCAAAGGTTTGAGACTGACGATGACATCATTGCTGCAGTAGAGGAGTTTTTTGGGTGATAAGAACAGGGTCTAGATTTTCGAAGGTCTCTTAGTGCTAAGAGAGACGTAGGCCAATGTGAATTGATGGTACTTACGACTATCTTAGTGCTAAGAGAGCTTCGAAAATCTAGGCCCTGGTTTTCAGATGGGTTGCAGATGTTACAAAACGCCGGAGCAAATGCATTGAGGTCAAGGGTGATTATGTTGAAAAATAAGTCATAAAAATGTCAATGTTTTTTATTTTGATGGTCAGGCCGGAATTTTTGGAACACCCCTCGTATTCTACATTTACAAACCAATGTATGCACAGGGAACCATTTCACTTTTTTCTATTTTATTATCCTAGATGGACAAATTGCAATATAAATGTATTAAGTGGCCAGAATTGTTCCAACCCTCAAGCTTTTTGTCAGTTTGTAAAACAGGCCAGATTTACCCATGGGTAAGCAATTAAGGCTCCAAGAGCGAGGTTGGCTACAGGCAGACTGGGGACGATCGTATCAGACCAAGAGCCCCTCCTTCTAACGGTCGCTTGAGTCAGAGAGTTCAAAGGTTATTTAGAGAGAGAGAAACACATGTGCTTATAGTAAAATGAAAGTTCAAGGCACCAATAGAAGTGAATGTAAGTTTTGAGAGAAGATGTACTTCAAACAATGACTTGAATTACTGCAGTGTACTTCTGAATGGTTTTCCTTTGAAATGGTGAAATTCTGGTACAGGTTATATAATCATGCTGTTATTAAGTGAATGCAAAATCTTAAAAATCAATTCCTGAATTACCTTCTCAACTGTTTCTTTTTAATGGAATGTACATTTTAATTCCATGTGTGTCCCATATACGGTGTATTGATGGATTCGGAAGCCAAGTCCGCACCAAAGTTATAACACAGTCTGGCATAATGTCCCTTTAAGCTTGTTTATGGTAGCCCACACAAAGTTTCTATTACAAAATTCTTCCAAGGCCCGCCTCTTTCTCTCCTTATAACATTGATCTCTCCAGACACCACGATGCAGAAGCATTGTCCAAAATTGTCTATATTTTTCTTTCCTTGCTTTTGAATTACCTGGATTTTCTTGTAAGATGTTTCTTTCCCACCACATTTGCCTATTGGAATTGTCAGTTATACACGGTTTACATAAACAATGTGGAAATTCTTCAGCATCAGGATGTTGTGGGATGACAAAATCTGGATAATCTGGCTCAAAAGCTGTAATTGTAGATGTAGATGAAGATGTCTCAGAGGTAATTTCTCTTATTTCCCAATTATGATGGTGAAATAATTGGTAGATTGTTTCTCTCTGCAATGGTGTAACCATGAGTGTAAGAGACTGTTGTTCTTCTTCATATTCAGTCTCCATTGTATCCATGAAAAAGCCAATGATTAGACTTATTATTCTCTTAGGACTCTGAGAGAGGAAATGAAAGTTGGAAAAGGTTTTCCAGTAGCCATGGTCTGAGGAAATTGTAAGGATATTTCTTTTCGTAATTAGATCCAAATTATTTTGTAAGTCTGAGATAAATAGGATGATATGTCAAGTTTCAAGCTAAATTTGTTCACTATTAGTGTGCTAAGTTGTCTACACAATTTATCCATTATCGTAAATACACTTGTCAAAAGAGCCTTGACATGTAATGGTGCCATAAATTTGACTGATAGTAAAAGGAAGCATTTTTTAACACTGTCTTCTCACGACTTATGTAGCCATATTGTGGATTCCTGGATCTCCATGTTGACGTACATTATCTGTCAACATTCTTGTTCCAATGAAAACTGCCAACTGGGCTCTCATGTTATAAACGATGTCCGAAAATTATATCCTTTTATCCTGGAATATATTCATAACATTATTAAAACTTTCAACATAGAAGGTCTTTTGCCAAATTATAGTCATCTGGGTATTTGAAAATGACAGAATTCTTAATAACTGAAGTCAGCAGAGATACGGCTTTCTGGCCGGTTAGTACAATGTGAGATGGTTCATAATTGGGGTCCTGTTTGCATCTGACTGCATTGTGATCATTTTGGTAATTCAACAATATTTAGGAGTGAAGATCTCAGTTTTCCACTGTCCCCGTTTGTTGCTCTCACTGCATAGTGAAAGTGAGTGGAAACTGGCTGAACTTTATCTGCAAGCTGCTCATGCCAAGTACTGCCATGTTTATATTGTGGACCAGTAGATACGGAAGTCATAGCTTTTCTCACTGCCTTCACTCCATGCCAGACTTCACTTTGGTTGATGACGTCACTATCCCATACAAACTTGTTTACAGAGAGGTTTCTGTCATGTGTGTGTACGCGTACAGATACATCTTGAGAATCCAGGTATTCATATATCTTCCTGGTTCCAACCATCTCGTGACGCTGTGACACCGGGTCCTGATGCTTGGTGACATGTTGGCACTGTAACAGTTTATGCGTTTTGTCTCCTATGGCAACAACACTACTGTCTTTGGCATTTTTTCGCCATTTATGTCGAGCATCAGTTCCAATATTGATGCACCCTAATTTGTCATACATCGGTATTTCCTCCAATAGAGCTCTTTCTATTGCATCCTCGTATTCAGCTTTAACAAAGTCCTTGTACTTACAGAAATGTTCTTTTCTATGGTACTTTGACAAGCTGCCGATCCCAGCACCTCTGCAAAACCTGCTATAGTGCACAGGTAAAATTCCACTCGTATGAAATGCATGGCATATTCTTTCATTGACAAGGTATTTATTGTCGGGTAAAAAATTGTGACGATGCTTCCCGATATTGGTGGGATTTGCGGCACCTCAGCTTCATTTTCATGACATGTCCATCATTAGACCCTTTAGATAGAGATAGCTTACTCAAACATCCTCGCCCATGTTTTTCAGCAAATATTTCCAAACATAACTTCATTGATGATTCAGAAATCACAAAAAATTTATCGTCAGTGTCCCCTGCTCCAGTTGTAAGATGAGTATTGAGGAGATCTTGTGTTTTCAAGCCGCGATTTTGTAAATAATATGTCAATACAGGGCAAGGAGCTTCAGAACTATTGACACAACTATTTCTTTCCGTCATCAATTGGGTTTTTGCCTGCTTGAGTTGTGAAAGTATGTTTTCTTTCACATTACCATCTCCAGGTTGAGTCAAAGACATTGAGTTGTATTCAGAAAACTTCAGAGGAGAGATTAGGTTGTTATCAAGTGTGATACTCACACAGTCATCAAATATTATAATTAGCATCTATAGCCCCAAAATGCACTTAGTTCAAATTGTCTGCATAAAAACCAAGTACAATGAAAAAGTAAGGATAACCAAAGTAGCAAAAGGCGGCATCCAAGCACTAGATCTAACCACAAACCAGGTTTATTAGAATAATACTCATTAGATTTTTATATATAGGTTGATAAGTTACCTTACTCCCATATGCACAATGTTCAAATCGTTTCCATGGAAACCAGAAAAATATTTTAAAATTGAGTAACCAAGGTAGCAAAAGGCACCACTCCATCACTAGATCTAACCACATACCAAGTTTTAAAAAAAGTATTGAACAGGTTTTTGAGATATGGCCGGAAACGGACTCTTCTCCTCATTTGCACTAAGTTCAAATTGTAACCATGGAAACCAGAAAAAAAATTTTCAGAATAACCACAATAGCAAAAGGCACCACTCCACCACTAGACCTAACCACATAGCAAGTTCCGTTTAAAAATATAGAACGTTTTTTTAGTTAAACGAAAGCATTTCGGAATTACGGAATTACGAAACCACGGAACCACGGACGGGACTGAAAACATTATGTCTCCCGCAAAGCTTTTTGCTGGGGACATAAAAACAACATGGAATCACCTCTTCCTACTTTTTCCCCTCCCTGTTCATCAGAAAACCTACAAAAGTCTGCACCCAGGCACCGAAGATGTTATACAGAACATTCCAGCATTCTTGTATCAGCAGAGGGTAATCGTTGACAGGTTTCATGGAGAGTTACTGCCACACCCATATTGAAGAGAAGATTGAAGATTCGGTCTGTAACCCCTCTCAAACAATCCTTCGAGATTATAACAGAAACTAGCATGCTTGGAAGTATACTATACTATATATTATAACTAAGCTAGTATGTTCTAAGGTAAGGTACAATTCTTTTATATCCCCAATATACAGGACACGAAGGTTGGCTTCAACTCACCTGTTCAGGAGCAGCAGTACCAGAAAACACACAGGACGCTACCAGTTCCTTACAGAAGTCCTCGTTATCACAGAATCTGAGACCAAAAATCGTGTAGTCTCCCTGCAGAACATCTTCTCTGAACCTCTCAGCTAGAGCTTTTAGTACTGTTGGTACAGGTTTCACATCTATTTGTGTTGGCGACTTCTTTTTCTCATCTGATGTGAGAGTAAGTTTCTGTCTAATGACAGAGAGAGTTGCATACTTCACACAAAACAACGGGTCTGTATCACATATAACACTCAGTACACTCTCGTAGATTGACGGATGAGCAAATACACAAACACCATTCTTCCACACAGTGATGTAGCTGCCTTCTTGCTCACGTTCAACTTTCAGTAGCGACACTCGTCGTGCATCATCTTCAACGGAATAAGCATTAAACTCTCCATTGTTCTTTATCATCAGTTCAAAAAGATCTTTGCAGTTTTCCCTATAAAGCACAGCCGTTGTTATATCAAGGAACTTCAGTGGCGTCTTGAAGAACTCTTCAATGTCAAGGTCACTTTTCTTAGCTTTCAGTTTCGGGTACATCATACTACAGTGGGGAAAACCGTGAGCAATGTCAAGGTCAGCTACTCTCTTTTTAACTGCTGAACTTACTTTCAGTTTACCTTGTTTTAGATAGTGATCAAGTATTTTTATTCGTTCATCTTTGATCTTCAAAGTGCTTAGGTCTACAACATTTTTAGGATCCACGACTGAGTCTCTGAAATGACCCAGATAATCCCGCACTTCATTCACCACATTCTTTCTGCTGATAAATATTACTTTTATTTTGTTTCCATGAGTAGTGAAATGTTGATGGATACTGCTCATCACATTCTTCCATTTATCAATGAGGACCTTGTCGGCAGTGAAGGCACCGAATCTGTCGTCTAGCAGTATCACACTATTTTCATTCAGCCTTAAAAGTAGTGTGCATTCTTCAGGCTCTTCCATGCTGTAAACTTTAATCTTTCCTCCAAGGTGTTTCTGTCTCTGTGGTTTGTTCTCAAGTTCTTTTAGCACAAGGTAACCCAGTGTTGTCTTCCCATCACCAGCATTACCCGTTATAGTCACCCAGTTCCTCCCTCTCTGCAGCATATCAACCACTGTGTCAACAGCTGATACGTGGACCATACCAGACGTCCGGGATTCGATTTTCGTTTTAGTTTCTTCTGCAAAGTTACATCATTGTATTAATTTTCCTTTTTAATAAATCTGTAAGGAGTCTTTACAGGAAATTGATAATTCATTTATCAGTCGAATTGGAATTGATAGGGGATTTGATGTTTTAAATGCAGCTATAATATATTTGATAACAGTATTCATAAATAATACCTTTTTGTTAAATTAGTCATTTCATACTGATAAGGCTTAATGGGCAAAACTCTAATCCACCACATAAGATACCACACAACAGTTTTAGAAAATATAAGGGTTTTAATTCAACTTAGGGTGAGTTTAGTACATAGGAGCTAAACTCAAATGGTTACAATATATAAGTAAACAAAGATAGACTAGCAGAATAACAAGGTATTGAGGCATTACCAATCAATATGAAAATATAGCCAACGACATGGTTAAAGTAAGAAGGCAATGTTTGGAAGACCAGTTTGGATAATGCGAGGCGAGACGCGCAATGCGTCGTCTGTCATTATCATCAATGGAAGCACAACCTCCCAATCCTGGCGTGCGCTCTACTCCTAAACCAGCTTGAAATTTCTTAATATTTCGAAAAATGGTAGACCTGTGTAACTGTGTGATCCGTACAAGTTTATGAATTGATCTGATGCCATCCTGTCTCAGGGTAAGACATGTAGCTGACGCGAAGTTTACACACCCAGGGTAAGAAGAAAGGAGCCTCAGTTATACGTCTTACCCTGAGACAGGATAATATGATGCCTGATTCATACAATGTCAGGAGGCGATACCTATGATCTTGTTCTGCCATTCCATACTTCCGCATCGTCTGCTAGCAACGAGGTCACGTGGCCACACTACTGTCAAGGGATATAACTACATAGCAACCCAAAGAAATATGTTTTGATCGGTTGTTAATACCCCAGAAAAAATCAAGGGAAAATATCAGATGTTACAATTTTTCTGGACAATACTATATATTGTTTAATTTGTTATACAGAAATGAGAAGTAAGGTAAGGAGCTTACTTACTCGTAAGATTTATAATCTGTTGTTTGGCCTTTTCTGCAATACAAAGACATATTTCGTCAAATCGGAATATAAGAAGAAAATAAGTAAAATCAACATCCCCGTTTTCATATATATTTTGATATCTGATATCAATAGATGCAAAAAGCTTCCACTCAGACTAACTTACCGTCCAAGTCTGCTCGCATCAATGGTTCTTGAAGTTCAAATGCTGAAAATAAAGATTGAAAGTTTAAAAAAAAAACTTGGTCATAGTCTCATGATTAAAGTGATGTATAGTATTTTGTTAAGTTTATTTGATGCAAAACCATTAATTACAGTATCACGGTTCTAAATTCTAACATTTTAAATATTCCACAACCATATGCGTTACATTTCTTATATTGAAACCAGTTTTGATAAGAAGAATACTCCTTTGTTTCATTAATCATTTTCTGAAATTAGACTTGCACGTTAGTCAGCAAACCAAATACCACCGAGTCACGGACAGTGGTCAGATCCTCCTCTCACTGCACTTTGTCTTTAAATAAAGTTAAGTGAATCAGCTAATTTATTCCTGAATTAAATGACCATAGACCTTTGTTCTTAATTTTCTTTCTAACAAACTGGACACAAGTATGCGTCATTAAAATCAATATTCAAGTCCACTGGTCAAATCAAACCACTGAGCACTAAGAATGAATGAGTTATAATTATAAATAATCCACACAAATCAGGAAATTGAAGAACAGATTGCATACTCACATTCCTCGTTATGCCTGTGACTTCTGAGAAAAAAAATATTTCAAAGGTCAAAACATGCATCAACAAACATTATATTAGCTTATGTATATACAACCTCTGGGAGAATTATGTGTGGCCTTTGTAACCCTTATTAGGGGTCAAAGGGTCTCTAACGAATAAAAAATAATAATCCTGGTTTAGAAGGAGTCTATACAGAAGTCAGCAAATCTAAAATTACAATCTATTTATGCTTATGTGACAGGGCATATTTTATATAATGCCAATCATTGATTCAATTTCATCATTTTCAGTATATGTTTAATGTTCATATGTTTACTGTTGTATATGTTTGCCGTCGAACGCCACCCCTATACATTTTTCACCGTTACTTCTTCAGTCTCTGGAGCCCTGTCAACAGGGATCTCCCTTCACTTCTATTCTATTTTTAGCTCTGTGGTTTCCTTTGATGTTACCTGTATTCTAATTGGCTATTGTAGTCCTCTGTACTCACTTCCTCCACCTACCTGATTTCCACCTCACTCCAATTTCTGTTGCTGAGGTGGAAACATCATTTTCCATTTACAGGTATGGTGATTTTCTAATCTGTTTCCATCTGCCTCATTACTTTATAAAACTCTTTTATAAGGTGCATTATGTGTTCTAAATGATAATTTGAAACTACTAAAGATAATATTTAATATATAATTTATTAATTTAATTCAATAAATAGTATTCACAACTTAGTAAATTAAACATGGCCATGCCATGTGCTTTTAATAAAGTGCAATATTTCTATCTTTTACCATTGATATTAATTATATATATTAAACAACCTGCAATATGAATGTGATATTTAAAGTAAATGAAATATATTGTTGAAATTGTTATTTACTTGATATTCTATTTTATGACTCCAATTTCTGTTGCTGAGGTGGAAACATCATTTTCCATTTACAGATAAATACCTCAGCAACAGATCCATCAATTCATCTACAATAAATCATCAAATCACCAAATCATCTTTGTTGTCTCGTCTTGACCGAGCGGCCCAGTGCCGAACAAGTTGACACCCGGCCACACTTAGGAGTCTGAACATAAGATTCTTGTTTACTTAGACTTTTACTTCTGGAGAAAAAGACAAACATAGGTCTTTAGGGGCCAAAGAGATGTCTAAACAACTATTAAACAACCAAATAAACAACTAACACTTAAGTTGTCAGACAGGCGGACGGACACCATGCCATGCCATAAACCTCAAGCCGGATGAGCTAAAACCTTGATTTTGAAAATGCAAAAAGAATCAATGCCATCAATGTTTTCTGAAAATGTATAAAATTGCTGCTTTTTAAATTCAAATGTTAATCACCACTGTTTTTATTAGACAATCATGCTGTTTTAACAGTTACGATATTGTTAGATTTAAATTGGTAAAACAAATTCTATGAAAATTTGGTCTGTTCTAAATGAATAACGTCATTTCGCAATATGTTGACTTTGTTGCTTGAAGTTTCAATGGGCTACTGACATGGTCCGACGTCAATATATATTAAAAACTGATTCACAATAACAATCAGTCAGAATCGGTCATATCTACCGCCATGTATAATTAAAGTCGTTTGCCCTTATCCTTCAGGAGAAGAATGTGAAACTAGTTTTTTTTGTGGGTCCATAATTTCAAATTATATTCCCCATTGGCTATGGAGTTTGAAGATAAAATATCTAGGCATTTTTCCAATATCACAAAACATTGGCTTTGAATTTCAAGTTTCTAGAGTCTGAGATTCTTTAGAAAAAGACAAAAAGCAGAAAGTTTACAGACGGATGGACAAATAGATTAACAGACTGAGGATGATTCAGGGTAGGACAATGAAATGTATATAACTTATTTTCAATTCTATTTATAAAGATGATAATTTAAAATTTGAGATCTGATGGATTGGAGGATGGACGGATGGACACTTAAATGTGTTAATAACCAGTAGAAATAGCAGTAAATGATGTTTAAACTGAGATCAATTTACTTGGTTTTTACTAAAGAAGTTTGTTTGTGAAAGAATAACAAGTGAACCTTATTAGGCTCCAGTAAATTTTAAGACTAAACATACTTACATATTCATATTTATATAATCATTAAACGGCCAGTTCGACCGGGTATTTTCTGTTCCACAAATATTCGGGAGGGAATTCCCTTTTGCACGCGACACGTAACTTTTTTATATATTCGATTTGTTTTCTATTTTCTGTGTTTACAACTTTTTCATGTTTGGTAATTAGTTGTAATCCTTTATGTGAAGTAACTTAGATATCTTTCTTAAAAAAGAAGAGTTTTACTATGAGTGAAGTTGTGCGAAGTCGAGGGCGACCGCGAAAACATGCAGCGTTGCATTATGGGAAGGGACTTTTCTCATTCTATTTATAGATCTACTTAACTGCTGACGCACTGTATCTAAAAATAGCTTCGTTAGCAGCATAAGCTTATCGCTGAAAACGTAATCGAACTGGCCGTTTAAACATTACCTTCTTGATCGACGTCTTCTCCAGATAACAGCAGCAGTCACCATCCCAACAACAAGACTGAAACACATTCCATTACATTCAAGTCCTTTAAAAAGTTATATTAAGACAGTTCAGATATCTGAGGGAACATCACCAAATTAAGATTATTTGATACTTCTAAGCTTAAGGTAAAGTTACTTTGGACTCAGACATGGTGACATAGGATCATTGATCTGACTCACTTGGGTATTGACAAAATTCTAACATTTCTAGCTTAAGGTCTAGCGTGCTGTAGGCTCGAGGTCGAGCCATCGGTGGCATTCCCTCCACAACTGCGGGCTCGACCAGCGGCCATAGCACGCGCTAAGCAACGTGACCCTTGACCTCTTATGAATTAAGACAATTACGGACGTTTAAATGCCTCGAGTAGCGAAATAAATGGTACTAGGCTAAAGGAGTCTACAATGAAAAACTAAGTCAATGATATGCATAACTTGTGATGAAATTCGTTATCCATGTTACATGGGTCTACGGAAAAAAGCAATCGATGCGAAGTAAAACTTCCGGTATAAATTGTCTCATTGGCCGACGATGAAAAAATGACGGTTACCGAAAAAGTTGTCAATAAAGTAACTCTTGTTCAATGACAGTTAGGCTAATATGTGTTGTTGTTTTATGTACACAAAACAATATTAGTTAAAATTATGTTATTTTGATATTATTTACGTATTTCTTCAAAAGGAAAAAGCTAGTGTCAAAAAATAAATAAATGTTGTTTCGTTCAGCTAGAAACCGTACGTTACACTACAGAATTTTTCACATCGATAAATATATGCATCCTTTTAAAATCAAAATGAGTGACAACTACAAATAAAAACATAAATCTTGTGTTTATATCTCTCAATAACAAAAATGCTGGCAGTGTCATTATTATGATCTACTTACAAGTACACTCGATCATCTATGTCAACACTACGACGAAAGTTCAATGGCGGATTCCGGTAAAAATAAACGATGTCACGTTCATGTTCAATAATCCATTTGATGGCATTAGAACGAAATACAGTGATACACAGAAGCTGCAATGTGACCTTTCTTGAAAGCCAAGACATCGTAGTGACATGAAAACAAATTAATAAAAATATTGGGATGCCGAGTGACACTTGCATGGAAAACAGTTGGATTCGCGCTAAAACACAGTTATGCTATTCCTGGAAAACTAACTATTTATGATAGCAGCACTCTGTCAGTTATTTATGGTCTATCTCAAAGAATACACCCTGTATATGCACACATTTTCAATAACATATACTAGCATGTCTGATAATTGTGTTTTATTTAATTTTGTTACGTGTAAACTACAAAAATACATGGTTTTTGTACTTCAGTAGAGTGAAGTGCATTACGAATGCAAAATAATTTTAAAACATTTGCCTATGAGTTGAAACATGTTACATGATTTTTTTTCAACATTGCTTTGGTGTTAGGCATAGTAATGAAAATGAATAACGTATTTTAATTGTATAAGATCAAAAAATAAATTTGGTGTAACTGACAACACCGACTTTTACGATTGTCTGATTAGTTGTCGCTAGGCTGCTAACATCACACGATGTACTTCAGATTTCAACATTTGTCCGACGTTTGATTTTGTTTTCATCAAAAATAGATCGATAGGCTACTCAATCGTCAATAAAAAAGAAACAAAATGTTGTCTTCGAAATTTTCCTTCCGTTTGAAATTAACAGTCCCCGATAGATAACGTTAGTTCGTCATTTCAACGCCATTTACAATGGCACGTGGTTTTGACTGACAGATGTGGGCGTGCACACGTGAGTGACAAGATGGGCGTGACCATCTTGCGATGCCTTCAATGGTCGAAGATAGAAGTGGATTAAAATCAAGATTTATGTCATGAATTACTTTCTGGACTATACTGACAAATGTAAGTATTTCTTTTTCATTATTTTTATGTGCAATTAATTATAGACGAGACATTTTGAGTGAAATATGAGTAATGACCAAAATATTTTCATCAAGGTAAAATCGTATGATACACTGGCCAACTTTGCAATCGTTTTTGTTAGATGCGAAGCATGGATTTTTTATTAATATTTTTCCGGCCAAGTGATTTGAGGTTGTTAATAATTCAGCCATTTTAATCTTGCATTCATGTATTGCAGGTTGTCATTGCCATTCTGAGGGAAAACTGTTCTTTGTTAGCAACTGATCGAGACGTTTTTTGGTTTTTTTTCCTGAAGAAATTGTCATTCATATTCATTTTGCCCTTCTCTTTTGAAAGTTGAATAGTTTAATTGTTACACTAATATATATTTCAAGATTATGTGTCATCTTTGTTGCAAAGATTCATATTTATTTCCCAATTTGGAAGTCTTATTACCTCATGTAAAAGTGTCAATATTTATTGTGAGTTATATTGACAAATCATTCTGTGCATATCGGTTTGACATTGTTTGGTGGTCAATTATTAAATGATGGAAGCTATTCATTTTGCTTTTTGTTGAAATTTTTGTACTGAAGATTCTGAGATTGACAATCACAATCTCTATGATTTTGAAGAACTTGAGGTTGACATCGAAAGTAATGATGAGGTTGACATCGACAGTTATGATGATGTTGTTGAGGAGGTGCTTTTGGATGAATTTACTATCGACTCGGAGGTTACTAATTAGCAGGTATCAAAGTCAATAGGAAATAGGCAAGTGTACAATATGACTTCCCTCCACGCTTGTAATTATATTGTTATATGAATTTAAATACTTAAAAAAGTGAAAAGAATTTTTCTGTTAATTCTAATGTAACTCCTGTTTTATTCAAGATTAAATTGAGTTTATTGCATTGCAAATTAACAAATTCAATTTCAGGTCTGCTTATGATATATTAAAATTGGTTTTGAATAATCAAGTTTGATGTTTGATATGAAATCTCTATTCCAGCTAGAATAATTGACTTCTTTGTAACAGATGAGATTACCTTTATCACGTGAGGCTACATATACATTTCATAAAATGTCATTTATATTTAATCATATTCTATCAAAATTTTAGTCGAGTGGGTAAGTTGTTGGAATTGTCAGTGCTGGTGGTGTTGCCTGATAGTGTGAACTCCATAATTGTTTTTCAATATTTCAATTGTATTTTATTATCACCTGAAAGATTTTAACTTATAAAGACAATAAATAAGTTATTTTAAGTTCAATTGAAACAAATACTATGAATAAAAAACATTTACGAACATATTAGATAATTTGATTAAAAATTCAACCTTCATTATTCATTATTTTTTAGCTATTCATATTGAGAATCCCATGATATTTCCACAGTTCCATGTACATTACAATTAAGTTCTTATGCATTGATTATTCCCTTTCAATAAATTCAAATGTGAGCATGGTTTAATTGCATGTAAGAAAATGTTGATATAATAAAATGGAATTTTTTTTTAATAATAATAATAATAATAATTAACTTGTATAGCGCCTAGTTTCCAGCAAGAGCTGCTCAACGGCGCTGGAGAAGAAAAAGTGGAAGTATATACAGAGATAGAGAAAAGTAGGGTTTACAGGATAGAAAGAGGTAGGGTTTACACGAGAGAAAAAAGGTAGGTTTTTAAGTCTTTCTTGAAACAGTCTAGTGATCCGGAGGTTTTGAGGTCATGTGGGAGAGAGTTCCATAAGACAGGGGCAGCAACAGAGAAGGCTCGTTCACCAAGTTTAGTAGAGGTTGATGGGACACACAGTTGTGCTTCATTTGACGATCGTAGAGATCGGCAGGGCTGATATAAAAGGAGCAGTTTTTTTATGTATATAGGAGACGAGTCAACATGGAGAGCACAGAAGGTCAGGACAAGGATCTTGTAAGAAATCCTGTGCTTAATGGGGAGCCAGTGTAGTTGCTGGAGAACTGGGGTTATGTGAGCATCCTGTCTTGTCCGAGTCACCAAGCGTGCCGCCTTGTTCTGTATGCGCTGTAATTGTGAGATGGGGCCTGATCCGGAGAGTAGGGCATTGCAGAAATCGAGTCTGGATGTGACATATGAATGGACAAGAGTTTTACAAGTATCACTGTCAATATACTTCCGGATTTTCCCAATGTTTGAAATGTTTTAGCTCTGTTGTTTTTCTTTCTAGTTTCATCTTCTGTATTCTGAATATCATATATATATTAATTAAATAAAAATGTTATGCTACTTCCTACTTTCAGATAGGTTCAACTTAATATTTATTATAAACGCTGGATAATTATTATATATAAATATTTTAAATACTAAAATGAAATCAATAAAACGAAACGAATATTTTCAATTAATTCGAGTATCTAACGTTGAATAGTTTCTTGTTTGTCGAAATATAGATTAAAACATTGACACAATATTCCTATCATCACTGTCAGTCTGAATGACGACGTTTGAATCGCGCACCTGCTCACGTCTGCCCTCATTTGTCGTCTGCCGCTAGCAACAGGGATGCGCTGTATTCGTCATGTTATTATATATAAATTGGTAAATGGTGGAATTCCATTATTAGAGGTAGGATACTGAAGTCCACTTGTGGTTTATTTCCATCGAATTACTTCCTGAATGATTCCAAAGGGAAGTAATCACAGTGAGACTTCCGTGTAAACGTCACATCCGGGATGATCAAGTTTTCGTTTGCCATCCTTTTAATAAATTTCTCCATCAAAGGTATGATTTTGCCATATATAATCACCAGGTGCATTTAAAAAAATATATATGTAAATTATTTCTTGTTGAAAGGCGAATTTGATGTGGAATTAGACTTTGACGACTTGTTTACATACACTCCTATTTTTTTCTTCCACTGAAAAATGTTTTGTGACGAACTTTTATCAGTGTACTTTGCAGCAATATCGTTAATGCAATTTTTGCGTTGTAAGATATAAAAATCATATGTTGTTAAAATTTGAATTTCTTACTTTCGGTCACATGTATTTTTGTTGCCATTTGAAGCTCTAACTTTAAAGAAATTCTCACAACGCATCTAGGTTAGCGTAATCCGCCATTTTGTTTGGAAATGTACAAATTTCTCGACATCTGCTTAACAATGCCTTGGTATTTGAAAACTAAAGTGTTACAGCCTGAAATAAATTAACAGTACTATCAAAAAATAATTTTAAATCAAAGAATAAAGTATCAGAGGTTTTATTACAGTGGTTTTAGAGAAACTCGCACTCGCAGCGGAGCTGTTAAAAGCATTTAATATTTTCTAAATTCATAGGTTTCACTAAACCATTCACTGCGAGACTGTCGCCGGAAGTCAGCCATTTGTATGGACAAGCAAGCCACTCGGCTCAGTAATGATCGTGTGTAACTGACTCTCTAAACACAATAAAGGGTCGTATATTTGCTATTTCTTTCAGGTGGAGATGCAGAGGTGGAAAATAAAGTAACAGGGGGTCGGGTTTTTTAAATAATTCCCACTTCAGTTTATACTTAGACTCCATTTAACACGGACTGAATCGACCGAAGTTTTCGATGACAGTGAGCATACTACCGCACACTTCCTGAGAAAAAGGATAAACCTACTTAAAAGTTTCTTCATACGAGATATCATATATAGTTAAGAACGTTATGATTAGTAAGTATAGAACGCATATACATATGGTATTAGATATTCTTAGACATTCGTCGTGGATGTGCAGTCGCTGGACGCTTGATCGCTAAACCGATCACAACTTATTTTATGTAGAATCAATAAATATGAACATATGGACCTTTTGAAAGAATTCTCAAACCTACGATAATCTTTCTTTCTCTTAGTAAAGAGCACAAGTTTGATGTCTCCCGTCCTTGTGAAAGAGACTCGTTTCTAAAGACGTTCAACTGCCATCAAATCTTGCCATCAAAACATAATGATTCATAGACGTAAATTCTTACATGGTATATAATTTTTTTCAAAAGGAATCAATTGAACATTTAACTGATTGAGTCTGACACATGCACTTTTTGTTATTATAATAACTAACTGAAAACTTTGCGTCAACGATACTCTCTAACATGAAAACAAATAGTTTCCTTTCATCGCATATCTCAATTAAGTTTTTAATTGACCTGTAAAACCTTTATCAATGTGTATCAGCTTAAATTTTCTATCTCTTGCCATTGATATGCCATAGTTGAAACATAATCATATTGATCTTCTCACCTTCAATACCTAATGACGAAACAACACAAGAATAGTGAGAAAGAGAGAAAACTTATTTATAAACGGATTAATTAAATGTAAAGAATATTAGTTTCATGAACGTCTTGCTTGTATACACGTTTTTGTTAAAACAAATACATACAATACAAGTGCATTGAAATTGTAAATAACGAATCGCACAATCATTTATGAGTGACGGTACATGGCATTTGTACTAGATACAAATAATAGTCTTATCACATATCAATAAGCGTACAAGACATTTTTTTCAAAAGCTGGATCATGCTCACAAAGAGAGCAAAAAATAAAGTTCATTGTGATCTGGACGTCGAATTTAATCCAAAATGTTGCTAATATTTTATGAATACGGAAAAAAATTATGAAGAAGGTTTTTGAATGACATTTAGACAAACCGCATGTGTCTAACAAGTGGGGTGTTTTTGGGTAGCCCAAAATCATAATCACGGGAAAGTGAAATTAATCATGCAATTTCAAAAGAAATGAAACCACGATAATAATATGCCTCTCCTTTGTCAATAGTCTATTGCTGTTTGGGAGGGGATATTTTATCATCTATATCAAAATCTAATTTCCTGTGATAAGAATCGGAAAAATAAATATAATATTTTAAACACACGATGTAAAATGTTTTAACAAAGAAAACAAAAAATAGCATGTCCCCGTAAATGGTGTTTATAGTCTACAAGCCATCAAACAAAGCATGTAAGGGGTAGGATAGATATTATTCCTTTCATTTCAAGTTTTTTTTGGAGAAAGTTCGAAGTCACATCGATGGCAGAAGCGAGTTCAAATTGTCTAAATTATTTCTCCGCTAGTACAAATATTCACATAGATACGACATGAACATGTCTTGCACTCATGTAAGTTTATAATGTGTGCAAGATTCGCATCGTTTGGGGCTTATTCGGCCATTAGATAGACAGTTAATTCTACGGAGAATATAGTGAGAATGCACTAGCCGCTGTGGCCGGCCTGCGCTGGTTGTCCATACAAATGGCTGACGGACCACGTGACTGAGGCTCGTGACGTCATGTGAAAACTATGAATAATACTTATTCTATTTACGTCTGAGTTCTAACGATGTTACATAATTAACCGCTGTAATTATTAGAGATGTCAAATTAAATTAAAACTGTAGGCTCTTCATCACTGACATCTCTGCATTCGTAAAATGATTTTTTATGTTGAGTTTGTAATTTAATTATTTCGTTTCAAAGTTTTTTATGTACATATTCCGATTTCAAATATTGCCATATTTTGTCAAAAGTAGCATCTTACACTTCCACTTATCGTAACCTTATCATTTCGGGGTGCAGAATCATGAAAATTATATGATAAAATAGCCTAGTGTTTACTCAAAAGGTGTGTGCAGTTTTGTTAAGAATTCTTTTGTAGTTTTTGAGAAATTCCAATTTCCGTAACGTTGTTGATTTTACGGCGCTTCTGCTGAAATTAATCCAGATGACAGCGGGAGTTAGGCTCAAACATTCCAGCAAGCAGAAGGTTAAGTTAAATATTATGCTGATAAACCTCTTATAAATTTATTTAATCTTTTAAGTTAGAACTTTTTAAAATAACTGGAGAGGAAGTCACAATCAAGTTGCATCCCCTCTTGGTATTCAACAATCCTGATAGTCTAATATAAGAATAAAATTTTCTGATGGTTGTGTTCATAGAAATGAATTCACAGAGAAATAATTGCAACTCACCAGATTAAAATGATGATTGGTACGGCGACAGCCACTGTCACGTTGAATCCTAAAACAAAGGAAATACGTAAAGGCCCTATTGTTAAGGCATATGAGGGCATAAATTGTTAATTAAACTTCCTAATCATGCCATCAATCAAATACTTATCAATGTTAGCAACTGACTTAAGACGTTAATGAAAACTCTCACGGCACATATATGTCAGAAATATTAAACACACACATCAGAAAGTCGCAAACCAAACTGAACTCACCCTCTTCTCTTGTGTGACTTGCATTCTACACATGTTTTACAGGTCTACCTAGACCATATACAAAATCATTACACGCCATTTTGATATCAACAAGGTTCTGACTAGATTGGTTTTCGTAAAGACCGTAAGGGAGAGCATGCAAGAGGTTTGTTTGGGTCAAATGCAAAGTTTCATTTATTCATTATAAAATAACTTTTTAACCTAAGCACATTTCTCTGAATTAAGTATTAAGGTTGATTACTTTGAGGTTGGCAGATACTCTTATCAAGAGTTATGCCTTGTCTATTTAGTTCAGTGCAAAAGTGTTTTAGAACGTATTTGACAAGGAGAGAAAAACATGGATAATGCATCATTCACCTTCTTTTACTATTTCCTCTTCAAACTGTGTCATTCCTCGCTTAAATCCTTCATTTGTCCCATCAGTTGAAATTCATTTTATTGATTAGAATCCTTGACTCTATAAAACGCTAGATTATATACACATACACCTATATGCTTCCTAAAGTGTTTACAGTAGCTTCAGATACAGACATTGCACTAGCATAAAGTTCTATCAAAACCGATGTTCTGCCGTTAACAGATATACCCTGCCAAAGACTGGCTCCTTGAATGGTAAAAGATTTCAAAGTAACAACATATCCGAATAAGTAAACTATCACACTAAAAATAGCATCATAACAATCATATGCAAAGAAAGATAGCAATAAACAAAGAAATAAAGTATACAAATCGTATGAACGTATCTTAAGTGCGCGTTACTTGGAACATTCGGACAGACAAGTTTCCTTGCTAATGATACTTCTGTGCAGGAGCAAACATGAGATTTTAGGAATGCTTCTATCAGTTACAGCGCTGTCATATAGTTGATATAATAAAATGATGTACAGTGCTGTTGGGACAAACTGTGCATACAAGAGATACATGTTCTTTCATCTGAGAAAATACAGTATAAGGGATAAAAACCATGTCTCTTTTAAAGTCTATAGCTTCATCTATAAGATTATTGTAAATAATTATACATGTTGAAATATTTTTGGTAGGGACAATGAAGGATTTCAAATGACCCCCAATTCCCATAAGTCGACATGTGTATGCAGCTCGCTTGTGAGAATAGAGCATTCAGCGACAGAAATTTCAGTCTAGGTTTAAATACATAGCATTTCCATTATTAATAATTTTATAGATTTCAAAACTGTTTTCTGAAGTTTGGGTAAGGACAAACCAATAGTCTGATCAATATTTTGATTTCTATTGACAATTTCTATGTGAGAAGACAAACTGTTTGATGATGACTTGTTTGCTAGGAATTTTCTCAGTTTTTACAAATTTGTCAGTTTATTGCACTAATTAACATTTGATCCTTTTTACCTTTTCAAAAACTAAATGATATCTTCCCAATTGCAAGATGCAAACCCATTTTTTAACAGAGAAATCGAGGTTATCACACAAAAACCTGTCTGGGCCACATATGGTCCTTGGCCATGACCAATAGGGGTTAATTCTCTGCAACGCATGGGGAAAGAATCTTAACCAATTCTACTTGACAACCATATTCTCAAAATCCCTGTAAACATAGCTTCATTTCAAAACTTTTTTTCTGTTATAAAACCTTATATTAATTGAGAAATCAAGGTTTTGGCAAAAACCTTGTTGAGGCCATATACGGTCCTTAACCATCGCAATTGGGGGTTAATTCTCTACATGGCATGTGTACATAATCATATGCATATAAGGACACAAACAGTGTAACAATAAATTCCAACTTTACTAACAAAATCTAAAGTGTATCTAGTTTAAAAATCACATTATGATAATGAAAAAAGCTTTTAGAAAAACCAAGAATGGTGATAAACAAGTATAAGTTTTAATTCTGAATAATATCCACCATTCTTTGACTATAGGAAAATAAATATCATTCATAACTTGCATTAAGCTTTTCACTTAAAATCTAATTTCAAAATATAACATTAAATATATGTACAGAAATCAATATTGAACAGGAATATCCATATGCCATAGTAACAACATTTATTATATACCCATGTAAACTTAGGATAGTAATACAAGGGTGCAATACGAAATACGTCTTCAAATCCGTAATGCACTCGAGATTCCGTATTGCACCCCTGCCGGTTCTACTTTTTCTGAACCTTGGGACTTCCCGGATTTCCCGAAGCAGCTATTTATAGAAATACATTTAGGTCATTGGGATTCCCAGTTTTCCCAGATTTGATTACAATTATAAACAAATACCATGAACCATGAAAATCAGCAGCGAAAGCGTAGACGTGTTATCATCAACAGTGACTCCGACTAACTGACGGCGCAAGCCAATATGACGACAACGTATTCGAAATTTTGAAAATGACCTTGAACTTTAAAAGTTACTGATTTCTACACGATTGTTTATAAACAAAATAGCTTGATCATTTTTTGATTTATGCTTTATCATGTTAAATCAATTCTGAATTTGATCAAAATATCTTCTTTTTTTATCTATTTGTTGTTATTGTAAGATGTGAAAGTCGGACTTTCTATACTTGACGTCATGCGGAGGAATGTGGCATTCGGTCATAATTGAGTTATTCGGTCATCGTCGTACTAATACCAATGTCAAGGTAACCTCAACGCGGAAGTATGTATGGCGTGAAAATGTGTATCACTACGTAACCTTTTATTTGTATAAATCATAAAATATATTTTTATTAATTAAGATCGGGTATATAATAAATATACTCGAAGATGTCATGGGAGCTTAGAAACAACTCGTTCTTCGAACTCGTTGTTTCTCTGCTCCCATGACATCTTTTCGTTCAATACAAAACATCAAAATGCACTAGTATGACGTTCTATATATGTACACAACTTCCCAAAACTATTTGTCAAAAAAGCAAGGGTCATTGCTAACACATTATAATTTATAAAAACTTAACAAAATGGCCCGGAGCATGCCTAATGATCAGTTGGAAATTTCGATACATTCTCATTTTCTTTCGCCAAAAAAAATGACTGACAAATTTTCTGTCGTTGATTGAGATCTACAGGTCATCTATATTGTGTCAACTGTCGTAATTTAAAAGGATGCAGCCCATGACAAAACGATTCGACACAAGTATGTGTCACACTCATTCTGACCGGAGCAAAAAAACTTTGTAACACGATTGTCGATGTCAACTTTGCAGGACCGTTTAGGGCGTACAAATTACTAACATTACCTGAAAATACTATCGTAAGACAGCATTTTGTTCTTTCTTTATGTTTATGTCCTCGATATCTGATTTGATTTGTACGGAATTGTTTTGCAGACAACAATGCATCTCCCGTGCCAGTTTTGTTTACATTATGCCTGTGACACTGTAAATACCACTTTCGGGAGATCTTATTTCAATGAACGAATGTGGTACGGACGTCTGATGCTTATTTTGCAACAAGAGAGTATAGCACAATACCATTTTAACATTCTTGTTTGCTTCGATATGTACCAATTACATAGTAAAACCCAATGCCTTGAAAATGGCTTGTGCATTATTTTACTGACTTTTTGTAATATATCAAGAATATATTTTTAAATGTTTACCTCTAACAATCAGTTCAAGAATATGAGAAGAATTTGTCAAACTTATGTTATTAGGATACCTATTTAACCCAAACTTATTCAGTTTTTTTTATTTGAGGGATATAAAAGACTATGATTACGAGGGTTTGTTTCATCTTCCAATCGAACGTTTAATTTTGGCGCGGAACAACCACCTGTCGTCTGGTAAACAGCACGAGCCGTGACGTACATTCTATCGTCATTTCCGGAGTCCCTCGCGATATTTACCGCTGGCTTGTTCGGGGAATCCCTTGATGTTTGGAAATAATTTTAAAAAGATTTATATGTGACCTACTGGCAGCGACTGTGGCAAATAAGAACTAGTTCATACTATCATGTTCCAACGACTGACATTCGACATGTCGAAATTGTCTTGTGGCAGGAAAATCATGATAAAAAATAAATAGTACAAAATTATTTATTACTATGTCAATGCAAAGGGAGAAAATTACAAAGAATATCCAATTTGAATAAGCCTACTGATTCTCAACATATCAATTATCAATATTGTTATGTTCTTAACATGGCAGAATTAGGATAGTAATAACAGACAAATGGCGTCTGCTAAAAGCATGTGCTTAACTGTTTATTGCCTCTCATACAGAAGAGTAGCAAAGGGGAGTAACTCGCATCATTCCGACACAGCGGTAGAGCGCCTGGCATGTATATTAAGGTATATATACATATAACATCTTTTTTTAAATTTTAAAAGCAATGAACATACAAATGTATATCTTGAATTTATTTGATCGAGAGTATCCATATCAATTGTTTGATGAATAGTGATTTTTCAACCTGTTCCATGATAATAAAAAGAATAATTCAAAATTTGTATTGATCTATAAGCGATATTTTTATTTCTAAATATATATTGGAATGTTTCAAAAAGTATTTGTTTTATTCAGAGATTATAAATATAGAATTTCTCTGTTTACATTTATGTAGTTTGACTTAAATTGTTCATTATAAACAGTGCAATTTAAATTTTTCAACTGCGTTAATTTTCATCTTCTAGATCACAAGACAAAATATTGATTCTCTGATGAAATTATTTTTAAGAATAAATTATTTCTATTTTTGTTGTTATTTTCATTACTTGTAATAAGGACTTCTTATACTAGAAGATAAAATGAATTTTTTAGAATCAGAAAATTAGCGATAAGGCATTTTTCAAGATAATCAATCATAAATCAAGTCATAGTCACACGACCGTCTTTAAACAACGATCACGTAGCCTTGAAGCAATGTTTTCAAACATAGTCGAAGTGGAGACAATTTGGTTGGGAAATGGGCGTGGCTTATATTATATCAGCAGCAAGAGCGTCATTTATTTTGTTTCGGATATCACAATAAACGTAACCGATTATGCTAAAACAAGGAAGTTGATGCACTCAAGACAACTGCATAGCCGCAATAAATAAAACTTCAAATTTGGAAAATATCCCGCCATAATTTTAGCGCGAATTGAACCGTGAAAGTTCCGCGAGTGGGTGGAGCTAAAACGATTACGGACAGGCGTCAATCAAGTCGGCCTGGTTTGGGAAGCTATAGTTTTTTAATTTTTATATTCGTCCGCGTGAAGCAAGAAACTTATATCCATATGATAGCTAAAATAATTCATATTTTTTATTAGTTTTCTTCTTTAAAAGATATAGTAAGATCACTCTGAATTTAATTTACGAGCCGAGGTGACTACGGACATTACTCATTTTGACTTATGAGTTCAATCAAACTAATCGGCAAATGAACGTTTTCTTTTTATAGATAACTATTTAATTGAAGAATATACTCTATAAATGTTTTCCATAATTTAAACTGTGTTCATGAGTAAATATTCACGCTATATACATTTTTAATTTGCTGAAGGGATGAAACCGAACCGCATTGCTAAAACTGCCGAGATACGTTCCCGATATTTTTTATTCCGTTTTTGTCTAAATGATTTGGTTGGATTTTCACCCCCAAAAATAGAGCAAATGTATTCAATAGGATAGTTAATGAATTCTATTTTTATAATTCATAATTATATATTGTATGCGATGATAAGAAAACAATTTATCTGCAGTTTGGTATGCATTTGCAAATAGGCTGCTCAGACTAAGATTTTACTTACCAGAAACTGATACTGTGCGCGAACAAAAGAAATAAACCGAAATTTCTGTTACAAAGTTGCCGAAGTTTACATCATTTTCAAGATGGAAACACTAATTATCAGTGGATGAAATTTCACTATGCTTTTATTGTGAAAAATTAGGAGGTATTTCCATGCATAGTCTGTGCTGGATAGCTAACCCTGTCCACGACAATAAGAAGAGCAAGACGATTCCATGATGAAGTAGACAACCACAAGGTGGATTTATTCGGGTGAAAAGCTGTAAACAAAATTACAGTCATAAGTCACAGTCCAAAAATATACAAACTCAATGAAAATTCCCGAAAGAAACAATGTATAAACATTTAGTAAATACACTGATTAATAGAGAATCTCACCCAAGTGTCTTCTGATATCAAATATATCAACACGAGTTGATAAAAGGTACAAATATACGAGGCTTGCCGAGGATATTTTACTTTTATCAACGAGTGTTGATATATTTGATATCAGAAGACACGAGGGTGAGATTCTATTTATCATCCAAAATCATTTTTCATTACATTTGATTGATAAATTAACATTACTGAACACCCTGCTGCCCTAAGACTCCAATTGCGGTGATGTCATAGCATTGTGACGTCGTAGTGTTTGTGACGTCATAGCATTGTGATGTCATTACTTGATGATGTAAAACAACTGTGATGTCATATACTTGACGTCAGAGGGGCATTGTTCAAAATCTACTGTCAAAACGATATCTCCTAGGAGATATCGCTTGATCTTCCACAAGCGATATCTCCTGTGGAACACAGTTTTGGATGATAAATGGATATTCTATGAGCGCTTCAATTTTACTCTTCCGAAAGGATGGATTTACATAGAAAGAATTCTGCACATAAATTACAGCCAAAGTTACTTATTTGTTGCCTGAAGTTAATTTAACATGAAATACAAGTAGAAAACCTACGTAATAACTAATATTGGGCTACAATAGACCGATCCAGCCTGTCAATCAAATCTCGCGCATGCGTAATTTCAGCCAATCAGAGCGGCGATAGCACCACGCTAATTTGTCAACTTTACTTCCGGGGTCAAACAAACCGATAATGGCGGTATGTTTCGGTGGTTGCACGTATCATTAACAATAACTTTCTATGATTCTACACACTTTTTAATCATCGATGTCACGGCATATGTATTTCTCGAGGTGTTAAGTAACAAAGATTACCGTTTTTAATCTTGAATTTGTGAAAAAAATGCAACAATTAGTAAAAACCAATCGCGAGTCGGATGAGTGCTCGTGAGAAATTGCAATAATTGTACACTTTTCAAAGTGCTCTAAGATAATTATAATAAGGTGACAGCTCTAAAAAGCTTTTCACAATGTCAGTTTATGACCTCAAGGTTTTAAATCAAGAACCCTTTTAAGTTGGTCAAGATTAATGTTTTGCGAATTTACCTGATAACATTTGGGTAAGTTTCCTGTTTTGTCATATTGTAAACAAACACTGTGTTGTGCAAAATATCTCATATATAAACTATGATTTGAAAATAAAAATAACAACCAACTCAGTCACGGGATACGATTCTATATGATACTTTATCAGATATTATGTTTCCAAGAATCATGCTCAAGGTGGTAATTAATTAATGTATGTAATAATCAAGCAAAATGTTTCATGAGTTTTCATGAATACGAAACTAGATAAAAAAAACTAAAAAAATAATCTTTCCTTTCAGAGTTTAACTGAAACAGACATGATGCATTTGAATCAACCGTATCATGAAGGATCTGTATGTTACAAGGGATATATTTACACAAATGATAATGTAATAAATGAATTTATAGATATTTATAAGTTTAAACTTGAAATAATTTATATAATATAATTTCACCAAAAAAATCTTGTAGCAGCTAAAACATCCATTGACTGATAAATATTATTTTCCCAATCCAGTTACTATATTTGACATTTTGAAACCTGGAAAACATAAACAACCATCATTTCATGAAGATTGATTAATTTCAGTAGATTCATCAAAAAAGGAAAGTTTAACACAACAGCCTAGCTATATATATGTTATGTGAAGTGTGATTTCCTCTTTCTTGGTAGCCTCAGTCAACTTATTTACTATTTACTCAATTTTTTAATCTGTGAACAATTTTTATTAAAACTTCCAAATACATTTCAATGAAAGGCTGTATTTTTTAAAATTAAAAAATATGCTATTTTCATCTTTTCTCTTAGGCCTATAAAATAATTTAAATTGGATATCTAAAATATCATTTTGATATGTCCAAATCCAGATTAAAGTCATCACTGTCAAATACTTAAAATTGTATGTGTTTGTACAAACTAATACTACTAATGAGGACCTATGTTTATCGGTTTTTTTTTCATAATTTCTTATATTCATTTACTGTTTATATTTTGGTTATTACTTTTTGTTTTAGACTATTTAAAATATTTGGCACTCAACCTAATTACTTATAGTTTTTTCTGTTTGTGATTTCAACATAAACATTGAGGAATAAATAGACAAGTTTATACACAGCCTGTTGTATATATTTATGAACTTTGACTAACTGCAACCCCTTAAATTCTTCAAAACTTTGATTGATATTTTATCGATATTTTTCTTATAAATTAATAATATATTTGCATAATAAAATCCTTGGTCAACCTTTATAATCAAAGCATAGACAGTAAAACAATTAAATTTTTGACAATGCATTTTTGAATATTTTTGTCAAAGGAATGTTGACTAGCCCGGAGACCAATGAGTGTAACACTGACAGTGTCAAAAAGCCTGAGCGACCTTGACCTATATACAACTACGTAAAGAAAATATTCAATTAATTATCATACGAAACTTTTTCAATATAAAATGACTTACACTTGTTCAGTATAAGTGAGATACAACAATTTATTGGTAATAGTATGTTTTGTAGGTTTACAATCATTTTGATTGTGTTTGTTTACAAAGTGGTCGATCTTGATCAATCGCTCTGTGATTTCATAAAATTACTTCATAAATATTAAGAATAAAGAAATTATGAATGTTATATGGTTTTTACAAATACACAGTTGGAAAATGAGCGTGTTGAACGACGTCGGTGAAAACGAAAGCCAGATGTTTTAGTTAGCGACATTGTTGAGTTACGCGGTCTGGCTCGCCTGAGCTTGAAACTTGTCCCCCCAAAATATTTCAGCCAATCAAGTTTGAGGGGGCAGGGCCTAATGGCTCTCGACTGGATCGGTCTATAGCAAAATGAAACTACGCATTGTTTCATGCGAGTGAGATACATGAAATTACAGTAAATCAGCTTGATACAAAAGCTATGAAAATCCTACAGAGATTGCAGAAACATAATATTATTATACATACACTTTGGTGAATGTATCCTTCCATAAAAAAAATCTTATTAAGAACATGCTGGCCGTGACGGCTCATTCCGAAAAACTGCCAGAAAAATGTAGACAGCTCCATGCAGCGACACTTTGCTCGTGATGCACGTGCAATACAATAACCGGAAGATCCTAACAGATAAATTGGATTGTTTTCGTAACCAAATTACATTTTCGCGTACTGGAAGGCAGCACATAGTCCATTTTCCGCTCTTTGTTTGTCTGTGACGTCACGCGAAACAATGTTCAACAAAATGATTACAAAAAGATAACTCGTATTATTTCGTGAACAATCGGTCGCATGAAGAAAGTAAACATACCATCGTGATCAGTCGTTTACTCTTGAAAAAAATTAATTTATTTACATATTTAATTAAAAAAATTTAATTACAATCTATGAAACAACAGTATCAGTTCACGTTGATTGAACCTTTGCGTGAAAATGCCTCTGCCGTTTATAATCAACACGCATTATCATTTTAAACTTCATTTTTTTTCACTCAAAAATACATTGACCCAGTGATAAACATCTCAGCATTCAACAGTTAAAATTTCATTAATTTCCGAACATTGATAACGCCTTGGTGATTTTTTTTGTACGACGGTGACCTATATCTTGTGTTTCCACAAAATGTGAGCGTCACTGAGCGAGTGCATAGCGTCAACTGCCGGGCATCAAGAGGATTAACGCCACTTTCAAGATTATTTAAATTATATCACAGCTGCTAGTATAATTGCAGGGAAGCCCGCAACACCATTGTGACTATGCATTGAGGTAAAATCTGCGAACATGGGCTGGAACTAGCGAACCATGGTTGGTACTGCCCCAGGCAGCAAGACGGTAATGGCCCAGTGCCGTTTTCATGCCAGTAGGTGCCGGGAGGGGATTTACAGCACTGGGCCAGCACTGTGCCGGTATCTCACTGCCAGTAGCTGTGTGACCCCGCAGAGCCTGGCTGAGAAACACTGAAATCTGATACCCCCTTGTTAGTGTGTTTGAATATAACTGACCATGCTCGCTTGCATGGATGCCCTGCCTGCCTCCCGCCTACTTCAAACTGTGGTGTTATTTTTAAGAATCTTCATTGTTCTGTCCTCATAGTACCTCAATAATTCTACAAAGAACAGTGTCCGACTTGCAAGGTAATTATTCTTCCATTTCTTCTTATTGGAGTTCACAAGAAATCAGCAATATAACTATTGAAAATTTGTTTCTGTAATTCGATATTTCCATGCCATGTTCTCAACTGTCCCTCTCAGACAGACTGATAAAATTTGAACCACATTCATTCTCTCATTTATTTAGCTTCTAAAGTTCTTATGCATTTTGCATGTAGCGTTTATAATCATAATCTGTGAAAAATATGAACATTGAATAAGTAAACATCGAATTGTTTTAGTGACCACATTCAAATAAGTAAACGCTAAACGGTTACAAGAATGACAAACATCAAATTTACAGAACAACAATATGAATACTGTACATTTGTATACGCTCTTAGTAATATAATATAATATTTTTTATATGATATATCAATTAATGTTTCTTTTTAAAAATATGTCTATCAATAGTGGATTGATTAGATACGTCTATAAACAAAATTCAAAAAAATTTGAAATGTTTGCATTTAACAAATTAACTGCTAAACGATATTATTATTATCATAAAACATAAAAACCCATTTTAAGATAGGAACATATGCATTAGCTGTTACATGACTTCAAATGATAATGTTCAACTTTGTAATATGTGTAATATAGCCAGTGTTGAATATTTTCAGAAACTACACAGAAATGTCCTTTGGGGGGAAAAGCAGTAAACAACGATATCGAAACTTTGTGAAATTCTGGTACCAGAGTGCTATGGATATATAAATGGAGACACAAAGGACTCAAGAAGAAGTCAGCTTATCAACTGTAACGGGTTCCAAGTGACAATTAAATATAATTTCGCATTGACTGCTGTTGTATCTGCATAGTCAAGTAAATAAACCCTTATCAACAATAAACATCTTTTTTCATTAATTATAATCATTCTTAATCCTTCCAGAAGTTATCTGAATGTTCTATTAATATTTCGATTACCCCTACTATGTTAGCAACAGTAGGTTTAGTTTTGAATATTCAAAGTTCTCGATCGATAATTATTTTACTTTGTCTCCTGCTCCTGTTAGTTTTGTAATGTTTTATCTTTTTACATTTTGTTATATTGAAATAGTAGTGTATATAACAATACAAACATTGCAATTAAGACAAAAGTTCGGACTTAAAGAATTCAAACAATTTAATATGTATCATTCAATATTGATCACTATCTGGAAATTCTTAGAATATTTAACAATTTCTATGAAGGTCCGAAGTCGATATAGCGAGCCAAAATGCTGATATTTTCAATATAGTTTTGGTGCTGGTTCAGTACTGGGCAAGTGCCGGTTTGATACAGTATGCCAGTAATGGCCCAGTGCCGCACCAGCGTTGATAAACGGTACCGCCTACTACCGGCCCGGTGATGGCAGACAGTAATGGGCCAGTGTTTTACACACTACACAGCACTGGGCCAGTACTGGCCCGATGCTGAATTGCTACCTGGGGCGTTAGGTAAAGAGGCTCTACCTGCAACTCCAATAGTATGCGGCTCGCTTGCGAGAATAAGAGCATTCGGCGACAGAAATTTCGGTCTAGTAGTACTGCGTGTACGACAGTTCTCTACTGCAGACAAAGTTGCCGAGCCCCTGGCGGGATACGAACCACGGACCTCACGACCCGAAGCCGAACGCACTGCGCTACCAACCACCCCCCCCCCCCCCCCCCCCCCCCCCCCCCCCCCCCCCCCCCCCATATAGAGATAATAAAGTTCACTTTATCAGGAAAGAGTAAAAGAATAAACTAGGTTGCTATGATTTTGAGTTTTAATCAGAACTACCTACGGCTACGGCTGTACAAGGTTGATAAAATGGACTATAAAATGAGCTTACAGTGCAAATTTAGCTTAAAGTTGAAACGTATCTTTAACACAACTAAAAACATCATACCTACTCTTTGGTTGGCCTATAAATCACGATAAAGATGAAATGCTTTCCGAACAGTGAAAATATCAACCATTCGCCCGAAAGTCTATGGTCCAGTACAAAGGGCGATAACTCTTAAAACCTTTGATGAATGATACCGCTAAGAATGTAATAAAGCACCTGTTAAAAATGTAACCATTCTCTCCCAAAAGCGTTAGTTTATACAGGAATTTATGACGGTGCAACACCTGTTTGGAAGAATGAAATTAACAAACATCCGAAATTATTATTAATAATTATTGAACTTATTCATATGAAAGGCCTAACCCTAAAAGTGCCCATCTCTGAGACCAAGATTGAAATATTAATAGTTTAGCTAACGTTAACGCCTTTGATTAAAATTGGGGGAATGATTTCAAAGGGAAAAATTCTAAATTGAAATTGAGATATAACTCATAAGAGGCACATTTGGGGATATTAATTGAGATGAGCGATGTATATATTAGTTTAGTGAGTCGAGTACAGTTTGGACAGTATAATCAGATGTCATTTTTTATGTAAAGGAAAAGTTGTATGAAATATGAGGGAAACGTGGAACTAAAACTAACAAAAGAGAAATCTCCACATAATATAAATTAAATTTGTCATTTGTTTTAAATTCCAGCATTATGAGTAGGGCAAAAATGTTACTGTTGTCTGCTTCTTGATATACTGATATGTCTGCTTTTACAATACTGTTCTTGGACACCAAGACACAGCCATTACATAAATAATAATAATAATAATAATAATGAGTATTTACATATCGCAGACAAACCAACATTTATAGGACATACAGATGAAGACAAGTACGATGAAACAATAAGAAGAAAACTCGAAAAGAAATTTAGAAAATCAAAGCTTGAAGTTGATCACCATATAAGTAAAAAGAACAAAGTAAACCATCTGATCCGGATATGTCAGGTACAATACTCCAACTCTCTAATAATCGAGTGTGAATCTTGCTTTTTGAAGTTACTTCAGAAATTCTTAGTCAAATCTTAAACATGGCCAAACGATGATTCAGATGCGAATTTATCAGTGACTTTTTGAGACAAGATCGATGCAATACATGAAATGCTTAGAAGTTACCTTAGAATTTCTTAATAAATGCTCTAACATGGCCCTGCCAGACGCTATTCAGATGTGGATTTATTAGTGACATTTGGAGACTACTTTCCTGACAAGATTGATGCAATACATCAAATGCTTTTGAAAGACATCAGTGAGGACCAGCGGGTGAAGAAATTCAAGAATGTCCTTGTCTCATTTCCTTTAATCCTTATGCAGAAGAAGATATGCTATAAGTCATTTGACAAAGGAAAACCAAACGTTATGAACTAGATCCAATTCCCAAATTACTTTTGATTGATTGCATTGTTTCATTTATTACCAAGCTCATAAATATGTCCATAGAAACAGGAATATGAATATGTTCTTAAGATAATATACCTCTGTCTGATTTGACCTTTTAATAAAAGCTACCAGAAAACAGAAGAAGAAGAGCGGCTTAATGTGATTGGCCTACATGAAGAATTTCGATCTCCAAATTGAAGTGGCCACAACACCGAGACAGCTTTGGTAGGATTACCAATGATATCTAAGCTGCAGCGGATCAAGGCAAGTTTTAAGTGCTCATTTTTGTTAGATCTATTTGCAGCTTTTGATACGATGGGCCGTGCAATTCGCCCGTCAACACTCTTGGGATAAAGGACACAGCCTTAGCCAGATGAAGATGATATTTGTCAAATTTTGATGATATATCTGACTCCAATCACTATGATATACACAGAGGTGTCAGCATCGGGCCCCATCTTGTTCACCTTACATACACGATTTCTGGGTGTTACAGCAAGAGGCCACAGACTAAATCAACACAGATATGTACACGACAATCACTATGATATACACAGATGTGTCAGCTTTGGGCCCCATCTTGTTCACCTTACATGCATGATTTCTGGGTGTTAGAGCAAGAGGCCACAGACTAAATCAACACCGATATGTACATGACAATCACCTCTATACAAGCTTCATATCTAACGAATCCAGAGAATAAGCCTCTAAGAACACTGATTGCTGTGTTGACATCAAATACTAAATAGATAGTCACAAGCTCGAACTCAATCAGGACAAGACGGAATTTATTTTAGTTCGCCCGAACTGACATGACCAAAACTGCACAGAAGTCACTAAATTTCAAATTGGCAATTCCACCATCAATGTCTCCCAACAAGTAAAACCCTTTGGTTTATACTTGACCAGCAAATTAGGATTAAACATCACGTCACAACACTTTCACCTACGCAACATAGGGAAAACTCATCCTTAGCTGACAATTTCATCAACTATTAACTATCAGTTTCATTAGATGGGTACAGAGTATGTTGCTGGACACAACAACAAACATGGGTTAGAAGTGTTAAGAGGATTACTTAGCTAATGAAATGTATATGTCAGTCAGAATTTCGAATTTTCAACATTGATATGGCTGTTTTCCTATAATCATTGAAACAAGAACAAATCATAATTTGGGCATTTCAGGGACAAAGATGCGAGTTTAGAGAGGCGATTTCAAATTTACTCAGGACAAATGATACTTTGAATCTTATTAAAGCCACATGAAAACTTAAAAACAACAACATTTAATTATCTCCCTCATTGACTATTGCAATAACCTGATGACCAATATATCGGAAGAAAAGATCACACAACAGGTAACACGCTTAAAACGTAGTCAAATTACAGCGGCAAAATTATCTTTAGATCTTCCAAATTCGAGCACACCTCACCTTTTCTACAACAACGTCACTGGTGTCCTATTGCTGCATGTATTGAGTACAATCTCCAGGCTGAAGTTATCAACTTATGAGATAGAAGTTATTCGTTATTCAAATAATGAATATATAACTGTCTCATATTTTAAAAACGAATAACTAACTGGTTAACTCGGACCCGTGGAGGTTGGGGTCGAACATAGTTAACACATGTCTCACTTACAATAGGTGCAACAACTTACTTCGTTTTGCAATCTCCCCATTATAATACATGTCAATCAGTCTCACATCCCGTTCCAGAACCCAACATATCCTATCTTAGATTTCATAGCAAGCCAGTGTTATATATGAAGTTTAATTATAATGTATTAGGAAGGATAACTATAAAGCATTACCTTTGAATAACGAATAAATAAACTGTTTACTATACGTTATTCAAATATTGAAAAACAAACTGGCTCATATTTGAATAGCGAATGACTAACTGGTTAGTTATTCGTTATTCAAATATTGAATAACAAACTTGCTATTCACTTGGGGTTTTTTTAAAATGAGGAACTGGTGACCAAATTACTATTTAGTAGTATTCTGTCCCTGCACAATAAGACAGGTAACATAATTGTTACTCAGTAACTTGCACATCTTACAGATATGATGGGCCCATAATATCTTTAATCTCAATAGGCAGAATTGGAACATATATCAAACAATGACAATGAAGCAATATTCTTAAATCAACCCTCGAACACAACACGTTTAGTTGACGATTGTTTAAAAGCTATAAAAACCATTTGCCTTTAAACCAAGTTCTAAAGAGGGGGGCCTTGCGGTTTTAAATTTCTTGCTTATGTTTCAAGGGAAACAGCCAAACATAAAATACGTAGTCATCAACATCCCACGCCAGTTTTGTTTTATTTATGATTTACAACCTTTTTCTACATGTCTCTTGCATGTATGATGCAGTTGTTTACATTGCTGAGCTAGTTAAGTTTGTTGTGCCTCTACATTAGCGACAGTTACAGGTACTCAATCACTGAGCCACACACCGGATGTGATCATCCTTTATGCGGATGCTGGGAAAAACTGCCCAGTTGAACGATACTTCACATTGAGTATAAATAAATGGCTGAAGAAAGTGGAAGAAATTCTTAACAATTGCGGACTGAGTGATGTTTTCAAAAACCAATTTAACTATAGAACAAATTGGCTTATTGCAAAAGTTGATTATTTATTAAAAGATCAGTTTCTCCAGTCATGGAGAGAATCTATTCGATCAAGTTCTAAGGGACACTATTATAATTATTTTAAAGATAGCCCGCACTTTGAAAAATATTTTTGTTGCCAAAAAATGTCTCAACCCCAATTTTAAAGTTACGCACATGTAATCACAACCTACCCGTTGAGACAGGGAGGTTGCGCTGATTCCCAAAGGAGGCGAGGACATGCCACCTCTGTGGCTCACCGACGGTTGCTGACGAATGACATTATTTATTCAGATGTCATGCCTTAAGTAGTTTTAGAGCTCAGTTTATACCAGTTTATTATTCAAATTGGCCAAACACTCACAAATTTGATCTACTCCTCAATAGTAACAAATTCCGATGTTTAAAGAACCTCTCTCTGTTCATCAAATGCATTTTTTCACATTTGTAAAAGTGTATATGCTGTTGTATGTTAGTGTTTTATGTTTTGCATGCGCAACCGGTATCTTTACTTCTCTTGGTAAAATTGCTCATGTACCACCGTGCGTAGTTTTAGAGAATAAAGAATCTGAAGAATCAGTAAACAAAACAAGGTCAATACCACCAACAAATAACAATATGCCTCTCCGTTTCGAACTCCCTGCAGGTATCGATACAGTTGAACCCACACGCCAAATGTGGGCTCCTATCGTGAATGGTTTCTGAAGAAAAGTGTCCCCATTAAGATACCTCCAACAGGCAAAAAATAGGAACAATAGTAATAACTCACGATAAAGATCACTGTGCACTTATCAATTTCGAACTTCATCAAGGTATTGATATGCGTATTGAAACCATCCTACAAAGATATTAGATTGCAGCTGTGTAGACGATCTGCATACGCTGATTTGTATGCTCGTACAATGAAACCCTTGACTGAATAATCTTGTATCTGTTTGTTTATCAACACACATAAGCTTTGTAAATGACTCAGACTTTTACACAATTATTTTATAGGTCATACCCATTACATTTATAGGAGTGTCAACATTTAAGTAATTTTGTGTAGGCACATTAAGATGTATGCTCATTTGGATGTAGGCAGAATGTGGCAAACGTTTCGATTGAAATGGTTTTGGAAAATTAGTTCAAGGCTTCCGTTTGTTTACTTGTTATATTTGATTTTACTACCTGGGAGCTATCTGTGAAAGATGACGTTCTAAATTGTTTAATAGTATCATTCAGAGTTGTGTTATTACCATATCTAGCCAAGAACTAACTTGTGTTACTTGCCAGGGATGTATCTTCAGTTACAACATTATCTTCACAAGGATATAAAAGCCGTTATTTTCTACTGATACGTTCAATATCGGTTTCAAGTTCTTGTAGATCTTGCTTAGCCTTTCATGCAGCCTCAGTCGATTAAGATAGTGAAAACTAAAATAAATGATCATTATAGAATTCTTGAATACTTTTTTTGCATAGATGTCTGTGTATATAATACTTTCTCGCTTTTGACTTAAAAAGTCATAATACTGAGTCGAAGAGCTTGAAAATGATAACTTTCAGCAAGAGCCAGAACATCTCAAATGGTTTTGCATATTGGACACTAACAACATAATCTCCTTCCCTTTAAAGGTAATAAAAACAGATTTCAACTTGTGCAACGGAAAGTTAGCTTCGCTAAAGGTTCTGTAGTTCGGCTAAAGCATTCTTACCCTCATTGTCGTATTTTTCACACATGTCCAAGTTGGATTTGTAGCCACTGATGCATCCAGACGTACAGACCCCGTCATGTTGGTTACATACGCCGCCCTCACAGAATGAGTTACACGTATAGTTACAGGTCAGTCCATGATATCCAGACACACACCCGACAGAACATTCTCCTGTTGCCCTGTTACATTTACCAGATAGACAATGTCCATTGCATGTGTAGTTACAGGTCAGTCCATGATATCCAGACACACACCCAGCGGAACATTCTCCTGTTGCCCTGTTGCATTTACTAGATAGACAATGTCCATTGCACTTGTTGTTACAGGTCAGTCCGTGATATCCAGACACACACCCAATAGAACATTCTCCTGTTGCTCTGTTACATTTACCAGACAGACAATGTCCATTGCACGTGTAGTTACAGGTCAGTCCATGATATCCGGACACACACCCAGAAGAACATTCTCCTGTTGCTCTGTTACACCCGCCTGGGTTTTCACAGCCACTTGAACATCTTCGTTCACAAGAGTCTCCATTGAACCCAACTGAACATATTTCTGTAATTGAAAACAAGACAAACAGATACATATAACTTCTATAAAACAATGAAATTTGTAGCTAATCAATTACGACAATCATCTTTTAATCTAAAAGGCATTTTCGAGGAATGTACAAAAAAGTCATTCTAGAATGTTAATGTCAATTGTTACAAGTCCTTTGAGGAATTGATAACATCCGTTTTTCATATGACTTGCTATTTCTAATTTTGTTGGGGAAAGTCATCCGATAAATTGTTGATTAGTCAATTATCACGATGACTTTAAGGTTGGGTTACATTTATAATCGCAGAATCGAACGCCATTGCATTGTTTTTAATGTTATTTGTGGTTTCTTAAACCTTATTTGATTTGAGAACGATCTTACACAAACATTATATCCGATGATGCACTAGGTTCGATGTTATTATTGTAACAAATAAAATCAAGTATCATTACTTTCAGTTTGACATATCTCACACCCAGACAGGCAGGTGTCCCTGATGTTATCTTTCCGAGTGAAACACCCCGTACACTCCCAAGAACACTCGTTCCCGAAGTACCCTCGTCCGCATCTGATGCACTGTCCAGTTTCTCTGTCGCACTTCTCATACTCGGGTCTGCATATCTCACCACAATCTGCCCCATAGCGACGTTCAGGACAGAGAGTCACATTGCAGGAGCCACACTGTCTGTCACACGTCACACAGTCTCCTGGACACGGTTCAGTACACTTGATATCACAGTAGCCTGGAATACACCCGTCTGTGCAGGCGATTACACCCGACACTATGTGAATGTGACATGCTTTGTTCAAGCACCTGGGTGGACACGCTTCATCACAGTATTCACCGACATACCCAGGAACACACCCGATGATGCATTCTCCGTTGTCATAACATCGTTCTTCAAGACACGTTGAACACAGTCCGGACACCTGCGGGAGACTGGCCAGCAGGAACAGACAAGCTGCAAAAAACAAATACTTCATAAGATAAATATTCCAATACTTTCAGATTATGTAACACCTACAATAAATAAAGATAGGTTACTACTGCGATATATGATTCTAAAGGAACTTCCATTTAGAATATAAATAGTTGCGTTTGTAAAATTTCCGGGATTTATCGTTATTCAACGTCCGCAAATTTAGTTTAAAACCCGCGGAGGTTACCGACCATTGGTTAGTAGACGTTAAACAGCGAACTGTTTTACGTACTTAGTTCTGTGTGGAAAGGACATTTCCACTGTTCTATTCATGTAAGAGATGTAGTAAGGTCTAACGAAATGTGAATTGCAGACATAATTTTCAGCGTACAGATAGCACCAAACATTGACATTTTAACAAAAAAATCTTTGAATACAAAGTTTAATTCTAAACCGAAATAAACATGCATGAAGCTCATCGAGAAATATCGTAACCCCAAGCACAAAAATCTAAAGAACCATTGTGACAGTGACGCAATCATTGTGACGTCAAAATGGCTGGCCTTTGTGACGTCATACCATGGAAACGGCATTCAAAAGAAGGCGGGTGGATGAAACAAAGCGGTGAACTTGGACTAAGATAGCCAGTTTAGAATATTTTCAATCTTCAAAAATAAATCATATTATTACATATTTGTGATATCTACGGGTAGAAACGATTTTTTAAAGGAATAGGGAAATCTTGAGTCGGACCAAATTGAGTGAATATGATGTATGATATTCATTGTCATTCAATGTAGGGAAATATTTCCAATCAACCAATCAGAATCGATATTACAACGAATATTACTAGTATTGTTAATTAAAAACAACTTCCCTTGAAACTAGCGACAGGGATCCAATACCTAATCAATCACGAGTTTGATTAAAGTAGTAGTTGGAAGTTTAACATTCTGTTTATTTCTCGCTTTCATAAATCAAGCATAATTGCTGATAGGCTGCCATTGTGAGGGCGGTACTAACATTAGTACGTTAACACTACACATTGTTGTGACGCAATACGTGAAGCAACATTACACTACTTTGATACTTAAGAAGTCGAGTATTCCCAACCATCATGTGTTGTGCAAGAAAGGTACAGCTTTGTTCTAAACATTTATACATGTAGATAAAGCGGAAAGCGGACTTTATAATAGTTAAGGGTAAACTGTACTCGATATCAAAACGCATGATGTTTAAGGCTACTCTATTTCCTTTCTAGCCTGTCGATTTTTATTCGTTTTTATCATAAGTTACCGTATTTATCTCGACGAGGACCCTTTTTGTATGCTTAAAATATGGCTTGAAAGATTGGATGGGTCAAAATGGCGGCTGATCTTGTCAGTATAACTTTTTTATCTATGAAGTTACAAAAATGATGTTTATATCACCGTTTAAAGCTCAAAAAGTATAATCTAGTACCGTGCAGCGGTACTAGACGGTAAATGCGGATTAACAAAATCAAATAAACATAACGAGTATTGCAGGGCTTATTTCATTTTGATTGTTTGGTCACGTGACCTCGTATACACGTTCTACCTTGGAAACGTTCGATTTGAAGCGGCGCTAAAATATCCGTAGTTTTCTGACTGTCATGGCCGACCGTCGTGAAATGAGTGAGTGAGTTTGAAAGTGTCGGACGCACAGAACATGCAGGCATCACTGCATAATGCACTGGTTGGTTTGAATATGAATGAATATGAATGAAGAGTCGGTGATGACCTCGACTGATGTGTGTATAAATTGGTTTTCTGGTTCAACATTCCAATCTCCAGCTCGCTGATGGACAACCCCGCTGCGAGCGAGTGAACCGACAGGCCGTTAGCAAGCCTTTTGACTTGTCACGATTTTTTCTCGGCACCAACGTTTCATTTGTAGCAGAGCTTACTCTTGTTTCAGCAGTGTGATTATAAGATATGACTTAAATAAATGGGAAGATACACTGGCGTGTAAAGGTAGTGTTCAACAAACCAGCGTAGCGTAGCCCATCCTCCACGCAGGCGGTCTGCGCACCTCGGACTTCCTCCTTCGTAGTGCTTACAGACCCCTGCCACAAAGCATTTCCTCCGCCTGCTAAAATTTAGCAGAAACTTTTGAGGATGTGTAAAAGGAAAGGTGTAACGATATCATTTTGAAATTCTATTCGGCAATGAAAGTTCTTAAAAATTAAATAAATTAGTGTGACTATTTGGACTGATATTATTAAAGAAATTGTAATTAAGGGGAGTGTTACATCTTTGTGCGTAGGAAGTTTGTTGTCAAGTGGTTCTTCGGTTTGCTTATCAACAAATTAATGTGTAGGTTATATTTATAATGGAATCATCAAATCATTGGGATAATTTCTCATTTATATCTTAATCAGTGCTATTACATCTATTTGATCACTGGAATTACAAGCACAAATTCATTTAAGTGAAGCCCGCGGCCAACCTCCAAGTCAGGGCGCCTTCCCTTTGAGTACCTCTACGGTAGTTGCCCTGCCTTCACTTGCGGGGGCATTGTTGTCAAGATTCTTGACAACAATAGGAATTGACGTCATTGATAATCTCAAACCAAATTGTTAGTTTACATACAAATAAATTGGTTCGAGAGTATGTTTTAAACGTTAGGCGTATGAAATTCTATGAATATTACAAAAGTTGGTGTAATTTACTTTAAATATAATTTTGTATTCGATGAGTATATGGTGAACAATTTGTTATGTTGAAAAAATTCAAAGAAAACTTAATAGAATAACAAAAAGTTTCGTTTGCCGTACTCCTTTCTTGAGTCGTTGTTCGGAGTTGCATTGAGAATCCTATGAGTTGGGAGCTTCACTTTTAGAGCGTGACATCAATCGTTGGTTGCACGCGCTGTGTTAGAGCTTTTTCACCTCGAAGCCTTCTGATGGCAGCGAGTATATTAGTGACGTCACCTGGCGGATACTCGCTGTCTGGAGCTAGGCCCGCGGCGTTACGTTAGTCATTTTCCATCAGCCATATTGTTTACATCCGTTGGATGAAGGTAATCGAACGCTGCACCGAGCTCGCCAAGGGTCAAGGTCAAACTCATAACGGCAGGGATGTGTAAGCCTTGGCTTGACATGCGCACATCCCTGTTTGGAGGATGAGCGTAGCCTTTGTTTACAATTGGACAAGGGAGGTAACTCTTGACAGTACGTCGTCTCTCGTTACTAGGGTTGCGCGTGACCCAGTTTAACATAGAAAAATATACCTACGGCACGTGACCGCTTTTGGCCAATAAGTATCCGACATTGCTGTGCAAGTCGAGATAATAAATATTCTCCTAAAGAAAAATTAGGTGAATTAAAAAACACTGCCAGTGACGTCATAACATTATAATAGAGGTCATAAACCATTGTTTCACGACGAACTACATAAAGGGCGGACGACGCCTTTAATCTTTGCGGAAACAATATTAGAAGGCCGTATAGAAGTGAAGTTTATTACTCTTCCGTTGAAGATACCGCCGTTTAATAAATCTACATTGTATTTACACATTGTGCCATAACATCGCGTGCTGAATGACGTCACATGTCACAACCATTAAGCATGACGTCACACTGTTAGCGGCACGTGAGCAGTGGTAATTACGGCGATTTTCATGCTTTTGATTTGATATAATTCTGCGAGTAATAAATAAAAATACTAAATTCAGTCCCATTTAAAAATCTTTTATGAAACCCGTGAAAGGTATCAGTAATATCTATTCGCTTTCGATCTTTAAATACCAAAACATTCACTCGTTTCATAAAAATGTTATTAAACGGGACGTCGTTTAGTATTCTCTATATCTTACACGGACGAGTAATAAACCGATATTACGTTTTTTTCATAATAATTTCTATTTCAACCAGCGATCTTCCATCCTTGCGTTCACACAATTATTATTATGCTACGAAGCAGTCGTCAAGTCTCCTCGTTTCGGTTGCCATGTGTGTAAAATTTTGATTGTTTTCAAAAGCCACAATCTTCCGACATTTAACACGTATGTAATTTGCTGCCTGTCCGTGTTGGCTGGTAACACTAAAGTAAAGCACTGGTGACAATGCAGTGGTAACATATTACCTTGTAACCAAAACTCACATCATGTACAATATTCTCATCTCAGGTGAAAATACTGGTGCATCAAACGTGCTGATTATATCATATGCAATATCCTAAATTTTCCGATTATACCCCCATTTTAAAATACAAGTGTATGCGTACCAATTAGACGGCTAGCATAATCCATCTTCAGATTTGAACTTGAAGGAGATCTGAAATCAGAAAATCGTACATCACAATCATATTGTATTTTCTGTTATCATTATTGTCAGAAGTGCTTAATACGGTAGTCTATGAACTGATGTGTACCAACCATTTGATACGGAGTTGTTTCATAATTAGTCATGATGAGGAAACGATTAATTAGAAAATCTACTGGCCCCAGTCTCTCCCTGCAGTCACCACGATGAAGCTATTGAGAGGAGTTGTTGTCCTGGTAATCTATGTGCTCTCTGGTATGTTCGTTTTCTTAAATTATATATATATACTATCGGGAGCAGTTGTGCTCCTGGTTACCTGTGTGCTCTCTGGTATGTATGTTTACTTCTTAACCTCTGACAGTTTATTTCAAACATGAAAAATGGACCTTACATGACCGATAGAAGACGAATCGAAAGCCTCAACTAGTATTTCATCATTCTCACAGACTCATTATAAATAAACAGTCGCAGAATCAATGTTTTTGACGTACTTGTAGAAAACACGATACAATGTTCTATACGGAAAGGCAGTTATTTACAAGTCTTGAAATCAGCTAGATTTATTATGTGCAGAGCAAATGACTGCAAAAAGTGGTAGGCGCACGGCATATAATCGGAACTTAATATCAGTTCTCTGAGCGATTTTGATGAAATTTTCACATATCTTCGGCTTACCAACTTGTTTTTTTACACTTATTGACGAATTATTATAAAATTTGGAAGTCATTTGGTACTGAGTCATAACATTACTTGACCTTGAACTTGATGATGTCAAAGTATTGTGAAGTTATGTGGTCGGTGACGTCAGGGCAATGTATGAATTATTGGGTAAAACATATCTCCTAGGTTTGGATGAGAATTTCTCCCGGCACTAATTGTTCATCATGTTTAAAATCTATAAAGGTAATTTCTTGATTTTTTTAAAAGCAGGCTCGAAGGTCAAGGTCACATGGACAACATTTTGTCTCAGCATTCTTGTCTGAATGACATATTATTTATGTCTGAATATTGCATGCAAAGAAAACAAAGGATTTGATCAAATTAAAAGTTATTTCCGTAGGATTATTCTTCACGTCTAGGACAAAAGGCTGAAAATAGCAACTCGTTAGTGATTAGTAATTCGTTGTTCGAATAACATATGATTAACTTGTAAGATCGTTATTAAAACAATAAATAACTAACCCTCTTGTTATTGGAATAACGAATTAATAACTGGTTAGCTATTCCGCATTCCAATAATGAACATCTAACTTGAATATATTCGAATAATGACTACCTAACTGGTCCAAATAATGACATAACATTCACTCTTAAGTAACCCTTATAACAAGGCGTTTACAAAAAATATCGCTTGATCTCCCCCAAGTGATATCTCCCGTGGAACACAATTTTGCATGATAAATACTTCCAGTCATTTCATCGATATACTCCATATTCACGCGGATGCTATTTAGCAACGAAAGCTTGTTTGACGGAAACAATTTCTATCATGAGCTGCCTGCGTGCTGTTCCTAATCCAACTCGTGATTATGTCTTATTATAAGTTCGAAATCATTTGAAAATGTTGAATTAATTCTTTGATAATACATAATTTGTTTACATATGTTTTCCCTTTCATCTTTTATCTATCGTATACTTTTTATCCAGAAAACAATCAAATTAATCTAACAAAGTCAGCAACATTACAAGCAATTAAATGAAACAGAAATGATAACGACACTATTCTCCAACCAATGACAAATGCACATGTCAAGTGCCTAAGTGTAATGATTAATCTTTACGGGTGAGTTACTTGTTCATTAATGTTAACACAAAATACAAACATACTGATTTTAAAAATACGAATGTACCATCAACACAGTTAATCGGTGTATAGTAGTACATAATCGCGATGTGATTACCTGTACACATCTTTCCGTATCAAATTATCCAACTGCGTAACAAGACCAATGCGAGAATTAATGCAATGCGCATACAGTTGTCAGGCCCATGCTCCTGCTCGTAGACAGCATTTTACCACCGCCAATAACAAACAGAGATCGTCCCTTATTTAACAGATGTCTTTAGTTTTTGTCACTGGACCTGCAATAATAATTACCCATAATTTGTAGTTTGAAACCGATTCCGATAAGTGCGTGTTGCATTTTGTCAACTCTCTGATAGCAGTCGGAAAACGTCGTGCAATGTACGTCGAACGTGAAATGCGTTCTGCTTGCAAGTCGGGAGGGTGTGCACTTCTTGCACATATATGTTATCAAGCGAGAAATACACTCTTTGAATTTCGACGTGGATTGTATATAGGAAATAAAAGATAAAATTTACTAAACATATTCCTCGATTTGTATGACAAGTATAAACCTATGCCTCGATTGATACGTGAAATAATCTGCCCCGCTTCCCTCGGGGTTGCATATCACGTATCAGCGGAGATATAAGGTACTATCTACTACTTAAAGATACAAGGGACTGTGTTATGTATTGTATGTGTCCAGGTTAGAAGTTAAAAAATAATTAACCCCGTCCAAGATCTTAGTCCAATTAATGTTGAAAGCAAACAAGAACATTTTATAATCAAAATGTTTTCTTCACTGTTTTTATGTGACGTTCAACAGTTCATCAAGTTCAATATAAGCAAGTTCACTACTTCAGTTGCAGGATCCAGAACCTGTCCAGAGAACTGTCAGAAGATTCCTCCTCGCTCCACATGTAACACAAACACAGGCACCTGCTCTCGAGGGTGTGTACCTGGTTACTATGGAAACACGTGCAACTTGACATGTGATGCAAACTGTGAACAAGTGACATGCCAACAGCGCGACGGTCTCTGTAACTGTAAACCAGGGTACACGTTCAACGCTGGGTCTTGCGATTCTCATAAAGGTAATTCAACAAATGGTAAAATGTCAAGAAATTTCGATTGTTTCAACAAAGGACAGTTAGATTTACAAACAAAGTTGCTTATATTTAGATCCTTACCTTTGATGTGATACCTGATATCGTTTAAGCAATAAGATATACATGTAGGTTTGATACCTTCTGATGCTGTTGCATTATTTCAACGTCCTCCAAATAACGGTAGCGCAATGTGATTTGTAAGATTAACCTGCTAAACCTACACAGTTTTTATTTTCTGAGATGAAAGTCCATTTGTAAAATGTTAATTACTTAAGATTTTACTAAATACATATGAAATAAAAATATATGAATATCAAAAAGCAATATTTCACCACTTCAATATTATATACTATAAAAGAAATGAAAGAAAAAAACTATTATTCACAAAATATTTTGGAAAACAAATATTCGGTTTACTTTTGTTTCGTTAGCACATTCTCATATGTAATGTGATACTAAGACAAAAAGGTCGATACTTTGATATAGTATATGTATCATTTCACTTAGCTAGTGACATGTCATTTACAGATGAGCTTTAGGATACAGACGATTTAGGATGCCCTTGAGTGAGTGATTATCAAAGATGTACCATTCCATTGTCAACAGGTGTGAAATGCGAATCCAATCACCATTGTGTGAACAACACATGTCTCTCTGCCAGCAGACCGGACTGTTTGGAAGGCTGCAAACCTGGATGGTTCGGAGAGTTTTGTCAGCGATCTTGCTCTTCTCATTGTAACTGTGAGGAAGTGTCCGGGATCTGTGCCAGCTGTATCCCGGGATGGTATGGGGTAGAATGTGGGTCACTCTGTAGTCCGGGTTGTGTGGACAAGAACTGTCACATGAACGGGACGTGTGTTGGAGGGTGTAGGAAGGGCTCCTATGGAGAAATGTGCGAGTCCACATGCCCAGAGCTATGTGATGATGGTCAGTGTGACAACTATGGAGCTTGCATTACGTGTAGGTCTGGATTCTACGGAACTTTGTGTCGCCAGACATGCAATGCATGCACTAATCAAGTCTGTGAAATGATAACAGGAGAATGCAAAGATGGATGTGAGAGCAGCTTCTACGGTTCCTTCTGTAACCTGACGTGTGAGCACTGTGAAGAGGGCGACTGTGTCCAGGACACTGGGGAATGTACACCTACAGGTACGGTATCATCTTTGTATGTAACAGTGAATTGAACCAGCAAAACTGTAGAATATCAGGCACAAATTTCGATATTGTGTTAAATAAGCTCAGTGTTTTTAATACAGAAGTACTTGACACATTACCATAATCTTTTGATGAAGAGCGATTTATTGAAGAAACAAATCAAATCTCATTTGTGATTTGTATTCAGACGAAAAGGGAGAGAAGTGGAGTGCAGTGCAGTCCTGGGTCGGTGGGGGTGTGGCTATCGTCATCATCATCCCTGTTGCACTCGGAGTGTTCTACATGTTCCGTCGCTTGAAACGGTGAGTACCGAGTAAGAAACCCCAACCCGACCCGACCCATCCCATCCAATCCCCACCCCATCCCATCCCATCCCATTCAAGGCTTCATTAGGTGTTAAGGTAGACCTTTTGATACCTGCACTCCCCATCCCCACCCCAACAACACCCTATCCCTCAGTAGGCTTCAATGGGAGTTAAGTTATTAGAAAGTATAGCTTGGCCAATGGAAGTAGTTTCCGAAGACCTTTTGTTGCCCACTCACCCCCACCCCACCCCAACAACACCTTATCCCTCAGTAGGCTTCAATGGGAGTTAAGTTATTAGGTCGTACAGCTTGGCCAATGGAAGTAGTTTCTGAAGACCTTTTTATTACTTATTCATTAAGCTGTAGAGATAATGGTCACGTTATTATTACAGCTGACGAACGGACCCCATGTCATATTATAAGCCACTTGGGCCCTTATAAAAAAGATTCAAATTTGATCATCTATTGTATTTTATATAATAATGCAGGAACTATAATTTCCCTGCAGGATGAACGGCGTCGTTTACGACATCGTGAAGTGGAGGAGACGTCCGGCTTCCGCTGTTGATATCACTCCTGTTGTCGCTCCTGGGTACATGGGACTCGACGAAGAGGCATCAACAAATCCTCCAAGGGTTTGTCCAATCCGTCAGGCCAGACAAACCAGCTACATCGAAGCTCAACACAGTGGCGGCTCCGCCAGCAACCTTCAAATACAGCGCCAGTTGCAGGTTGCTGGAGTGTCTGATCAACAGGACGACACACACCGGGCGGCAGCTGTCTCACCTTCAAACGACGTTCAACGACGCTCTGATGAGTCGCATGATAGGCCAGACAGCTATGTCTTGCCTAATTACTGCGAGGTGAACGAGGAGCTAATGGCTACACTTCCACAAGGAGCTCAAGGAGCAGAAGCACCCGCTCCTGTAGTAAAGAACTCCTCATTCTCTGTTGTAGCTGATGTACATGCACAGAGTGAACATAGAGATGATGGGAATGCTGACCTTACCATTCCCCTTATTGCTGAATGTTACGGGCCCACTGAGACTGAAGAGTCGCCACCAGACGAGGAACCTCGACCTAATGTTGAGAATTATGAGCATCCATTTAAAAATCATTATACGCAGTTTTAGTATTGTATTCATGGATTAGAGTTGGGTGATATTATTAGGGAATTCATTTTGGAATTAACTCATATGTGTTCAAGGCAAAGTTCGGATTCCGCATTATTCATCGGTATTGGTTGGTAATGTATTATCAGCGATTATGCATGCGAGGTAGTTCCTTGTTATTGATTCACAGTATCTCTTAGAAAAGAATAAAGCGTTCAGAGGCATGGCCTGAACTTCATGACCTAAAATGCAATAACGCTGTGTACAAATTTGACAAAGGTGTTAAAAATTTCATTGCTGTGTGATTTAGGAGATAAACCTAGTGTGTTTGAAAATCAGAGACATGTTATACTGGATTGATAGCGAGTAAATTTTAATTGAAACCGAACACTAGGTTTATCTCGATTCTACCATGAGGATTTTAATGCTGAACTCTTTTTCATAGCGAAATGCACAGTGTAAAATGTTCCGACTTCCGGAGACAAGCATGAACTCGTCTGCATCGGGGATTTTGCGTCTTAGTATTGAACTTAAATTAAGCCGTTAACAAAGTTAAACCTATTAAAGCGTGTTCACGAAATGGTTTTGTCACAGTATTTAGTACAAATGTAAATATCAAATCGTTTAAAAAGTCTTTTTTCTTGTTTTGATAGCAATCAAAGACCGCAACACCCCTATGACGCTAATAGATCACTCTAACAGTAGACCACTATGACGTCGTATTTAGGGGTTATGACGTCAGAAGTGCTCGCGAATTGACGTCATTGTTTTGTTGCCGCATTCGAAGGAATGATGTTGCATGCCCAGTAGCGGGAAGCTTAATTTACGTTGATTTTTCACTCAAACTTCTTATTTTGTAAAAATATGACATAAAATCAAAACAATTTGCTCTCTCCGTGTAAACACACGAACACGGTTAATTCCTTTTGGAAAGAGATTAATCCCACTTGCAAGCGGAATATCGACTCTGAAGTTACCAGTCGGATAGTCAGAAGTCAATGTATGTATTAATACATTGTAAACTGATTTTGGGTAAACAGAGCACCTTCAATCGTGAATTGATACCCTCTGAGTCGGACAAAACAGCCAATCAGAATCGAGTATACAGCACTTTCATGGTAGAATACTGTTTACATAAACAAATGTTTAAAATCACTCAAATTGATACTTTAATGAATATTTTCCAGTCATGCAAACTGTTCGTTAAGAGCATCCATTAAAAAATCATTATACGCAGTTTTAAGATTTTAAGATTGTATTCATGGATTAGAGAATGTGGATATTATTGTTTCAGGAATTTATTTTGGAATTAAAGTCAAGGCCAAGTCTGAACCCTGCATTGATCTGCGTAATTTGCCAATAAAGTCAAAGTCAATGGTTGGTAATGTATTGTCAGTGTATGTGCATGCGAGGTAGTTGCTCGATATCTGTTTACATTATCTCTATGAAAAGAAAAAAAATGTTCAGAGGCATTGCCTGAACTTCATGATCTCAAAATGCAATATCTCTTTATACAAATTGAAGTTGCATTTCTAAGTGATTACTGTATAAATGAACTCAAATTATTACTTTGGTGAATATTTTCCAGTCATGCAAACTGTTCATTAGATAGAGATGTCAGTGCACTTTCAGTTTTTGGTTCCTTATTTATGATATATTGAGTGTCTGTGATATCATTGATGTTTTATTTTCACTTCTGTTTTCCGTGTAACCTAGCAAAATAACTAACTGAAATAGATCAATCATGAAGGCTTATCTATTGTATTTCCTGATATGTTTGCAACCCGTAATGAAAGGCGGAATTATTTGTTATCTTCATATGCAATTATTTACTAAGTGCAAGTAAGTGATTTGCTTATGACAAACGTATTTGCAAATTCTTCAATTCTCTGAATCAATTTAAAGCCTACCACAACTAGTAACTGATCAACTGCTCGAAATTAGTTTATCAATATATCGTCATGGCTGCAGTCATCGTAACGAGGTAATGAATATCTCTGCATGCTTGCAGTACACGTTAACTAGGTAATGAATATCTCTGCATGCCTGCAGTACATGGTAAAAAGGTAATGAATATCTCTGCAAGCCTGCAGTGCACGGTAATGAAGTAATCGATATATAGTATGCCTGCTTTACACGGTAACGAGGTAATCAAAATCTCTGCATGCCTGCAGTATACGGTAACGAGGTAATCAATATTTGTGCATGCCTGCAGTACATGGTAATAAGGTAAACCATATCTCTGCATGCATGCAGTACACGGTGACGAGGTAATGAAATTTCTGCATGCCTGCAGTTCACGGTGACAATTTGATTTATAAATCCTGCGTGCCTGCAGTATGCAGGAAGGAGGTTATCAATATTTTGACAATTTAATAGATAAAAATGCATGACAGAAATACACTGTGACAATTAGATAGATATCCCTGCATGCCTGAAGTTCACGGTAACGCGTTTAAATCTGTCACTTGGCATGTTGCATATTTTCATATTCCTGTTGAGAAGTTGATAAAAATTTCACTGACAAGGTCATAAAAAACCGCCAAGATAAGTTTCAGTTTCAACTCATTCGATACATCTACCGGGCTGTAGTTGTTGTAACCTGTTCAATAGTGAAACCTCGTTGTCATACTTCCTTAATTATCCTTTACTGAGTCAATACGTTTTGTAGCTTTGTTTTTTCAACTTCATGATAAATATTGTCTGCAATTTCGTACCGGTTATAGATCCAGATTTATATAGACCTTTCCATCATGACGTAGTTAAGCGATATTCAAAATATACTTGTTATTTCAGTCTCTATTTCGGATCATTTGCATAACATATACAAAACTCATACATAACTGTGTATACATTAGATGTTTTTTCTTCATAAATTGATCTTTGAAAACTATTTTAGTCATTCATTGTGAGAAGACAGGGGTTTTAAACGCTTAACAATAATGCTGAAGGAATTCCTATATTCCCAATGTCAAGGTAATGTTATGATCAGAATTAGAATATCTGAATATAGAAAAGAAATTAAGGTAATACAAAGCTCAAACTTTCTTAAATATAATTCGCAGTCATAGCACCAGCTGTATGTCATAGCACCAGCTGTAAGTCATAGCACCAGCTGTAAGTCATAGCACCAGCTGTAAGTCATAGCACCAGCTGTAAGTCATAGCACCAGCTGTAAGTCATAGCACCAGCTGTAAGTCATAGCACCAGCTGTAAGTCATAGCACCAGCTGTAAGTCATAGCACCAGCTGTAAGTCATAGCACCAGCTGTAAGTCATAGCACCAGCTGTAAGTCATAGCACCAGCTGTAAGTCATAGCAGCAGCTGTAAGTCATAGCACCAGCTGTAAGTCATAGCACCAGCTGTAAGTCATAGCACCAGCTGTAAGTCATAGCACCAGCTGTAAGCTTACTACAGGAGCATGTCCTGCCTGAACTCTGGCACCCACATTTATTGAATTGGAACAGATATGGCAGAAGTTATAATTACAAAAAGGTCACAATAATCTATGCGGAACCAATACATACAACTGTTATGGTTGTCAGATTTCATATGATCTCCCATGTGTGAATATAACAAGGTTTATGCGGTTCCAAAAGTTCCAATGTGTGTTTAGTAGTTTGAACAAAAATTATATTTATCAAAAGGTTTATATTAGAAACATCACAGAGGAAAAGTGGCATCATTAATGTTTGAATGCAGTTTCAAGAAGGCAACGTATCGAAGAGTTTAACATATTAGACGATAGACAATCCCATATAAAATGAATGTTGTCAAGAAATAATACACGTACATCTTTAAGTAACGATGAACTTACAAACCATACATATGAGATCACTGGCAAACAAAACGATCATGGGAGACAAGTCTGTTATGAAGGTTTACATGAAAATCAGTCAACACCCATCCTTATCAATTTTAATATATTTTCTAGAGACTAAATATTAATAATATGCAAATCGTATTTAAGGAAAATAATAATGTCAGTCAGACACACATATAAGATTGAGATAAGCGATTAATAAGTATGTTAGGTACAATGTCAGATGTAAATTGTTTTGATTAAATAGACAATCAAACAAATGATAATGTCAGTGAGACACAAATATAAGATTGAGATAAGTGATTAATAAGTATGTTAAGTACAATGTCAGATGTAAGTTGTTTTGATTAAATAGACAATCAAACAAATGATAATGTCAGTGAGACACAAATATAAGATTGAGATAAGCGATTAATAAGTATGTTAAGTACAATGTCAGATGTAAATTGTTTTGATTAAATAGACAATCAAACAAATGATAATGTCAGTGAGACACAAATATAAGATTGAGATAAGCGATTAATAAGTATGTTAAGTACAATGTCAGATGTAAGTTGTTTTGATTAAATAGACAATCAAACAAATGATATGCGGAAATGTGTGTAAATTATTAACTGTCTAGTGACAAAGAAATGTCGAAAAAAATCTAAAAAGCTGCCGAAATTGTGAACTAATTAAACCATTAAGAAAAATATATGTTCAGTCTCAACAGACATCTCGCCAATGCTGTCAAAACTCGAACATTGAAAGAGTCATCACAAAGACTAAGTTTGAGCTATTTTGCAAGTAATCGGATTACAAAATGATACTCTCTGCTGATGAGTCGAAATTGATTTTTGAACTTCTGATAGAAAAAGACACTTTTAGGATGACCCCTTCATGCCTTCTCTACGTGTAATTGAAAAGTCAAAGTTATGTCATTAGTAGATTTATACCTGAATTTTTCATACCCCCTGATGCAACACTGATTTTTTTCCATCACTGAAGCATATTTAGTAGATGGTGTTTCATTGATCTTCGATTATCATTTATGTTTTTGAGATCAGACAGTTTTCCCAATTAAATTTAATAACAAAGTTAATTTCATTGTGATGCATATTGAGAAATGATTCAAGAATAAAATAGTTAAAGAATCATATCTCTCTTTCCAAATGTGTATAACTGTTTAACTGTAATACATAATGAGTTCACAAATGTTAACTTCTTATCGCTTTAAAAAGGTAATAATATATGCATATATATTATGTATATTCTTTTATGATAATTGAATCTACAAGCGAAGAGGAAAGATTCGATTTACCTTTAAACATGACTATTGACGTTCTTCGGACATGACTATTGACGTTCTTGGGACACCGATATTTTCAAAATGGCGTATGTAGCTGACCCAAATAACAACCAGGTATGATTCAGGTATATACAGGCCTTAGTGCACAATACACCCGATCATTGTGTCAGTGCAGAGTCTAGGCTGTTATCGTGTCAAGTGACATGGACAAGTATGCAATACATGTATGGGGAGAGGGACCAGCGGGTCATCGCACAAAAATATATTAACACTTAGGTTTAGCTTATTGTCATACTTTAACATAAGACTAGGACAATTCAGTTAGTATGAGGTCATCTTAATTTTGTAATCACAGGGACCCTCGTCATTTATTCCTGTTGGCCCTTGGAAGGTTACACAATGTTTTAAAAATATATGTTATTTGTTGAATAAAATACTCGTTTTAATTCATTGATACACTACGAACCAAGTCTATTTTGATAATATCATATAAGAGCACGAAGGGGTGCAACGTTAACGTTATTAAAAGATTCATTGACATACATTGATGCCGACAACGATCAAGCGCGAACTGAGAACTACAGCAACAACCCAGGTGACTAATTTGTTTAAAGTAAATGCAAATGTTTACTCCTTCTTATTCCATATATATGACATTTAAAATCCCAGAATATTAACATTCCAGGACGATATGTACGTAATTGGTACTCGTTTGAGTGTATATCCTATAATCAGCTTAAAGGGCCATTAAACAGTTATACACATTACAGTGAACTAAACTAGTTAAATTTATAACGTAAACATACAAAAGAGAGGATTTGATCCGAACACGTAAAGATGAGGGTGTTACATTTTGTGTATTGTTAACATACATGAGGAGATGAGTTTATATTGGTTGTACATGTAATAAGACTTTATTGTGAGGGAAATCCGTACATACAAGCTTTGTGTTTGATATTGTTTTCTATTGAACTGAAGAGCTCGAAACTCCAGCAGCAGCATACCAACATGCGCTGTTAAATGTCAGAGTATGGTTCGATTGTTGTTATTAATCCCTAGTTACTGTTGCATGTGAGATATGTATTCAAGAAAGATTCTCAGTCATCGATAACCCCTTTAGTTATTGACAACCTTTTTCCAATGTAACTGTGATATAGCAAAAGGTTTAATTTCATTGATATATTTTGGTTTTTAAACGGTAATCATGATTAAATATGTGTTGGTTAGGGATTGCTGATGTCACGATTATGCCTATTAATATGTCCCAGCTCAATATGTTTTATATGAGTAAAGGTACCAAAATCAGATCATAAATAATTTTGTGGCTTATTTAACTATCACACGCCTACCAGCCGTCTGAAATTATTTGCTCAAATAAACATATGCACATTAATAGATAAAGGGGCTCAAAGATAATATTCCTAGCTGCAAATTTATATAAAACATAAACATTGGCATGAAACAATCACTTCAACATGTGTATGACAAAGATTATCATAATCATTACATATCAACGGACGAATTGATAAGAGCTCCAAATACCAACTCTTTTCACCAGAAGCCTTTAAGGTGAATCCTGAAAACAAATATTCTTGCAGATTTGCCTAACTATCTGTTTATCCAACAGATACATTGCTATTGACCATATGACAGAAATTCATTCATATACTAGTCAATGGCCTTACTAAAATTAGGTAGTAATCTTAAATCAATGATATCTGATCGGAAAGGATGTCCCTACTTGTATTATTAATTAAGACACTATAGTCAATTCATGAAAGAGTATTTATCAACAGGTGTGAAATGCGAATACAACGACCATTGTTTGAACAGGTGGTGATTGTGACAGGGCCAGGGGAGAATGCAGGCATAAAGGTATTGTATTGCATCTGTAAATCTTGAAGTTTATTAAGTCATTGTGACGTTATTGCAAGGCATATATATTTACGCCTGTGCAATAATTTTCAAACGTTGTGAGGATGAGAGCTAACAAAGAATTTCAAACAATAGTTCCCTTATCCACTTTCGTCCGACTTGCTATTAAAAGTCAAATGGTATTTCATCCGACCTGATAAGAAGTAACAGCTGCAGACACGCGAAGCTGTGGTCATCCTCATCATTATTGCAGTCTACATGTCCCGTCGCTTGAAGCGGTAGGTGATAAAAGTGAGCATTCACTCAGAGCTTTAAGGTTCTAACAAATGATTAAGATAAAAGAAATTGCTGTAAAATGGCATGGTGCAAGCTGAAAATGCATCCCACGGGCCAACTAAATCTGTAACTGTATGTTGCTTTTAGTTATTAACCTTTAACTTTGAGAAATATAACATTAATAATTTATTTTGCTGAGTTTTTATGGTAGAGTATAATATCTATGAAAACGTGTTTGACAAGGGAGATAACTGTCTTGAGAGAATGCATTGCTAGTGTCCTTTTACATGTACCATTTATTCTCATAACACAGTAATATAGAAACAATTATTTTACTACCGAACATAAATCATAACACATAACCATAATACCATTACCTTTCTTTATAAAATGATTTGGAATGCTTTTTTCAACACATTATTGATAAATATTGGCAAACTCTATAAGGTTATGAAAGTCACAATTTGATATTTGGAGATTTGCATTTGATATGATCAATTGATATGTTCATTCCTAAAGTAAATATAAAGAATTCATTTCTTATCTGTCAGGTTGATGTTGCAATAAAAAAATTAACATATGCAATAAATTGTTTTAAAACAACAGTTACAAGCTGGTAGAGGTATCAATTATGTAACCATATTTCCTAAGGGATTCAGGGCGTTGTCTATGACACTGTGAAGTGGAGGAGAGGTCGTCCCTCTGCTGAACAAGATGTCCAACCGGTTGCTCCTCAAGGATAATTAGAACTTGAAAAACAGGTAACAATAACTCCTCACAGGTTTAGCCAAAGGGTGCCGATCAGACAAACCAGCTATATCGAACCTCGACACAGCGGCAACTTCGGAAACCTTCAAATACAACCTCAGTTGCAAGCTGCTGGAGTGTCTGACCAACAGAACGACGAGCCACAGGGTGCAGCTGCTCCACTTTCAAACAGATTGCTACAAAAGGTCCAACGACGCTCTGATGAGTTGTCCGAGAGACCAGATAGTTATGTTTCACCTCATTATTGTGAGGTAAACGAAGACGGGATGGCCACACCTCCACAACCTACTCAAGGAGCTCAAGCACCATCTTCTGTGGTGAAAACAAACCTCTTCTCTGTAGCAGTAGATATACATGAAACTCGAGGGAATATTAGGATTCCGTCTATTGCTGAATGTTTCGGGCCGACAGGAACTGAGGACTCATCACCGGATTTACAACCTTTAGTTGAAAACTATGATCATCTCAATAGAGAGGGCATATCAGGTATCGGTGGAGCTGAAGCGTCAAGTTCCAATCAGGATGATGACGACTTCAGAATAAGTTCAGCAAGGTTGAGTCAAATGAGCACAACAGGACCTGACAGCTATATTGAACCTCGACACAGTGCCTGCAAGGTCTTTTCTCAACAACAGATGTTATCTCCAGTAGAGTCTGATCAACATGAAGACGAACCACAAGCGTTAGTTGCTCCACCTCCAAACAGATTGCTACATGATGCCCTGATAGCCGAAGTTCCACAACCCGCTCAAGGAGCTGAAACACCAGCTCCTGGAGAAGACAACTCCTCATTCCTTGTTGATGCTGATGTACATACCAAAAAAGGAGACATCAGCATTCCCCTCATTGCTGAATGTTTCGGGTCAACTGACACTGAAGACTCGTCATCTGCCGATGATCCCAAACTATTAGTTGATAACTATGATCCTCTATTTAGAGACCACTACATGGAGCATTAAATGCTGCTTGCATGGATAACTTTACAATTCGCTGACAGTGATATACTTTATCTAATCTTACGGCGATGACACCTTTTTGGTGACCCATGATATTTGCCACCATGATATAGTTGAGCCTCATAACGCATTTCGTTTTCTTCTCGAGGACTTACTTCCTGTATAATAGTTTACTGAGTCCTTGGTCGACTAAACATATTTTACAACGTGATCCTTGACAGTGGCCACGGCATAAACATCAAGTAAATGCTAACATTTCGTTTACAATTTCGTCCTGAGTTTCGAGGATAGTGTACTTCTTTTGATTTCCGCACAAGAATCCAATGATGAGAACTTTTCTGTATATTGGAACGTTTAATTTTCAGTTTCAAATGAAATTTCGTTATAACCAGAAGAAATTATAAACAAATAGATCTATTTTTAACCTACATTTTGACATTCACCTCAATATTGACATGCTTAAGTGTTTGTACAGGTTTCAAAATGTCAAGTATTATCGATATCATTTGACTATTCAAATACTATCTGTGTGTACATATTGTCTTGATAGTTTTGTAGCCCTACCATTTGCTATCATATTGTATGATATTCATATTTTGTGAATTTTTTTGCTAAAGATCCTTTCCTAAAAATTACATTATCATTGTATTTTTCTCTTGAGTTATTTTCCATGAATAAAGAAAGAGGTTTGCAACTTTATTACGTATTCAATAATGTTAATTCTTAGTGATTGATAGTGATGGAAAAACTGGGTATATCGTTAGATTAAGTAAAAACGCAGCTGATAATGATAGATATCTGTACTGTGTAGTTGAGGCAACCTCCGACCGGCGCTGATGACTCAATAAATGGAGATATCAAAGCTATAACAATGTAATTAACTCTGAATTAAGAATATCTCTGAAAATGAAAGGTTATTCTATGAACATTTTACCTGTAAGTTCTTTCGAATATTTGTAGGTGGTACAAAGTGGACACTAACATTTGATGGAGAGCACACTAGAAGCAGCTGTTAAAAATTTCGTAAACAAAATTGGTAACCAAACACATGTAAGACAGACTTATATTTACCCTATAGAAGCTAATTTGAGAACAAAAGTCTATCTCAAATATATGTATACAGAAGAACAAATCATTTCTCTTGATGAAAGCTGTAACATACAATCTGGATCATGACAAATATAGTGAATTTCATATGTCATTAATCAATGAAATATTCGGACATTTCTGATAAATCTTAAACCTGCAAAGTCACCGTGTGAAGATAATCTACGGCCCCAAACATTCAATAGATATATTGCTACCATACATGGAACTATTGTTTAATATCATATTTCCCAGAGGGCTATCTTGAAAATCCAAACAACTGTGGGAGAATATCCGCTCTTTGTACCTTTTGTAAATTGTATTCATCTATACTTAGTGACAGATTAAAAGTTTTGGCAAAACTTACAATGAGAAACAGGTTTCAGGAAAGGCTTCAGTATTGTTGAGATAATGTTTTTATGTTACTCTTCGATATTCGTGTAATCATATTATTGTACATTTTTCAGACTCTGTATTTGGGTAATTAAACGTATAGATATCCTTACAATTATTAATGACTGTTAATGACTGAAAAAAAACCCAGGATAGATGTATTCAAATTGGCAAATTGTCTAGATATGATAAGTTTCCTCTTAAAAATATTCGCATATTATGTTTTCTTGTTCTCTTTCTCGTTCCCCATGTCGTTACAAACGGTGTTTTAAAATCACTTTTTATGTTCTATTACCACATGAGATACTTTTTCAAAATATTCGATACCAAAACTAACCTTATTCTTTGAAATATGGCAAGTCGGTCAATTCCAAAGAGCGAATGTTGTACATATGTTTTACTGTATACGGTATTAAATGTGAAACGTTCTATCTCGAACCATGTTAGTGGGGGGAATGTTGACGTTACTAGAGCCAGGTAGAGCTGTTAGATTTTGGTGTAAAATATGTAAAATGCCAGATTCTACTTTGGAAAGAATTGTTACAACATTGTAAGTTTACATTCTGTCAATGGTAAAAAAAACTTGGCATCAAAACTTAAGAACGTTCTCTACACTTCTGGATGGTCAGATTTGGAAGCAACAGCAAAATTAATAAATGAATGTGTATTGACTAAGAGTAAATCATGAACAAGAATGGTACACTTTATATATAATTATATATTCGTTTTATGCTTGCCACATATCCAAATTATCATTATTAAAATTTCGATCAGACCTCGATACAATCAGATGTGCATCATGTTTCTATTGATTTGAAACCGATCTTTTTACTAATCAAAACAGACACAAACAGATATGGTGCTCTTTATATTACTTTTGAAAATGTCATCTAAGACACTTATATTTACTCTTCATGAATAAAATATATTTATGTCAATTGAAGATCACGATGTTGTCCAAAACGTATTTATATTTATCATGAATCATTATTTAATGCTATGACTCATAGAGATTCATTGTTACGTCAATAATATATTGACATGTGTCACTTTATAGTGCTTTTTAACTTATCGTTGATTTTGTTTTACTATTTATACATCTCATGCACATCTGTATATCTTTGTGATGTGACTAGATTGACTCTTTGGCCGCCACAAGGAAGAAAAACATTGATTGATCAATCTCAGTTATCCATTAATTGATTTCTTGTCAATGTTTAACTTCCATAAAACAGAAAAATAGTGTTGCAATCAGTGTATCTAAACGGTTATATATGCATAAGTGGTATCTAACAACAAGTGCTTAACTCACAACAAGTGCTTAACTAACGAAACTAGCTTTGCATCAGATCAGATGCATTTCATTTTTAAAATTGCACAGTGTAAAAAAATGGTATCTGCATCACTTTGAGTTATATTACTACATGAATTGAATAAGTCAACCAGGTTAGATTGAATAATGAAGTCGCACAGTTATGAAGACTGTTCAGATGATCTATTCATTGCCTTTCACTAGAAAAACCTTAAATACAAATCTCATAGTACATAAACTTTTATTTGATCAAATTAGAGTAGATCAACGACCTCATCAACATCGGGGTGTTAGTTTGACAAACAACTATTAATTGTCGATGAAATCACACAATTTATGAAGATTAACATATTTGACTATCAACATACGCTGTACTCATTGAATTGCAACAAAATCAACTTTGGAACTCTTTGGACTCTGGTTAGAGACATAAAAGGAAACACATGCATGACAGTTGTTATGTACGTGACGTAATTAAATGTATTTAGTTTAAGTTCTGTTTACGAATGATATTAAACTACGCATATGGCAAAATAGACTGGATAACGTCCATGCCTGTGTCATGAAAATAACAAATAACTGAAACATCCTGCTTACGCAGCGTATATGAATCCGCTCTCATTCATTTACGCTGAATAAGCAGGATCAAACTGAAACTGAATAATATTTTCTTCTGAATGGAGACTCCTCCTGATCAAACACAGGTACTTATAAACCTCCAGTGACGTCACTCCATTGTTCTTGCGGGACACGATTTTACATAATTTCTCTTAGTCTTAATCCTGATTCAATCACGCTACCGAATTATCTTAATAATACCCTCTGCCCCGGCCAATTATCTTCTTAATGCCCTCTGTTACACTTACTATTACATTTGAAAAGTAATACAAATCTTAATTTTTCATCTGAAACTGTTTTTAGGTCATATGCCGTCTCTAACCCGCAATATTCACACTCCCTAACGCTGAACACGACACACTGCCTACTGAGCCACTGTATGTGATAGCACTGTTGATGGTCTTATGTTAGTTCGTTTTATAACAAAGGTCTGAGTTTGAGTAGTTTGAAATTTTATGTTATTATTGATTTTTTTGGGGTTAACTAAGACTAAGAATAATTTTTTATCATTCTTAATAATTATTTGACGATTTCAGGATCTTTAGTCGATTTCCAAAATGAAAACCACGCGAATCAACCGACTACTGCAGATAAATGCTGGCCGCACGTGCAACGCATACCAAGGCTAACATTGTATTGACTCTCAATGACTTTTCATTACAATGTCCGCCACTTGATATTTTAGCATTAATTGTTTTCCCACTGTTTATGTCGATTTATAAGTTGGATAAAAAATGACCCGTGGGCATTATTGAAAAGACTACCCTCCGTCCTCAGGAATTGCTCGTGGGCCTCCGACCTCAGGTACATGTGTTAGTTGATAGTGTGTCACATGACATATCATGTTAAGACGCCACTGATACGGCTAGTTCAGAAAAGCTTAAAGCAACCTCTGATCCGCTCTGACATGAAACATCGAACAACAATGAAAGTGAATAGGTCGAAACATCACTTGATCCATGAACTGAGTTTGTGTGAACTTGAAATTCTCTGAAAACCGATCACGTATGTATCATAACATTAACTGATCAGTTGATAATGTATCACATGAAGTATGACACATGTCAAGCAAACACGCAACAGTTACTCCCAGTTCAGGAAGCTGGAGGCAACCTCTGACCCGCTCTGTGCACTCTTTGTAAAATAGATCAAAGCATACTTTCTCGCATCGGTCGAACTATTTTAACATATGTTCATTAATAAAATGATTCTTTGAAAGTATGGCTCAAAGAATATTTGCAAGAACATGTAAGTTAAAAAACTTGGGGGTTCATGTGGATAAGAATAAATACTTTTCAGGTTTCAGTCTTCAAGTTTTATTCGTTAAGACAAAATAAAGAACGAGGTTCCTTGTGGTTAGTCATCTTTTTAGTCGCTAGTGAAATATGATATCATCAACATCAGAAAAGTTTGAATCGTTAGCCATGCCTGTGTGATGGCTGACTGGTGGCACTTGAATGTTAATTCACAGGTCACATACGAAGAAACCACTGATGACATTTATCACGGTGGAAGCTTTAATATGTCAACTAGATTACTCTAAACATATACACATCGTCTGAGCTAAACTAATCTGGGTTTTCTTAGTTGATATTTCGAAAACATAAACTAAATGTAATCAACGCCAAAACATGCATGGTTATTAAATTGTTGAATAAATAGTTTATATTTGTGATAAGATGAACATTCATGGGTTGGGAAGGGATTCATGGGATAATTAATGTTTAAATGAATTGAACAGAGGATACACCTTGGATCAATGACCACGTGACTTCAATATTGTGAAAGCCTCTCTGTACCTTGACCCTCGCTTAGTGTAACCATCACTACAATCATGTTTTTAGATTTATTGTTCATGTAAAGGAGAGGGCGGGTGAATACGTTGTCATGTCTCAGCATACCATGGATAGCCTCGCACTAAACATACTAGACCTCTGACCTATAACAGATGGCTTGTATCTTGGAAAGTATGTCATTAATGAAAATCGCTGATGATGCATATTTAAAAGTAGATATTTTCCTAGAAAATGGAGGCATACTTTACTCTCTTACTGGTCTCTGACATGAATCAACAACATAAAACATCAATAAAAGTGAGTAGGTCGAAACATCACCAGATCAATAGACTGAGTTTGTGTGAACTTGAACTGGTGTGAAAAATGTGAATATTTGATTTGTTGTTTGATTTCAAACTTGCTGACACTAATTTACATTCTCGTGAAAACCAATCACGTCATTTACAGAATGAAAGGTAAAAATCAGCCATTTGCATCAATATCATTACATTTCAAACCTGATATGTTTTCATCAACAACAGGGAATGTTTACACATGGATAAAAATAAAACAACTTCCAATTCTGTAAACGATTGGTCAGATATAAATATATTCCCATTTATGGACAAAAATAATGTAATGTTCGTCGTTGGCAGAGTCTTGAACAATTTCGAATTAATTAATTTATCAAATGGCGGATTTTTGATACACTTCACTGAGAGTATGAGAACCAATTAAACTTACCTAGGCACTTCATGCCAACATCTTTAGAAGTTCCCCAGTACGTGTTGTGTCCGAGTCACGTGACAATCCAGTAGAGGGAGATCCATGGACGCTGCTTACTCATCATTATGAATATCTTGATATTTCTTAGGACACCCTTGGCTCGATTCATATAATCGTCTTCAGTAATGTTGACTACCCTGCAAAGATAGAGGTAAGTACCGTATCGTCAAGCTCTCAGTTAATGAGGTCATTCTCTAAGAAGTAACGTTTCCTTGTCAAGAGATATACCGCTATGAATGGGGGACTCTTCTTCATTCAAATATGACAAAGTTTCCATTTGCCACAGTCTTTCAGGATTGTTATCTATGAACTCAATCTATTGTGAGTTTCAAAATTGATTAACTGTTTAATTAATTGATTTCATAGTATCTGTTCGGTTAGAATAACAAAGTGTGGAATTTACCAACTGACAAGTTAATCTACAATACTTATAAAAAAAACTTTGACATGTTCAGTAATATTCTGTTGACTGAACTAACGTTTTCTTCATATCTAATGTTTTTCTTAGTCACTTGTGATAATATTTTCTAACAGATCATTCCTACATAGTATATCAACTAAAATGTTCATAAAAACTTATCTAATATGTTCATTGAAGGAGATAACTGATGCATGTACATTTTCGTTTGTAGTTGTGCATTTCAATAATTACGTTGTGGAATGATTATAATTATCCCTTACAGATAAATGAAGAAGAACGCTTCACTCACTATTGGAGACATCAGCCAATTGGGTAACTGATCAACATTCACCATTACACCAAGGACAAGTCCTTGAAGAGATTGAATAAAAAATATCAGAATAGTTATGTATGAGCAAGGACTGTTAATTCAAAATTTGTGATTTCATCTTGTTTGATCGGTTACTGTGACGGACATTTATGATATAACTTCACACTACTATGTTCTTTTTTGTCATATCCAGTGAGTGAGATAGAAGATGCAATGTGATTTAATATTGCTTATTCTGAGCATTGATAACAAAAACTGTCCCCAGAACGACCACGGTGAACGCAAATCATTCAGATTTGTAATGGATGAAATACATGTACCATGTCATTTGTCGTAGATTTTCAATAATGTTTACAGAAAGCATCACACTTCGTTTTCATGCAAAGTTATGATGATTTTGTAAATACATTTTGTCTTCAAATGCAAGTTCACTTTGTATTTTGAATATTATAGTTTTCAACTTATTTCACCACATTGCCTAGTGCCGAGTGGACCTCGTAACATAACATAATAACTGAGGAGCATCATGTCTGTTGTACAAACTTTCGAATTCCGGCATCAAATGATACAGAAGGATAGGAGATGTTTATATGACAATAAAGAGAGATGTTTTAAAAACCTTTCTGAAAGATTAAAATATGGTTTTTTTTATACACTGAGCAAACTTTGTACAAGTAACAAGGAAATTATTCATAGAGAACTAGGTCTGTTTTCTAACTAAATTGTATTTTTTTGTTAGCCATTAGATTAAGAAAGAGGTCAGGCAAAGTCACCTAAACATAGTCCATCTATGAACACATCACTCTGTGATCACGACAGTAATCGCGGAAATTGAAACAAACTGAAGTTTTTCAGTTTTTAGTTCCCGGTTTGTTTGATTCTAAGTTTCAAAATAAGATAGAGAGACGTATATTTACTAAATTCCTGTAGAGAACCTACCTCAAAAAATGTAACCATTAAACATAGGTTTAGAAAAAATAGGTAAAATTATTATGTTTATTATAGCATCAAAGAAACAGGTCCTGAATAATATTTCCTTGTTGGTAAAGGCAAAGTCTGATGGGTCCTGATCACAGACAAGAAATGATAAATCAAAGCAGTTTTAACATTCACTGATCAGATGATTGTGGATCAAAGAAAGTGAGACAACTCAGCACGCCACCGGTAGTTATTGCTATGTGTAGTTGACAAAGTGTTGAAATAATTTTATCAAAAAAACTCCATCGATTTCTATCATTAATCTTTTTACTAGTATTTAATATTATACATAATGCAATAAAGAACTTCTATCCACGTCACGTCAATAAAATCATGATTTGTGGCAGGTCTACACAGAAAATGCCTCAAATTTACAAACAGTACCCTCCGGCCTCTGACCTTTAGCTTGTATTTCACTAATTTAATATGCTAATCGTATCCACGTGAGTTATCGAGACCAAATATTTCCCTTTACATTGACATCTGTAATGAAACAACAATATCAAAGTTTTATAAGTCAGAATTTTCCCACATCATTGGACCAGCTTTTATAAAGATGAATACAAATATGTGAATGTTGGACTAGTCAATGATTTTGAAGACCAGAATTTTCATTTGTAGTTTGAGCTTTTATACGTCTTAATGTCTTAATGGGAAATGGTTTACTTAGAAAGCTTTGCAGTTAAATTAATTGAATAGTTCTATGGGTTGATATCAGTAGTGAAAACTGTCACTGTGAAAGTTAGTTTCAATATCCTTGTATACAGTGATCCTGATGTATGTCTGGATCCATCCCAGGCCATGGTGACCTACATGCAGTTCTGATAGACAGCGATTAGTGGGGTTTTTGTTATCAGGTTCAGTTTCATTTGTTTAATGTCTACTCAGTTTATCACAATCTATTTCATGTTTGTAGATCTTTTAGAGTCTTTTGATAAACAGCACGATCAGGGCATCTCTGTGTGGATAAACAAAGCGGGGCACAAATAATTGTTTAATCAGTATGTGCTGAGGATTGTGCCCATAGTATAGAAGCGCTTGTAAAATCTCACAGAAGCTACGAAGTTTGTACTCAATCTGTTCAAGAACTATAGCAACATACATAAACATGCAAAACTGTTAACTTTTTGTACAAATATAAATATAAAAACAAGCCAAACAGCCGCCACCTAAGATCTGATATAAAAATCTATTAGTTGAAGAAAACCAAGGAGATTTATTTTACGAGTGCTTTCAAAAGTGATATGAAACATACTGGGCTAATTGTCTGTGTGGTTCATACACATCAAAAACTGATCTACCAAAGCGATTACTACTTGTATGAACCTTCTACCATTTCATAAAAGTCAGTGCTATAGGCGTTAGAAAGAATGGAAGAACTCTATCCATATTCCTTAATCGATCCATTGTCAAAATAGAGAAAAAAGGTTAGTGCTTATTAGGCACACTTAGAGAATTGTGATTTGTGAATATAACTTTTTAAACTTTTTGTAAGCATCGCATTGTAGTTCTGAAAAGCTAGGCCGGGATTGCTAGACTTTGTCCGGATGATATAAACTCGGAGTATTATTAGCATGTAAAACTTACCTAGATACTTCATGTTAATATCTGTAGATTTTCATGTGTAGTCACAGTCGCAAACGATCGTCTTCAGGACTCTGAGTAGAAATCTGAAGATCCTTTAAGGACATGCTCTATATCTTTAGGAATCTTGACTTGCCTGCAAGGATACAGATAAATGCAAAATGAAACAGAATTCTCTCCACATGCTCTTTCAGTTATTGATGACAATATCTAAGAAGGAAATGTTCCTATTTTTACGAGAGAGACATGTGCATTGCTATACAATACGTAGGTCTTTTCATCAAAGCAAGTTACAACATGTTTTCATATGATCTACTAAGCTGTCAAATGCCCGACTCCTTCAACTAACTGTAAAAGTCACCCTTGTTTAAGAGAAAACTTGATTAGAATATGAGATACAATTTGATTATAGGGAGAACAACAGTTTATGAAATTATGAAAATTGAAGCGTTGTTAAATGTCGCCTTCTTGTTTTTGAAATCATACATTCATGTTCACTCAATCCATGGCATTATGTCATGATGAGCTAGCTTTGCTCCTTCATTCAAGACACATTACCAAAATGTAATTTACCAGAGCTTGATATTGTTTGCTATGCAAGAAAATAACATCAGTTGAAACTAAACCTAAAAAACACATAAATCTGAGCAGTGTAAAGTAACTTTATGCTTATGTATAGCTTAATACATTAAAGTTAGCCTAAGTCTTCAGTCAAACATATTTTAAGTATTTTTCAGGTATTTTGTTTTATCTCTTTGTAACAAGACCCGATCAGCTTGGGAAACATAAATGAGAGCCGAGTGACGAGTGGACTTCTTTTCAATATGTTTGTGTGGGTTCTGCTATGACAAGTTAAAGTATTCACTTTCAATGTTCCTGATACACTCGCTTGGCGAATTCTCGTCTCCTTTGTGATTCTCAATTTAAGATTCCACTCTGCCATAAACTCCTCTTGAAACACAATTCGCGATATTTATTCAGACTATTCTCACCTGCGTTAATATTATACAGGATGAATTACATCCGCCATGATAATAACTAATTGCTTTTCTAATATTCAAGGTTTTATCTTTACACATTTCCACAAAGTATTCCCTAAATTGTTCTTTAGCAATGGTAATTTCTTTGAACTGTTATGTGTGTAATGGTGTTATCGGCATGTTGAAAAGAAACGCTCAAAATGTACTCAAATAAATATATGATTTACTCACAATCTTCCATATTGTCCCCTTGTGTTTCAAAAGGTTTTGGAATAAGTTCATCTTTGGCTTATGTTTTAGAAATCACATTATTTCAAATGGATTGATAAATAAACTATTTACTGGCACCCCAATACAATTAAAATTTCATGACATTTTGTGGTCTTGGTGTTAACTTCATAGATAGATTTTGTTTAAAAAGAAACGGTATGAAAGATAGCAAATGCCGCTTTTAATTGATTCTAAATTGAGTTTTCATAGGTATTTCATTATTCATGAATCATTGGAGTCTCAACAGAAATATTCATTTGATCTTAAAATTAGTTAGTGCCAATGTTATCATTTATTTTTACTGACTCTCTTTGAAGTAGCACAATGTACAATTGTCAAAATATTTTTTCTTTTACTCGTTTCGCATTCGTATTTTGAAACAGCGTCTGATGTCCCTTTCGTCACTTTGTAGATACAGTTGTTCCAGAAAGAAATATTGGTTTGGCTCGAGAGCGGAGCTTAAACTAAAAACGGATGTAAATGAAAATATTTGTTTAGTTATAACACTTTTAAGAGATGTTGACATCAACAACTACGTTGTTAATAAGAAAGAACAATTACATGTTTGCTTCAAGTGGCTGTATACAATTGGTGTAACTTCAGGTGCTATCATGACGCTCAAGGGCTCATAGTTAGGTCACGACGACTTTCTCAATACTTATTCATTACCTTGTATGTGTTTGTCTTGGGCATTTATGTTCAAAGCCTGCCTTTCATGACTCTTGCTCTCTTTCTCACTATTGAAAGTAATCCATGTATTCCTCAACTGTTATTCTATACGTGTTAGATTCATATTCAACCCCAACAACAAAATCGTTTGGGATGGATTATTGAGAGTATTTCACGTGTGTCATGGCGACCACTATAACTGCAGGGGGAGAGCTGGCATTGATGATGCATGCAGACTGAAAAACCATGGAATATTCTTTCTATGAAAAACTAAGCTTGCAGCCAAACTCCAAACCAAACTCCTAACTACTAAAATAATGTGCTAATTGATATTCACTTTCACTAATGGAACAATGGAACACGCATTTTGATCAACACCTTTAACCTCCGGTATTCAATAAATCACCCATGGTTTTTTTTATTGTTTCTGCTTTTTCTAACAATTCTATTTTGAGGACTAATTGTTGAGAAATCTGCAGGAAACGAAACATATTTTATGTAAACTTTAAGTTGTTTTGGTTGTCTAAAATGACTATAGCAACTGATAAACAACTATATCAGTTTTGGGAAACTTATTGGGTTTTTTTCATTATTTGTTTTATTTGAATGACATTGTAATATAATACATAGAACACACCAATTGAGACATTTTTTTGACATTCATAAGTTGTATTTGTATCTAATTCGCTTTAGCTCTTTAAATAACAAACCATCACTTGTTTCATAAAAATGTAAAAACGGGCCTGAGTTAAGTAATTTATTCATTACTCTCTTCAATGCAGGTATCGGTTACTACTACCCTCTATATATTCACATTCATCTTAGATCTTCAACACAAGTCTCATCGCACGTTATTCAGTTGAAGTGAAACCAGCTATACTGTACAGCTATTAGAATTGCAGCATTCTTTCTCCTCAGTGATGGTTGCGTAGTGCAGTTCAGCACTCGACAATCAGCTTTCATGTAATGGTAATTGTGACTGTTGAAAGATAACATGTGATTAACTGCCTGATTTTCAGAGACGGCATTCGCTACTACTGCCCTCAGATTATTCATATTAAATCTAAACTGCAACACACAGTCACACATGTCATTGAGCTGTATTGAATCAATGAAGAATTAAACCGGTACAGCTGCAGCATTCTTTCTCGTCAGTTACGGTTGCCTAATGCATTCCAAAACGTGGTTGTCATCAGCTTTTATGTGACTCTAGAGAGAAAACCGACGTCTTATCTTTACATGGACTAGATAGATTATATGTTACATAGAGTTTCAACTATCAACAAGACTAGAAGACTACTTTTTAAGTGTCTATCATTTCTCTAGTGAATAAAGTTCGTAGATTAATATTTCGTATTTTATCCAAACTTTTATGTATTAATTATCATGTACCAATCATCAAAAACCAATAATAAACAATATTTTATTTTATGATTCGGGGCTGGGCTTAATGCAGCTTAACATTGTTTACTTTATTTATGTTCATGCTTGAAGAAGCTTCAATGATTTTAGAGTTATTCTTGAAGAATCTTCAATACTTCAGGGTTTTGCTTAAAGATTCTTCAATGATTTAGGTTATCGCTGAATGAGAATTCCCGTATTTGGGCCACGCGAAATTTAGCCAATGGGCTTAAAAACGGGAATTCCTACCGTTATTAAGCCCATTGGCTTTAATTGGACTTATTTTGTGTGTGTTTAAAGTCTGGTTCCTTTGAAATCTTATAGTCATTTATTTCTCTCAGAACATGTGTATCAAATATATGCCCAATGATAATCCTCGACATGTGCTGTTCATCCACGTTTCTCTACAAGATTGATATTAATCAGTTAATAAAATATTCTTTATCACAATTGTTATAATAAATTTTGAATGATCAACTATCTCAACAAACGATCCCAGGCTATTGCTTTGAAATCGACGTTGTGCACGTGAAGGATTAACATTGAACAGTAAAATATTTACAGGGCATTGATTTTGAGATATTTTTTCACCAACATAAAAGCGGAATTGTTAAAATATGACAATCATAAGAAAGCAATGTGAATACATGGTGGTTCCCGTAAATTAATTTGTTTACGTAAGGTTGTGTTGTTCTCCTCATTTCGCCTTGTACACGTGCTGGTACATTATCAAATCGTCATCTCATACATCTTGCTTAATCTCTTCTAGAGGCTAAAACTGTACCTGATAATTGGATTGAAACAGTATTTAACAAAACTTACCCCGACTGTTCAAGCACAATTTCTCTTCACAAGTACAGGAAGTAGCTTTGAGTTAGACTACAAGCTGTAAAACGACAGCGTGGGACACAGACATGAGACATGAGTGGCGAGGAGATGTCTTTCAGATTCAAATGTGTTGGTTGTACAAAGAATCACACAGTCAAGTATTCACTTCGTATTCTCCTGTCAATTTCTTAAGGAACGTTTATAACCTTTCAGCAAGACATGCATGAGCATAAGAGCATAAAAGAATCGAAATCTTCTCTGAACACCTTTTGAAACGGTGAAATGCTTCACACACATTGAAACGCTTATTTACAAGCGCTTCCTCTCTTTCACTGGCTTAACGTCTCCTAAACTCAATTGATATGTACACTTTTGTATCCAAAGTAAAACGAATGCTCCTCAAAAATGCTTCTCAAGTCTTAATTTTCGCAATCGTAGATTTCATCTATTGTGTAATTCAACATTATGTATATCCGAATTGCCTATTAACTTTCCTTCACAAATGTATTATTTACAACATTCAAATGACTCATTTAGAAATATTCCATTTCATACTTAATGTGTTCTAGTTCCATTGAGAAAATGTCAAATTCAACAAGGCAGTGGAGCGTATAAACCAATGATATAAATTGTCTAATATCATAAATGCATTAATAAACCAAAACAGCAAATATTTGTGAGATGTTCCTATCAAAAAACGTTGTGTTACTTCTGTTGTTGGTATATGTTAGCTCCTTGATATCGTTTTAAGATTTAAGCATCGTATAACCATATCCTTGTTTTTGATATTTCAATCAGAAAATGGTATGGACAGGGTTCAATCCCGTCTAGCACTCTACTATTGGAGGCTTTTTACATGATGATCCGTGTACAGTGAACATATTATTTGCACTGACTCTGTATTCACGGTGATAAATAAAGAGCTACATGTATAATGAGGATACTTATATTGCGCTGGACTCAACACCACAAAGGGGCTTGCTCAAAGCGCCACACACATTATTACTCTGGTGTTAGGACAAACACTCCTTTTATACAATCTCAACTCCTTAGCACTATGCAACCCAGCTGCTGATTAAGCGCTTATTGGTTATCTGTCACATTGCCATCACTTCCAAACCAGGTACCCAATTGTACTGCCGGGTGAACAGAGGCACATTTCGAATAAAGTATCTTGCCTAAGGGGACACCACAGTATTCTGTTGAATCAAAATTCTGATACCACCAGTAAATGGCATGTACGAGGGTATATTTCGGCTGATTTCTTTCGAGTTCCACAATTTGATTTCTGGTTACAATTGTGGCAACTCGCGTGACAGTCGTCTAATAAGTTCATGACCACTTGTGTTAGGGTTTTACACAGTTTGCACATCGGTTTTTAAGTTTATATCTCCATGGACTTAATCAACTTTGAAGTTAATTCTTAAATATAAAAAAAAATATCCGTTCTTACATCTAGAATTACAAGACTATTTCGTGTCGCGCAGGCGCGGTCATCGACCAATAAAAAGACAACTGGCCCAGCTCTTTCGAATTTTGTTTCGCCGTTTTTAGCACCTCGATTACAAAATCCGAATGTTACCGATGTATCGCAGTGAATTGTGTTGAAAAATATGATGACAAATTCAATTCTGTGAAGATAATTTTGACGGAATCTTTGTTTGTTGCATATTTGTTCATTTGTACAAAAGTAAAACAACAAATTAGATTAACAAAATAATAAAATAAGTTTTAAAGGATAAATATAGACAAACGTAGGGAAAACGTCAGGTGACATTAACCAAGATGCAAAAGAAACTCGTCTTTGATTGGTTGAAAGCTGACTTCCTGCCCTCGTTCTATTGGTCGGTTCATAACATGACCTCAATCAGTAACTCTCTACATTCAATTCAATACATCTTGTTTAACTAGATTGCGACAGGCGTCAGCGTTTGAAGTAATTTCTGCAATATTATATTGCATGCTTCATTCCATTGATATTTTAGATAAAGTTTGAGGTAAGTGCATTGGGTACTTTTGTTCTGTTTCGGTATGATATTGTGTCCGTTTCAACTGTTTAAAGACTATCACTTATCGAATGCCTACATAAATCATACTATTCATATTGTATAATGTCAGCTGTCGGGTTTTGCCAGATCCGACTGCGGTAAGTCTTTGCATACTTTTTAAAACTTGATTAGTGATTTTTTCTGAGTAAGCTGAGGTAAACAGAATATTGTATATCCAGATATTACGAACTCTGATTTTTTACATCAGCCAATTAGAATTGGGTTTGTTGCACAGTTATGGTAGAATGAACATTGAAAAAGACATTTTAAAATGTTTCCAAACGCAACGTTAAATTAAAAGAGAACCCTTCACAAATAGGGCGGAATTTACATAGCATTTATTATTTTGTTCTCACTGCATTTTACAAGTATCAGATTGAAAGATGAAAGAAGACGCAGTTAAAATGTTTAAGCTACAGTCATTAATTTTGGTTCTTCTTTTCTGTTGAAGAGCGAATGGAACCAGTAATTAGAACCATGTTTTGTGCATGTATTAACTATAAATATAATCAAAAAGAGATAAGTAGTTTATTTTCACTGCATTTTGCAACTATCAGATTTGTAAAAGAAGACTTAGTTACAATGTTTAAGTTATTGTCATAATTTTCTAATTTTCTATTCTGTTGAAGAGCGAATAGAACCAGAGATTAGAACCATGTTTTGTGCATGTGTAAACTATTTATATAATCAAAAACAGTTTAGTACAAACTGAAATCTGTGACACAAAACCTTGATGCATGAAGCTCTTTATGTATTCTTTGTTATCCGACGACAAGTCAAGTTCTTAGTTTAGCTCTCAAGTTTAGAGAGCGCTTCAAAAACGGTAAGATAAAGAATAAAATACATATAATGAATATAAAGAATATATTTAACTTATAAAATAGATAAACTTTAGAATATAAAAGCCTATCGTTGTAAAGAACATATAGTATGCAAGTTCGGCTGCAAGTACATGTATGCATGTAACAATGCCAATTGACTGATGCATTTAAAATATATAAGTTTGTTTATTGTTTTCAGTCAATCTCACACTATCTCTCTATAAGAATAAAGAAGTGACGTCGCTCTCCATTGATCGTTCGTTCACTCGTTACAGTTTTTGTCATCGTTAACGTTAACGTCCAATTTCGGTCATCCATTTTTCATACTGCCTGTAACCACCTTCATTCATCCAGTGCGTAAGTTGGAGCAAAAGAGGTCGCGTGACCTAACTAGATGTTCCAACTGTACATGGAAAACAAGAAGTTGACATGCCAACAGCCGTAAACCTCAAATGAATCACGCCAGCTCCCTAATGCATGTTATAACATTAGATATGTATCACCTTCACTGGAAAATAATTATATACAAATCCCATTTTATCAAGAAAAGAATATGGGCAAATAAGAAGAGTTGGACCCAGATGTTTTGAAGTGTTAATTAAGATTCATTGTATTATACATTCAGATTTCTGACACCACACTAACAACACCAACCCGTTATGACTATCTATGCTATCAAATGATTCATTAACAAACATACAGTCAAATAATTAGTCACAGTTATTTTGCACCAAGTGAACAGAAGTCAAGAAAAAATTAACTCACCCAAGAGCATATTTACTTTGCCTTAAGGACATTAAGCAGACATGTAGAAGATGTCAGGAATTAAATACGAGTACCCAACCTGCCCCGCATTGGACTATCGAGATCCATCGCAACAGCCTGGATGAGAAGCACAAAAAGTAGGGAAAATGCGCTAAGGCCCATCTCAGCACGTCATTTGAGCTTGCGCAAGTATGGGACATGCGAGGGGAGATGACGAGTACATGACTATAAGTTTTTGCCGGGCAAGAGAAAGGGACAGACACTCTAAGAGCTTCCTAATAAACTTCTGTTAGACTACTCAGCTTCATACTTCAAGTAGATCTTTAAAGTACAAACAATATACAAAGTATGATTTTTTTACCTATTACTTTCGATATGAACAATAGAAAGCAATTAAATAAATTTATTTGAAAACGGATAGTATTTATATTAGTATCTTGACTCTCAACGGACAACGGACTCTCGGTGGTGAAGCCATTTTCAATTTTATTTTCAAAAAAATATACAAGATTAATCTTCCATCTTTATCAAAAATGTTTTCCTTATAAAGAGAACGGTTAGGCCACACGTATGATTAAATATCATTAAACCCACGATAACATTTAATGCAGGAAAGAGTTGGGATTGCTGCCAAACTCTTACATTAATCCTTAGGTTTCGGATGCTTCAATATCTCTTTTAAAATGTTCTGATATTGAAAAAATTTGAGTATTTGATTCATGGTTGTGTTCCATATGTTTTTCAAATGATTTTCTTAACTGTTCTTATATCTATATTGATAGTAATATGAAAATATTCAAGCATTCTTAATATTAATAAAATCACTTATAATGGTATCATGTGAAAACTTTGGACAATACTGTTCTCTGGTGTTAAGTGTACAGTACCATAGGTTTATGTCTGTTAACCTGTCTCACAGGACCAAATCAACGCAACCTGCTTATCAGATGACAAGTGTCTACTCAAGTCCTAATCAATGCTGTAAATTGAAAAAAGGCCATCAGCCTCTATCAGTTCTCGAGATGTTTGTGTTGGTTAATATAAAGTTTACTGGTATTGAAAGCTCTCTTTCAGGTCAGCTATCTGGGAAATTGCTTCAAGTCACTTTTCTCAAACGTCTGATATGCTTATTTTGTATATAGTTTTGTTTCTTAATCACTTGAGAAGTCAACCTGGAAACTGAACATACTTAGATCTGACGTGGCAGGCAAAAGCTACATGACTCTTGCCTTCTCAAGATGAAATATATATACCTTGAGAAAACCACACGTTTACATAAATCTATCGATTAATCCAATTGTCCAGTCCACAAATTAGGTAAAGCTGTGTAACCTTCAACGACTGAAAGGAAAGGTTCAGTACATTTCTACAATCTGTGCACTAACCATGTACATGAGAGGATTGTTACTGATACTAGGGGTGGTCTGGGATGCGTCAAGGATCCTTAATACCATGCTTGAATGGTGAAATGTAATGTTATTTACCAGTTTATGGATCTGAGAACGGGTTTAAGACATAAAATCAAGTTTGAGTCAGCTGGAAAAAAATAAATCCAAACCTATTGTTAAGCAGCTTTTAAGGTGTAGGCGTTGTTTCATCAAAGAACATCAGATGTTCTTGAGCTACATGGGCCTCCTCGTAACTGCTAATAACAAATTATTTAAAGACCTATTTATCCATTGATGCATGTTGTTAACTTGTTTCAAAGAGTTTTGTTATAACAATGATCCACCACTTGGACTCAATAACTTATCGTGCCTCAGAGACCCAAAAACCTATAGCCTACCGGAGCTTACATGCTTCTGAAAAGGGCAACCAAAGCTGGTCGACGGGTAGAAGCCAGACCAAACTTGAGTCCTTCTAAAACCTTCCTTCTCTCTCTCTCACTATGTCTTTACTTCCCTCTTTTTTTCTTATCCTTTTGATCCCTTCTCTCTCATCTGTCCTATCTCTTTTAAAAATTATTTAAAGTGTGCCCTCAAAACTCATCCTACACAGATGGTTGGTTGCATGATAACTTTACTCACAGGAAGCAAGTGTGGGTAAGCTGATTACATAATGAATTCTGCATGCAACTGCTCTGGTCTCCGAGATAAAAAGTTAACTGAAAATATCATACTTAATCCCTGCGTGGTAGATGAAGGAAGGTTCCACTAATGAAAGTATATTTTACCACTTCTGCTTTTGTCGAGATGTATTTGCTACCATCAAAACAATCTCTATGCTCTATAACCATTTTCCTCTTTGAGCAAGCAGAGAATAAGTTCACATGTCTGTTGTACACAAGTGATAAAAGGTTCCCCAGTGTAATTTCATTTAACTTTCAAATTTTGTCTCATTTTCGTGATATTTCAGGGTAGCAAACGATCATATTCGATACAAACTACAATTTACGATTTACATTTTGTGCACAGTTTCTAATGAAACAGAAAAAGTGAAGTGATAAAGTTCTCCGAACTAGATTTACCTTATGAAGATTGAGTGGATGATATATATATATATATATATATATAGATGTATATGTATAGGTATATAAGTATACAACCGCTCAATGAGCATCTCCTAGCATAAGCCAGACTATTTAGAGAGAGAAGTTATTTTGAGATGTGTTAGTTATTAATTAGCTTTTATTGATCCTACTCAGAAAAATAAAACGGATTAAAGCAATGTTAAAGATTCGTATTGATCGTCTCCCTTAAGGTTAAGGCTGGCTCCAAGTATTCTGTGAAACGTTGAGACAAGCTAAGTGGTGTCTTCGGGCTAGTGCCACACACTATCCTTATGTCAAAATACTTCTTAAATGTAGAATATTATTTACAGTACATTCAATTGGAAACTTGTACATTCTTATTAGCTCCTCTTGTCCATAGGCAGGAAGTCAATAAGATATTGCGATTACATATGTGATTTGGTTGCAAGTGGTTGTGGTTAAAAAAGATCACTCTTTGTAAATGTTCTGGGCTAAGATTTTGGACCACATTGCACAAATTATGAGAATGCTCAAGACTAAATAAATTAATTGTGATAAAGTATTCTCAGCCTCAATGTCCATAAGAGAGTCAAATCAACCCTTCGCATCCGTTCAGAAGAGTTATCTATTACCTAATTATAATGTTCTTCTTATGAAGATGATAATAATGAAATACAAACTTGAAAACTGTAACTAAAACAATTAATGACCCTTCCATATGAAAGGGTTTTATTAAGCTCCGTTTCTTTTGTATAAAGAATTTGTTTTATCACACAATCTTATTTTGGCCATAAAATCCAGTATCAACAAACGGGTATGTCAAATAAATTCTCATGGATCCTTTTTTTAAGACGAAAAGAAATTTCAGAAATGAAGCCTCCACGGCAATTCATGATCAAAGATTGGTTTTCAGACCGCAGGTTGTTTGCAACAACGGTGCATCTCAATTAGTGCCCTATGTATTTCAGTACGTCAAAGCGGTGTTATATAATAGCTTATTATATCTTATCAAACCTGACGACAATGCGGAATTATGGTTGTCTATTATATAAAGTCTTCAAGTACAAACAGTCAGGTACAGTAATTGCTTATGGATTCAACAAATGGAAAGAAGCTTCCACAAAGAAACGGAGGTTAGCTGTTCATTATAAGGATCCTTAATACCGTGCTTGAATGATGAAATGTAATCTTAATTACATTTTTATGTATCTGAGAACGGCTTTAAGACATAAAGAAAGTTTGCGTCAGCTGGAAAAAAATGAATCCAAACCTATTGTTAAGCAGCGTTTCATCTGTAGGCGTTGTTTCATAAAAAAACCCATCAGATATTCTTGAGCTAGATGCGCCTACTCCTAACTGCTAATAACAAATTATAGGCAGGAAGTTTATGTGATTTGGTTGCTAGTGGTTGTGGTTAGAAAAGATCACTCATTGTAAATGTTCATGATAAGGCCCAGTCTCTCCCAACAATGTCAGCTCCGTCAGTCATTCATTTACCACCTCTGTCTTAATATGAAGGTTTCTCGGTCTAGAAATGTAGAAAGCTGACTGCAGGCAATCAGTTACACCGTTTCAAAAGTTATCATTTAAAACGCCTAACTTATTTTTGGAAGTTTTCAAAAGTTAAACTTTATTCGAATATGCACTTGAGCCGTCATTACATGAATGCATCATTGCACAGGCCTGTGTGACAACAAACATGTTCTTCATGCATTGGATGTTTTCATTGGCTGATATATTACCAGGTAGGTGTAGTTGCAATATTGTGACCGTGCGGGAGAAACCTTAGTACTAAAACCAAGGTTTATAGGAATATATGACGGAGCTGCCTCTGTTGGAGGAATATGGATAAGGCTATATATATATTAATTGCGATAAACATCATGACTGAGGGTAAGATTTTATGAAAGTTATACATCTGTAAGCATTTGGAAATTGCCAAATAGATGCCAACATTTTTGCAATGATTCCAAAAAGGCAAGATGTAAATTCATTGTAATTTTGAAATTTTCATTTCAGTAAAATCCACATTTCCAATATCTCCGCCAATCTCTGCCTAATGAATCACTGTAAAAATGATCTGTTAACCCTACATAAAGAAATGGCAATAACAAGGCTAAGTAACATTGCCGTTGACCACTTAATTTCTCATTAAAGCCAATAGTACAACACGTAACAAGGACTGAGGCATTCTTGTGCAGTGGTAGCTCGCCTCACTGCTCCGTCTATTTCTCGAATTTAGCGGCAGAGAAGGTCAAATTGTGCTTCTATAAAGAAGAGTATTTCGAGTAAGACATCATCTGAACTAACGACCTGCTAATAGTATCAGAGTAACTTTACCTGGTAATACGTGAAACTTAACCTGTCCGAAGTAATTAAGTTATAATTGCAACAAAAAGCTGGTTATGTTAAGAAACAGCCATATTCAGATGACGTTAGCTCAGCGCTAGTTCAGTTTGAACTTGATGAGTACCAGTCATCACAAGATTTACTTTGGAACACAGGTGAAAGCACCAAACTGATCAAAAATGTAAACAATATGTTCCCATTAAATCAATTAAATGGTAAATTAAAAAAGACGTTTTTAACATGAACACTGATGCAAGCTGATTTGTCATAGTTGGTTACTTATGAACATCCACGCATGTTTTAAACTGGATACGGCATAAAGAAAATTCATTGCAGAAAAATCACATGTGATGTTTCTGTTAGTTATCCATATTCAGTCCCTCCATTTCCTGTTTCGTCATGAAACAATCAAGACTTTATGGTTCACGATTAGATAGTTTCTGTTCCTATCGCCCCATACGGCCTATTGCAATATAGGCACAAACAATAGCAACAGCACGGCAGCAAATATCATAGCAGCAACAGCTCTTAATATTCAAACAAAGGAACGAAACAAAACAGCTGTTGTTTGATTTAAATCTGAACAATATTAATTGTGATATTTAAGTCGAAGATAAGTATGCAATATATTTCAAATTAGTATTGGTATTATAGTATTAATATTAGTATTATACAAGGGTTGTCCCGTAAGTAGTGAGCATCAAATAGAAAACGATTGAAATGTTTAAATATTTTGATTTTACTCACAGCATCTTTCAAACAACAGGAACTTGGTTCTGTTGTATTCATATATCATGACCCTCAGTTTTTGTATCTTTGTCTTCCAGATTGTAGGTTATGAACTGAATGAGATTAAGGTCGAAACAGCTGTACCCATTTAATTGCATGCAACATGAACAACTGTGTGTGTATAAATTTAAAACAGTAAATAGCCTTGTGAAGAACAAGAATGCAAGTTAATTTGCATGCATAAAGCTATACTAGTGACTAACCTCCACATCTTAGAAAAACAGAGTCATTCGCTCTGCAGCTCATCAGGCTCTACATGATTTATTATCTGAGTTTGCAGAATTATATGAAATAAAATATCTGTAACATGCGATGACTCTTCAAATTCCTGCAATTATAATCTACTGGTCAAAGTATGTCTACACAAGATCAACAGTGTTTATGCAAAATGTAACATAATACAAATTATTGCGCACAGGTTTTGCAGTTAACAAAATATGAGTAATCCATTTATATCCAGGCAATTTGTGGTGTTGTTAAACAATCTCATTTCAGCCTACCATTCACAATTTGATAGCTGAATGCAGGGAAATATAAATAACGTTCTAGCTGGTGAAAACAAACTTGCAGGAGCATGAAACTTAGTAAAATAGTACGGAGTTGAAATATTACAACTTCTTTATTGCATGATTGCGACGTTTCGGTGTAGATATCACTTGCTTGATAACGGTGTTAGTATCTACATCGAAACGTCGAAATCGTGCAATAGAGAAGTTGTAAATCAATAGAACTTGTTCTCTTTTCATCTCACCAATTTCTAAATGACTCTCAAAGAAGTAGTACGGAGTATAGTGCTGAAATAGAGCGTTTATTTACAAGTTCACATTGAAAAGCAATGATCCATTCAGCTTCGATAACCAAACACGCTGTCTATGTACATCTATTACAAAATCAGTTTCATTGACAAAACGTATTGGCCAGTTGTTCAAAATGTTTAGCTTAACTAATAATACACAGTGTCCTTGTGAATAAACTCTTATTAAACAAACATTCATGATAATACATTCAGTTTATCTGTTCAAAATCAGGGTTATTATAATATGCTATTTATCTTTACAAAAACATTGTTCCTGCAACACAATTTGATGATAAACCAATTTATAAATAACTCAAAACAGTGTTCTTGTACAATATATATCCAGCAACAACTAACAAATCGCAAGTACAGAATAATGGAAATTGAAAAACAGTATTCAATATTGAATCGACATTCACTGACAAATAAAAACAGTGTTTACTACACAAAAAGCTTACTTGGTCTATGTACAAATCAACTTAAACGTTAATATAAACAAAGTTACATAGAGTGAGTTCAATTGGCTTTTGGGTTGTTGTTTTGCATAAAGTGAGGAAAGAACACGCTTTCGTTTTACCATTCTTACAACTCATGAAGACATAAAAAGTGTATTGATATAATATCCTCAAACGAGTGAACAGTTAATCCCAAGACGAATAAAATCTTTCAATACTCATAGCAACAATATCGCTGTCAAAGCGTGACATCTGAGTCAACAAAACTATTACCTCTTGTAACATGCTTCAAGTGGATTTTGTTGTATGTTATTTGTTGGAAAAATTTAGATTCCCAAAACATACCCAGATAGAAGCCACTCCTTAATGAAATCACAGTCAGCTTTGTTTAGCAATCACAATGATATGGTACATACATATTGAGTACAGTACTTGCTGCAATGTTCATCGAAAAAGGAAAACATAACTCAGGTACAGATATAGACAATAACTAACAAGTGACGGGGAATGACAGATTATCTTTCCCGAGTTATATTAATTTCGTAATTCTCGAGCCTTGGCGAGAGAATTACACAATTAATATAACGAGGGAAAGATAATCTGTCGTTCCCGTCACGAGTTGGTTATTGTTTATATTACCCATAAGTTTTTTTAAAAGACTTTAACTCGAATATAATGGAAATAAACGTTTCTCTATAAAGGATTTGGATGTCGAATCTCCAAATTCATGCGCGTGTGCTGCGGCTTTATTTGACACTTTCCTACGCACGGCTAAATTGCCATTAGTGAAAAAGTTTCAAACTAAAAGCTAAATGAAAGTGTTGTTGAAAGTATATCCCTTCTTTTCATAATCGTAATTCAAATTGATAACTATCAACCGTTTTATGTTAATTTGAAGAGGCCAGTGACGCCCTACAGTGATACTACGGGACGGCTCAATCTGAAATTCTTGTGACGTAACCGATGTTACTGTGACGTCATAGCCGTTCGTGCCTATGACGTCATTACAATCGAACGAAACCAGGCGCTTCTTCGCGACTGTATAGCTTAAACGTGAGGACATGTAGTTTTCAGTAACCGCTAATTTAAAAATTGTGTTCAGTTTGACAGACACATTTCACTTTTTTGCTGCGGCACATCAGAAGAATTACGAATGGCAACTACGTGGACCTATTACACATTGTTAAAATGCAGAATATTTGTAAACAAATTAACAGTCGGGAAAAGTATGAAAGATGAAAGAAATAGTTCCGGCAAAACGTGTATTTTCATTGGTTCACATCAACCATTCAAATGCCAAGAAAGTGTGTAACTCCCATGTGACTTACAGGAAAAATAATACCCTGTGTCCAACATCCCATATGGGTAATATAAACAAATCTCCACATAATAAATAATATAAGCAACTGATTGAGACTAGCGCAAGTTGTCGCCTGCAGGGGAAATTGAACTAAGTAAAACTATACAGAAATATATACACAAATATTACATTCACGAAATCGCTTATGATCATAACCACAAAATGGACGGACAGACTGAATCTTTGGCGTTTATTCAAAACCCAGAACCGAAAGTTGGGGTAAAATCACTGATCAGGATATCCAGTAATTCTTTATTTAACCGAAAATTGTAATCTTCATTGATGTTGAATACAAAGGTTTTATTTATATCATTTACACGTATTTAGTACATAATATAAGAAAGATTCTTAAAAAACAACTGAGCTTCCAGAACTTGTAATGTCCAATGTGAAAACAGGATAATAATTTTTATCACGACTTGAACATCTTACTGACGTGCTTTAAGCTACACGTTAATTTAGAACCGAATATATTAACCATTTCATTATATTATAACCATATCACGCCCTTGAGTATAAAACCGTACCATTTGATAACTAACATGAAAGTACATGTAACCTGCTTATATTGCCACAAAAGGTTGATTAATAGTGAAATACACCAGGTGATTACACGGTGATACTTATCATGTGCTCATGTATATTTACATTCAGTACGCATTCTTCCGTAATAAAATAGATAAAAGAACGTGAATTACATCACGATCGATCCGGTTAACCACTGCGCTATCACGATCGATGGAAACAATACACTCATGGAGGGGAGGGGAGGTGAGTTCAACACCGCTTTCAAGAGTATTTCCCTTATACCACAGCGGCAAGTATTATTGCTTGGAGAGAGCCTGCAACACCGTTGTGGCTATGCATCGCGGTGAAACCTGCAAGCATCGGCTACAACTAGAGAACGGTGGGCGGTACCGCGCTGTAATACAATTCATTTGACCAAAAGCTTACTTCATATATGGCAGTTCTCTACTGCAGACCAAGTTGCCTAGCCCCTGGCGGGATTCGAGCTCAGGATCTCTGGAACTCTTAATCCGTAGCCGGACGCGCTAACCACTGCGCTATCCCACCCCCGTCACTCATGGAAGAGGTACAAAAACTAAAATCACTTGAAACTTATTTCATTATTAAATGAATACGGTGCGACTTTTCATGAGTATCTCTGACCATGACATCATAGATTTATCATTCCTTTCATTTGTTTATGTTTTCTGTTTGTGGAATGAACCAAAGAGCTGTGGTAAGAAACCTTTTGAACGTCTGACTGTACTTATAAGATTCACACTTGTTTAACACCAGCATCAATCTTGCTTGTTAAAGATTTACAATTCGATTTACAGTCACGTGACCAATGCCTCTGTAAAGATTCAACTGTACCTTGGGTCACTGAGCCCTACATGCTGAATAAACATGTCGGTCTGTCTGATGTAGAGTAAGTTCAAGAGGTAATGAAAGAATTTGTATCACTCATGATCATTGAATTATATCTGAGAGATATGTGCTTGAAAGTACAAACCAAAGGGGAAAAAACAAACAACTGTGAAAAGTGTTTTTTTTACAACAAACATCAGTTTGATACAAATGTATAGCCTTCAGTGTGCCAAACACCCCATAATAGAATCAGGTCTTCCGTCCGTTTTACAACTCCTTTTTTCAATTATAAAGCATTGCCTTGCCATTGACTGCATAGAGAATACTAAACGACGTCTTGTTTGATAACACTTTTATGAAACGAGGGAATGGTTTGGTATTTAACGAGCGAAAGCGTAACTGCATAAATGATAAGACCATAAGACTTGCAGTGACAATATACTTTTTGAGTAAAATTAAATAATTTGTCCCTAAAAAGGCCCTTCAGCTAATTCATAATTTCAGTTTATCTGTTCAATTTAACCCTGTTTTTTTAATTGACGAACCGAACGCAGATTTATGTACCGCAATACGTACCGAACCTCGGCATGGGCGTACCCTTTCGTCCCCTACAACAAGTCAAAACATTATTTTTGTGTTTTAAAGATGCTTTTCAAAATTGTTGAACATTAATGTTTTAAGAAAAATTAACCTTAAATTGCACAATTTTCACACCGGAAAAACGTCTATGAACTCTGAATCAACTACAACTGGATCATTCATACCAACGTCAGAATAATCGCCATTTTCCCTGCACTATTGGGTACAGTTTGGGGAGATATTGAACGATAGAATTAATCGCTCTCATGTCATTATCCTTAAACCAACATGGCGGACCGTTACCGATAGATATGTCTCTTTCAGCAGTTCAAATAAACATGGATCACTCTTTCTAACTAGATTGTTTATTCGGTTAATTAGTAAATTATTGAAGAGAAGTTTAGCAAACACTACTCAATAAATCCAACTCACTTTAGATCTTAAACACAACTGCGCTTATTCTATTTACACTTTAATCACACACAGATAAGGGATCTCCGTTACACTAGTGATAAATATTGCAAGGTTATATCAAAATATTAATTCATTTAACATGACTGACATACATAGGTTTATCTACTGTAGTCATATTTCCCAACATTAACATTTCTTCTAACACTATTCGTTCTGCAACACAAGTATTGCCGCACATACAATAGATAACTAATATCTTTATATCTGAGATCAAAATACTATCCATAGTACAACAGCGAGGCCTGCTAGACGTGTGGGTAGAATGTTCGTACTGTCAGTGCTGGCTGTGTGGGTTTGCAATGCCGCAAGATGTGAAAAATATCCTGATATAAAATTATGTTGTTGCTACGTTTTCAGATAAAAGAATTGACCACTCACACGCCACACTTGACTTGGTCAGTAACCTAGATTATGTCAAATCAGTCGCCTTATTCTTTGATGTACTGAAATAAACAGCTTTATTCAATCGCTTTGTGTTGGTCAGTTTTGCCCTTTATTTTTAGGTTTGAAGATGTTTTCGCTACTTTATTTGAATTGTCCTAAATATGACCACTTCCTCATAGCTCATAGTTTTTTAGAGGATTTTCTTGGGTAATGTTGGAGACAAAAAGGAATCTGGATAAATAGATAAGAATAAACATATCTGTCCATAACTAAGAAACATTCAGGAAACTAAAGGTGAGGTGAGGTGAAATGGGGTTTAACGCCGCTTTCAGGAGTATTTAACTTATATCGCGGCTGCTAGTATTATTGCAGGGAGAAAGCCCGCAACACCAATGTGGCTATGCATTGCGGTGAAACCTGCGAGCAGCGGCTGGAACTAGCGAACCATGGGTGGTACTGCGCTGAAACTCAGTGTAGCATTGCACCCAAACCTGACTGCGTGTAGAATAGTTCTCTACTGCAGACAAAGTTGCCGAGCCCCTGGCGGGAATCGAACCACGGACCTCTTGATCCGAAGGAAACTAAAGAAGAACCGCTGTATCATTTCGTCTTATGTGTTTTTATTGGCTCAATTTTGTATTAATTTGATTAAATATATACATACATGTATGGTTCAATGTGAACAGTTTCTTCTACTTTAAAAAATTAGATACAAGTCAAAAAATCGTTTTCGAAAATTCTTTTCTCTTTTTCTTGAGAAAATATGTTTAATAAATAGCTTTCCCCATTTCGGTTAATGTCGTGTGTTTTCAAGTTTTCATCTGATTTTGAAGTAGACAGCGATTATCCTGAAGAAGGTTTTGATGAAGTGCAGTTCTTCTAGTATTCAAATCTCAATTCCCTTAGCGGTTTAAAATTAGTTTTCCATTCAGTTTGTTGCCGTCAAACAACTTAGGCAGAGAGATTGACTTGAATGTACAGTGAGTAGGCTAAAATTGCCCTAATAAGATTCAGGTAGGGAGACTCGACCTATAGCCCAGTTGGACAGCAGAAAATTCGGTGTATTCAGGATTATATAAGATTACTGCTAAGATACAAGAGTTGAATTTCACTAACGAAAGTTGACATGTTATTCTCGAAATATGAACTTATTTTGAAGATGCCAACCAGCAAAAAGGCGTTTGGTTCTTTGATAATCCGTGCTGTCGATAGGATGTGTGGCCTTGTTGGAACTAGAAACATTCAAATTAAAAATAGGAAGTAGGGTGGAGCGGAAAGCGCGGGAAAAAACGTTTATTTAGTAAGACTGAACTGGGAATAATATATACACAAACAATATATAGACACAAACACTACAGATCACTCTCGCAGAGAAAGATTAATTGTGACAAGGCGCACTTTGGATTAAACTCATGATCAGAATTACCATGAATGATCTGCAAAGCACGACGAAAAGCTGCCTGGAAATCCCCATTGTTGTGTCAAGTTTGGTTCGAATACGATGACGTCTTAAGCACGAGCAGATGTGACGTCACAATGCCTTATGAACCCGGTAAAGTGAGCGGGAAACGTTGTCGTAGCTTATGAACATTGATATGTCGGATCTCTTAGATTTAATATTTTTCAAGCATTTCGATCCAATTTACATATGAGCAATAAAAGCATTATCAAAATTAGGAAGGGGAACATAAGATGGTACGAGAAATCTTTTTTTTATCCAATTCTGGAAATACAAATCTTGCTAAAAGTCACTCAACGGCATTTTCTAGCTTTCAGATTTAACAAATAAAATCTTGAAATTATTCTCTGAAAAATTCTAGTGTGTGATAACAATTTCACATCAATGTTTCATGGAAAAAAATCATAATTCAGTCCGGACACTTTGATATTATTCGATTTTTGATAAGTAGATTTAAAAAGATAAACTGTCATTGAATTTATGAAAATGGGGTCTTGTTCCTCATGAAATGTTATGATAAATACAATGACAATATTTTCAAACAATTATGTGACATGCACACCTTTTAACAAATCATTTGTTTGTGGAGAGAATTATTAGCGGTGTCGCCTCTGCACACATTAACTTAGGTAAACAATGTTATGACTATACGTACAAACTATCATCTTATATTCTTATAAAAATATGGTAAATGGCATATTAAAATTCTTTTCTGATAGTTTAATGGCCATTGTTGATAACTGCATGTCAAATTTTTAAAGAAAATTTTCACGAGGTTGTTTGAAAAGTAGGTTTTAAACGGTGTCGGCCACTTTCATGTTACAAGATCTTGTCTCGACTCAAAATGTTAAACAATGTTTAAAAGTATGCAAATGGGGTTTTGTTTTTCATATTATATTATAACAAATACAATTATAACACTTTGAAACAAATATTGGACAATTTTTTAACAAATCGTCAGTTTGTTACAGAGAGGAGAATGTCGCCTTTTATGGCCGCTTCACTCAACAAGTTCACGGACAGATATTCTCAGTGATTAGAATTGAGATTTTATTTGTTTAATATGATTAAAAAGTGTACAAATGTATATTTGTTCTTCATATTATGTCAAAAGAAAGACAATGAAAGTATTTACAAGCAGATATCTTTTACTTTTTTATAAATTTGTTCATTCAACAGGTTTGGGTTTTTCCCAAGATTAAAACTAGACAACTGCGATAAACAAGATAAACTATGATAAATATAACATGCTAATTTGTCTAACTAAAAACTTTATTCTCATTTACAAATAAACAACATATACAAACAATGTCAACTAACTTTGTTCAGTCTGACAAGGCCTGCTGAATGAGATGTATTTTCCAGTCAGTGACGCAGATCTCGCGGCCACTGACCAGTCTCATTCTTGTAGCACAGTCGTTGAGTGGATAAACGTAAAACATGGGGGAAACCTCTTCTTTCATCTGCAGATCTACTTTACACAAGAGTTGCCTCCTCTCCACGTGTATGAACCCCACCCTCCCCCTCCCCACATCCAGCACCAGCCCGAAGGTGAGGGTGAACTCTACATGAGGTGTGGGGAGAGACAGAGAGACACACTCACCAACCTGATGTCCCTCACTGTCCTTCTGATCTCTCCTCCACACCTGGATACAGAGACGGTCGGGGTGATGGTGACAGAGGTCCCTCACAGACACACAGACGGAGTCAGGGAGAAGAGAAACACACAACTCCTTGTCCATGTTCCTCCTCCCCAACTTCAACCCCATCTCCAGCAGGGATAACACGCCTCTCTGCCTCCGTGTCAGTGTGGAGCTGGTCTCCCAGTAGGAGGGGGGAGTAGTGAGGGGGGAGGGGGAGGGAGGGACGGGGACGGGACTGCTACAAGTCCCATAGAACACCGAGAACTGACCCGGACTCTTTCTGTGTCCACTTCGCTTCAAGTTTGTCAGGACTCGACCGAAGTCTTCAACTTGTAGCCTCCAGTGTACTCTCTCTGAGTTGAGAATCATCGCCCGGCCTGAAATATACAAGTTTATTGTTATTTAACATATACAAATGACATCTTAAAATCTTTATTTTTGTATTTTAAACATTTTTATGAAAGAATAATTGCTAATTGTCAGGATTTTTTAAAACTTTGTTTAACCGCTCAAACTAACTAATTTTAAACATTATTGGAGCTTAGTGTCGACTTTATTAACAAAACATATCATCAAAACATTTACAAATGACATCTTAAAATGTTTATTTTTGTATTCCAAACATTTTGATGATAACAAATTTCATAATTGCTTAAAAAAATTAAAATTTTGTTTAACCGCTCAAACTAAGAATATGGCTGACATTTCCCTAGAGCTGATTATCATGAAAATTAACAATTATTGTTATTAAAACATATACAAACGGCATCTTGAAATGATTATTTCAATGTTTGGAATAATTTTATAAGAAAATTATCGATCTTTGTGACAAAAAATATAAACTTTGTTTCACTCGGCAATACACAATAAATATACAGTTGATTTTACCGACAGCCGGTTTTCAAAATGGATCAGTTTTCATTGAGCGTAAAACAAATTGTTGTTATCAAAACTTATACAAATGGCATCTTAAAATGTTTATTTCATTACTTCAAATACTTTGAAGAAAAAATATTTGACAATTCCAAAAAAAAGTTATAACTTTGTCTGACCCTCAAACTGACAGATATTTCAGCTGCTTTCTCAGAGCCGAGAGTCGCGGTCTGTAAATAACAGCAATTATTGTTAAAAATTGTTGTCTAAATATGTAAAAATTGCATTCTAAAATATTTATTTCACTATTTCAAATAATTTGAATGGGAAATACTTAATTACTGATATTCTTATAAATATAAACTTTGTTTCATTATCTAATGTCTATTCTAGTTTTTTTTTTATATATTGCCCACAGCTTGTTATGAAAATGAATTCTGACATTTCGTTATATCAAACGATCTCATATCTATTATATTAAGAACGATATTTTAGTATTATATTTTACTATTTCAAATAATATTAAGATAAAAAAAATATGGAAGTTGTTACAATAATTTATAACTATCATTTCAGACATTTTTTTAAAGGTCTGACTGTCCTGTAAATAAAACTTTCTAAAATATAGACAAATTCTATATTTAGATATTGACTTTATCATTTGGAATATTTTGAATTAAAAAAATGCAACAAATTTGCCAGTAAAACTGATTAATAATTCAGCTTATTTCTTAGATTTGCCGACACTGACACTCTTCAAAATAGATATGTTTTCATCAAACATTAAAGTAATTTTTTTTAATAATAGACCTTACCATTATTATTTATTACAACAAACTTACCTTACATGACAAATAAGTAGAGTTTCCCGACAGCTTTTAAAATTGATATTTCTAAATTAGTTTTCATAAATTAACTGTATATTGCTTATGTTTATATGGGCGATGCTACGCCTTTTCAAAAACATCCAAATGAATTACTTAGTAATGTTATTCTGCTGAAATATTCTCAACTTCTTTTGCATGCATACCAATGAGCATTTGAGGTTATTCCAGTGCACTTTTAATTATTAACAAACAATCAATAATAATGAATGTCCCTTAAAACATGTATAAAAATTGTTGCAAATCGTTCCGTGCAACAGCTTTTAAGACACACATCTCCACGGACTGAAAAAGTTGTCACCGTACCAATGACAATTTACATTGTAGATAATTTATCTACATTTTTTATGTCGGAATTGTTTCAAAATATTACAGACTAAATATATTCACACTGTTTTGTTTTCTTTTGGCCTTTTACCTCTTTAAAAAGTGTATTCATTTACATCCGCTTTGTAGGAAGTGAGTGAAAATATTGCGGATAAAAAACATATTTTCTAACAAAATGTGTATTTATTTTGGCCCATAAAATAATTGAAAAGTGCATTTTTGTGCGGGTATGAGAAGTTGGTTAACACTGCATGCCATAATCAGATCGTCGCCGTGCGATGCCACTTTCAAGAGACAATATTTATTTACGTGGTACTGGAAGGAAACCCTCTGTGAAAGGTAATAGAAACACGATGTCACAAGGGGTGTATACGAAATACAAGCGAGCTATCATCAGCGAGTGAGAGAGAGCAAGCTGCTGTTTTGTCCAATTGGTAATATTTCTCTTTCTCGAGAATATTTCTCTTTTCGATCATCGGTTCTCATCATCGGTTCTCTTAGCGATTATCGGCTTTCAGATTAGTCTGAAGAACTAGCCGAGAGACAAATTACCCTAATTTCCTTAATTGCGCTTGATTTGAACTTTTAAATAGTTGTGATGGTTTGGATATCTTGATCGTCTGCCAACCAGGTTTTCTTCTCTCCTCATCCAAACAGACATTTATCTACGTTTTACTAAATTCATAAATTACCGATTGTCTATCAATAACTGTCAATTTATAGAGAATTAATAAAACGTGAAATGTTTGTTTGCAGTTTTCATATTGTCACAGTGTAAACACACATCAAAATTCATATTTTATATCTATTAGAAATTATTTTGTAAAAAGCATATTTTGTTAACTTTACTCCATGTGAAAAATACAAACGCCCCTTTATTGGGCGATATCACCTCAGTCATCTTCAACATTTCAACAGCCAGAGATTTCATCACCTTATATGGTTGGCCTTTCAATCTTTTATTAAAGAGCCACTCCGTGATTTTCATAACATATTATTTGGCTTTGATACGAACCTAAATATAAATTAAAAACATCTTAACTTTTCCTCTCCCAAAGTCAAATGTATGTCAAATACTGTTTTTCCATAAAAATGTAAAAACAGCCTTATAAATACACTGAGGCGGAGATCACATGTTCAATTTACATGGACACTAGTTATATAACCTAACAAACACTATCGAATCCAAACTGACCTCTTGGCGGCTTTAGATAAGTCTCCAAAATTAAGTTTAGCTGTTTGACGCGTCCCACTGTCCGGTTTTCGACCATCATATGCGACTTTCTACCTTCGTATTGTCACTGTACAAAACCAATTAGCTTTAAAATGATTATTTTTGGTAACAGTCATTACTTTGCGATCAAATGACACCGTTGATTAAGTTTGGCATATGTGACTCCATCAACTCAAGGAGTGGCTCTTTAAGCTATCAAGCATCTTTGCTCAACATTCAGAATGTGCCTAGAAGGAATCTAGAATTGTTTATTAGAAATAACCTATTAAACAATCCCTACATATGTTTCTTATTCTGTTTGCTATCTAAGTTTCCAAAATTACGTTTTGAGCAAATGTCCGGTTTTCGATCATAAATCTCACCTTTTCCCCTGCTTTCCATTATTTTTCCAGCTATGCTAACTGATAAGCACTGATATGTTAATTTTCTGAATCAGCAACTATTTGTCGATGAAATAACACAATTTATGAAGTCTTACACATTTGACCCCAACAACATACTCTGTGCCCCTTTAAATACGTAGAGTGGTTCTCTCTCTTCAGACTCGGTTAAGACTCGCCATAGACTCCACAGATTCACAGGTCTTTCTTGTAGCCAATATGTAACTCTGCCATTGTCCGTCCCATCCTGGACACAAGTTGGTGTTGACTAAATGATTCTTCACGACAGGTATCGGGGATGTACTCCAAGTTGTGAATGTACCACCGGCTTGGGGATAGACATTGTACCATGTACCATCAATGCCAAATAAAACAAATTGTCGACCACAAAAAACTGTCTACGGTCTCTTCTTAAACTCATCTTCATTTGTCTTTCAATTTAATGTTTATGAATGTGAGAGATAATTTTGATATTTTCATTTCATTAAACTTTTTATTGACATTTACATTACTTTATAAAATTATGTTCTGCAAAATAGGTAATTATAATTTCATATTTATAATATATCAATTACCTATGATTAATTGATTGTTTGATTGTATGCTATCCTGCAGATCTAAACATTACATTGTAAATTACTACTTAACATATTTTGTAAGCTCCTGAATTCCAAGGAGGTGGCAGGGCTTAAATATAAAAAGAGACGATAGAACTAAGGTAAGCTATATTGCCATTTATATTCTGTTGATATCTTTTCAATCCGTAAAAATAGAAACGATTGCCGCATTGTGATTACAGGGCTAAATTAAAATCCTGTCAAATTATTTTTGAAATATTGGAAAAAAGGCATGTTGCAAGATGTGCCTGTAGTCATGTTTATGGAAGTAATGCTTTCCCTATTATTATTTTTTATAGAATAAAGAAATGTGACTGTACAGAAACTTCATGAAACAATTTGACACAAAATCTTTGAACTTTGAAGCGCTGTGTGTATAGATGTTTAAATATTGTAGGGCATTGATTTAAATTCTGAATTCTTTGACATATCGCTTCATACCTTGTGATATTTTAAACAAGTTATAAGATATGCTCTCACCGAAAACAATATTTAAATAAAAAAAATGTGAATCCAGTAGACATATCACAATGTATGATCAATTAAAAAAATTATACCTTTGTCCGATCTCAAATTGGATAATTATTTTTATACAATTTGATTGGAATGTATTGGATCATTGAGCACTGAGGCTTACATTAAACTCAGAGAAAACCTACTAGGTATTTGGAATTTCATTTTCAAAATTCAAATCTGAAAATTATTCGTGATTTTGTTAAGGAATTCAATAAATGTACTTGTACGTTTATTGCAGGATCTATTCAGAGTGGATTTTCATTTGCTAATGCTTGATATTGTGACAGTCTGTGATATTCAACAAGTAGTTCAGTGATACATGATCTGGTGGCATGTGGTCCTGTGCGTAGCTCAGTTGACCGCTATCAGTGCAGTCCAGCAACATCTTGCGTGATTCGCCGGATGGGTGGGTTACCCGATGATTGCTGTATTAACCTAGAGTTCAAGGGTTATTCCCTGCCCCACACTGAGGCACGAGCTGAGAAACTTGTGGTGTCTCCTTAAGCAAGGGACTTTATTCAAAATGTGCTTCTGTTCAGCCAGCAGTACTAATTTGGTACCTTTAAGCGCTTTATCGGCAGCTTGGGTTAGACCAGGGTAATAATGCAGGGAGCGCCTTGAGCATGCAATCAGTGGGGACATATGCGCTATATAAAAAGCCCTATTATTATTATTATTATTATTGATAATATTATTATCTCAGTCTGAAGATTTTTTACCCTACAAAATTATCAACCCATTTCAGTCTATTAACAAACCTGTTTGATTCACGAATCTGAACCAATTAAAATCTTCAAAACAATCCAAAAGGAGTATTTTAAAGTACTAGTGCACACCAATATTTTGTATATACAACGAATTCACAGATAATGCATATCTCTTGATATAATCAACGATCCTCACTCAGATCATCACTCAGGTAATCTACCTTGTAAGTATTTAACAAATATGTAAGTATTCAGGTAATAAAGTTGGTATAAAAAGACCGGAATTATTCAATGCAACAATGCATTCGATCCGTATGAACTACAATATCAGAAATATTCAAATTTTGCTTACAGCAAGAAAAGCAAAATTGCAGCCATTATCTTTATCCAATAACAATACTTAGTACATTTGATAAACTAGAAAGTGTTTTTACGAGTAAAAGCAGATGTCTCCCCCATACACCATATCAGCATAATTGTTTTTGAAAATTCTGTAGTTTTACAAAAAAAACGTGAGATTGAAAAAGAAGTTGAAACCCCCCAAAGATACATCTTCATGATATGAAGGGGGTGTATACCAGATTTGGTGAATTTTGGTCTTGTACTGTCAAAGTTATGCTCCGGAAACTAACCCTAACCTTCAAAATGACAAAGTCCAAACTGCTGCCATGGAAAGAAAAAAATATGAAATTGAAAATAATTTGAAACCATAAAAGGCACATTTTTAAGATATGAAAAGGGTATATACCAAATATGGTGAATATTGGTCATGAAGTTTCAAAGTCATGCTCTGGAAACAAATGGGAAGGTCAACACAGACGCGGACGAAAACTCCCCATTATTATTAGAGTCTGTACAAATGGTTTCAACTTTCTAGGTCTTTAGATTCTGGAGCAGATGAAAATGGGTTATAGTGTTAACAGGGTCAATAAATCTATAAATCTGAATTCCGTCAGCTAAGGAGATTGTACACAAAGTTTCATCATTCTAGGTCTTTTGTTTCTTGAGAAGAAAATGTAAATTATCGGAGGGCAAAAATGGATTTTAGTTTTTCTTTTACACTTTTATTTTCTGAAGTTTATCACTCTCGAATATAAAACATCATCCAACATGTTTATTTTATACCTGTATCATTAACAGCTGTGTGTGTATGTATAACTATATTTTGATGCAATCTCATTGAAATCAGCTCGAAGCTTGTCCCTCGTACCTCCTAAGAGCTGTGTCAGATGGCCTTGACCGCCAGACTGTCAGCCAATGAGCATCGAGGTTGGAAGGACATTGGCAACTTTTGAATTGACATTCAAAACAACACATCCAACCTTTGTATCTCGGGATTCAAGCTCTTTCTCAATGGACCCTAGAAAAGCCGAGCTTGGTTGAACGCAAAATGATTGTGTGTTTGTATGATACTATCATGACGAATATGCTCATATTTGATCGGTAATTAAGCCATATCTGCCACACCAAGGAAGATTCATTATCGTTGAGTTTGATTTGGCATTTTCTTCGTCCAGAAATAGTTTTCGGAAATTTTTGAAGTTAAAGTCAAGAAATTAACCAAAACAAAAGCACGTAAAATTATTGAATAGGTCTTCAAAGCATTTTAGGTCAACAATCATTTCGTCAAAGGGTTTTGAGGAATTTATTTTCAAATTTCAAAGAAAGTATTTTTCTGAATGGGAGCAGATAGAAGAAGCAAATGTAGAAACAGAAACATTAGCAGTTCCGATTGATAAATGACATACAGTCACATATTCAGATCTCAGAAAGTGAGCAATGGTGGGCCATTCACAAAATTGCAGTCCCCGGCTCCCAGCCCACCGTTGCATAATCAACAGTAATTTATGCTGTCATCATATTTTTCAACACAGTTCACTGCGAAATATTGGTAACTTTCGGATTTTGTAATCAAGGTACTTAAGGAACCGGTCAAGGCCGTCTGACACAGCTCTTATGGAGCCGTGGTCAGATAAATAAACGCAGCGACGTACGAGGGACAAATTTTGATCTGATTTCAAAGAGATTGATCTTTATGCAACCTTTGTTTTACCTGTTAACAACGTTCAGTGAGTTACTAAAAAATATCTTTACAAATCAAATTTCTTTTTGAGACAGTGACATTCTATGTTAGCATTTGATACAGAGCAGTGTTTTGGCATCAAAATGTAGGCAGTCAAAGTAATGTTGGTGTTTTGGACATTTTGAGTCGATGAACTTACAAGCAAACTTTGCAGAACTTTGCAAAAAACAACTGCTCGTGATGCAGTCGTGATTGACAAGTCGGACCCCTTTAGCGACAGGGGGCAAGTCAATGCCAGATTTCCTGTCCTCAGTCCCCAGGGTTGTTGACGCCGAGAGGACAGACCAACTTGATAGGGTCAGGGACTTCGCGGATACGAGGGAGGCTTTTCTTCGGCAACCAGTGCAAGTTCCTTGACTGTTCAATAGTCAGTATCAAGGAGATAAAGATTCACTCATGTTTATCAAGTTTCTAAACATTGATTGACAGATCACACTCAAGGGATGATAAGCCTTCCAGAGGAGCAGCTTACTCCAGACCTCAACAATGAGAGAAGCCGAGGAATCTGGGCCACAATACAAGTCAGCATGCGATGGAGCCAACCTCGACTATGCTCAGGCATCTTCCTCCTGTGAAACTCACAACCAGTCGGGCGACGATACGAGATAAACATGGAGTCGCCTCCAGAATGAGACCTCAAACGTTCCTTACAATCAAAGCTTAATGTTTCAAACATACTCTTAAACTGATTTATTTGTTTTAACAAGCTTTTTAATCAATTATGTCATATTATATTGTTATCATGAATATTAATAAAAATGCCCTCATGATTGACTGCAACGCAATTGCCGTAGAGGCAAGAGTTCACTTTTTTGCCCTAAACACTCTTTAGGAGAGAGCTTAAATGAAAACATGATTACAAATTGATGGACTCGTAATGCTTACTACACTATTTCAGAACTGATGTGCTGACATTATTAAAAAGATATTGGATCATTGTGTGGATTGTAAAGGCATCATTGACCTATCAATCTGTAATTCATATACAGTTCAAAATACGAGCAGCTGTCGTCATCAATTATTAGCAGCTAAAAACAAACACAATCAATTGAAAATGAATTAAAACTATGTTATGACTACTGTGGCTGTTAAAGATGTATCCAAGTTAATTACTATACTTACCAAGCACAACAATCCGGTTGTCTCCAAGTTTCAACCTACATAGCACCAGGTCAGCAGCAGATCTGGCTATCATCCCGTCTGTCCAGGGTAGACTGTCATCTGGACAATATAGAAAGGTACAAAATATTGTTCAGTAAGAGTCAAAAATATATTATTTAAGGGTTTTTCAAATATAGGGCCACTGACCCATGGTCACAATTTGAGAGACACAGGGTCAGCAAATCTAAAAATAAGAATCCACATCAGCTAAGGAATCTGTACTGAAAGTTTCAGCTTTCAAGACCTAATGCTTCTGGAGAGAAAGATGACAATAAGGTCTGCAAGGGGTGGCCGGGCACAGGATCACAAAATCTATAGAATTCAAATGAGTAAAGGAGTCTTTACACAAGGTTTTAGCTTTCTAGGTCTTGCTCCTGGAGAGGAAGATGAAACTAGGGCTTGGTCCCTGTGGCCCTTATTAGAGGTCATAGGATCACCAAATCTATTAAGTAGAATCCCGATCAGCTAAGGAGTCTGTGCACAATATTTCAGATTTCCTGAGTCAAGAAGATAAAATAGTAAAAACATTTACGGACGGACGAATGGACCCCCTGTGACATACGATGCCATAAGCCCATCAAGCCTTTCAATCAAGATGAGCTAAAAATGTGTTTTCATCAGCCATTGCCTTATTTGATGTTGAAGAATATCACCTGGATGGCTTAACACTAACCTGATCAAACAATCATCATGTTCCCCAAATCAGGATAATGATTCCCTTATAAAAATATAGTTTTTTGTGAGTAACTTTTTGCACAATCTTATATATTTCTTCTCTTATCTTGTATCTGGTGAAAATACTATCTGTTAGCAAAAGGCATGCTTAAATCCCAGCTAAATAGTTGCATCCCTGTCATGTCCTTATTTTTTATATTTTTTAAAAATGATATGACATGTCTTACTTTCAATCCAACAAAGATTTAATCGTAAAATGTGTATCACTTAGGTGCATGGTACATCCCACAATGATTGGTTTGGGGGAAGCAGTTCTATGGGAGAGAGATACTTCTGGAGACTAAACTAGACACACCTGTGTCCAACAACTAAGATGGTGGACACTTCATTTGAATTTTGCCCTCGGGAATTTCAAAGAGAATGTTATCTACCATTTTGTTACAACAAGATGCATGTTGTTATATAATTATAAAACTGTAAAAACATGAGAGCAGAAGTGTTTTACAGACTTTGGATTTCTTCTGCCTAAAGGTTTACTACTCAGTAATTGTAGACAACCGATATTTTGCTAGTTGAGGCACATGAGGATTACCATTTGAAAACTTGTCCTAGCTTGCAAAAATAAAATTGACTTTAATTAAATAAAACTGGCAGTATTTACATTAATAGACAGATTTTTTTAGTCAAAACCCTGATGAGTCCAGTTTTGAGGTCATACAAAAACAAATATAAAAAATGAATAAAAGTCTATTTCTTTTACCAACAAGTATTGTTTGAATGTTGAACAATTTGAACAAAAAACATGCAAGCTTAACCTTGATTAATAATTAAGTAATTATCAAAAGTTTTACATATCGGTATATGGTGAAAAATAGTCAATACTGCTACTAGAACAAAGGTATGATATTGTAGAAATCAAAACGACAAACCAATTTTGTGACTACCTGACATGTTACACCAATGATGTGCTTTATGTTTCAAGCCTATAAGGTAACATGTCTTCACAAATACTTTTCCTTTTTTTTCCTTTTTTTTATTGCCGTCTCCGATTAAAACACAAGAGATAAACTGAACTTTGAAATAAAGCATCTTCATTAACAACCATTCTTAATATCATGTGCAGAACTAGATTTAGATATCCAAAGTAAGAAACTTACTTAATTTGTATCAATAGACTACAATCTTATACAATGTTATAAATATCATACTTATCCCTAAATCACCATTTTTGAGTAGGTGGCAGTAGTTGGTGACAGTAATGACCTACTTAGTGACATTGTTGACATTGAACTTTTTTGAGAATCATGTTCAATAATTAAATCTTTTACATAAAAAAAATTTGAATTATCAAGACTGACATAAAGTATTACAGTTTTTGATTTTACAATATTATACTGTTTGTTTCCAGCTAACATAAAATGATGCATACAGCTATGGTAGCAGTATTGACTTCATTGGTGACAGTGTTGACCTGACTGGTGACAGTCTTGACTTTCATGCAAACAACTTGTATTCTGAATTGATACTGTGTGAATAATAAAAAGGTTTCAATGAATACAATTTGTCATCCAGTGTCTGGCAAAACAGTATGACAATTATTTTAGCATAACGTAATCATATGTATTGTGCAGTAATTCTTCTGGCCGTAACAGCATTTGACAAATGTTGATGGAGAATGGATAAAACAAATCTAATTATCTTTTCAAATTGATAGATACTTGTTTTTAATGTCATACATACACAAATTTGTCAATTCATCTATGAGTAATGTTTGAAAGCTTAATATACATTTCATAATAAAAAAATTGACATCTATGATTTCATATTCATGCAAATTCATTTTGAAAATACCACTAACCTGCCAATACCATTATTTTGAAAACTCATAATATCACATATTACATAATGATTTTCTATATTACGGATATATTATGTCATACTACATCGTTTCACGTTTAATATAATTCAGTGATCAAAAAAATGAAGTTTTAGTGTATCATTTTACAAACTACTGCAATACCATTACCAAAGCTGTCAAAACTGCTACCGCAAGAGTGGTCCATAAAATGAGTAAATGAATCAAATACTTATTTTTGAAGATTTTGGTGAAATTTTTTGATTGGAAGAAAACCAAATTTACAACATATGTTTTATTTAAACCAATATCAATCAATAACTTTAAATATTTGAATGATTTTTGTCAATACTGCCACCAGGTAAATGCAGGGTTGCATCTAGGATTTTAACAAAGTGGGGCATGTGCCCCATCTAACACAGAAAAGGGGGGCATCAGGTTTTTGTTTAGGGGCACTGAAATCAATGACTAAAATGAAGCATTCAGACTGTACCACATAACTGAAATCAGAACAAGTCCTTTTAACTGTTGCTAAATGTTTCATTTCAAATTCAATACAAATAGAAAATGAATATTAAATATTTACCCGATCTTAACTGTAATCGTTCGTATCTAACCATGGGCGATCTTTGACCCATTCTTGAATGAAACAGTACTTCCGTTTTTTGTCAACTTGTGAAATTTTACTAGGGGTTTGACCGCTGGTAGATCCATCGGCATCCGTGGATGAAGCCGATATCGTAACAGTTTGTTCATCAGTATGTCGCGTATTTTCGATAATATCAACAAATTGGTCGTCATTTTTTTCGCTGTCATCATTTTGGTTTCGAAAGAAATGAAACAACGTTCTGGTTTTCTTTTTCGGCGCCGCCATTACTGCCAATGTCACCAGAAAGCATGGTAAGCTCACGTGACCGACTTGGCCAATGAAAATGGCTTTTGTTTATGCTTTGATATTTAGGCCAATCAAAACGCTTCTCTCAACCAACTTAGGTTAAAAACCGAAAGTGAGAAGTTCTTTAGACTCAAGTTTACCAGTTTACGTGAGTCACCTGTATCGTTTACAAATTACGTTTTGCAGACCTATTTTTTAATAATTTGAAGGATGTAAAAAAAAGATCATGATATGCCGTGTTGTTAATCAGAAAATGCGGCATTTACAGTAATTTTGCGGCACTAGTGGCGCACAATTTCTTTAAAAATGCGTCAATTGAAATATTTTTGCGGGGATGCCGCAATGCCGCACGGCTAGATGCAACCCTGTAAATGTCAATGCTGCAACTGCTTTCAAAGGTATACCATGTATCTTCTATTATGGATACTTTGCATTTGTAGAATCATTTTTATTTCTGAATGAACAACCCCAAAAGGAACAATTACAGTTATTGTTAGTAATTATTAGTAAACTTACCTCTGGGATGAGCTGTGCCCCTCTTTCCGTCCCATTGACGTGACTGCAGAAGTCTATTATATATTTTTTAAAAATATGTATAAGAAAAAAACTCCTACACATAATTACCTTTGGTGGTATGCAGCTCTCCTCTTCCCCCTGGAGTTATCTCCCCTTTGACACCAGGTGTCAGCCTCATATTCCGTCTTGTACCTCCACAGACATCACCTGGAACACATGAGGGGAGGAATTAGTAAAACTTACATGGGAGGGAGTAAATTTGCTCATCCCAGAGGTAAGTTTACTAATAATTACTAACAATAACTGTAATTGTTCCTAATTATTGGCGTAAACATTCCCTCTGGGATGAGCTGTGTCCCGAATCACACATAAAAGGTGGCGGGATCCAGGGGAATGTCTATGGAACTTTTAATCAGTTTTAGTCTTAATTTATTCACTTTTCTTATTCCATTTGATTTCTTATTGACGAAACACCTTATTAACGAAACACCTTATGAATTTATCTTTTACTCTTTCAGTTTTTCTGAACAAGATAGACTAATTGTACACCTTCTCCAAAACTCTGAACTGCATGCACAATACCCATCTCCTCAGTGAGTGAATTTGACAACAGGAGAGCCACCACCATCTATTACTATGTGTTAGAACCCTGTCCGACTATGACGTCCTTACAATAAGTACTTCAATTTGGTTTCATGACCTCTCCTTCATTATAGATTACGTCACTTCCGGTTTAGATGACGTCACTTCCGGTTTGGATGACGTCACTTCCGGTTAATCCTACCCTACCAGGCCTAGGACGTCATAATCCGACCTCCAATAAAGTGCCAAGGAATGAGTGGATATACCAGTCCACAACTAGTGCTTCTAAACCTTAGATTAGATCCAACACTCAGTCCCTTAACCCAACTCAACTCAGGCATAGCCTCACCTTCTAACATGGAGCTGGATCTGGAGGACAGGTCAGTCGTCGATCTCATCCTGACGACCCCGACCCCCCCCCTTTTTTTTTTTTTTTTTTGACTCACTGGACAGATGAGATATGCTGAGCCGCTACCAACGGCCCCAGCTCACTGATTCCATCCAACGTCGGCGTGATGTCACGCAGGTAAGATGAAATAAAAGTATTGACGCCTTTCCATTGACATGCTTTTACTAACTGTTCGATTGATACTGATTTCCATGCTGACAGGGAGGACGCTAGAGCTCTAATCTCATGAGGCGAAAACTTCAAGTTGACTGTATCCTGATCTATCGCTTGATAAGCGTACGCGATCGTTTTCCTTAACCAAGAAGCTATCGTATTCTTTGAAATTTCACTATCCATCGCAGTCTTGCAGGATAGAAAGAGTCTCCTTCTAGCTCTTCTAAAAGATGATGTCCTCTGTAAATACCACCTTAGAGCTCGTATTGGGCAAAGCAACCGATTCTTATCTGACCGAGAAGAGGAATGCGGAAGTGCTGGAATTTTATAAACCCTTGCTCCAAGCGGCCCCGCTGACGAGGATTGATTCTTAGCTACAAACTCCGGTAGTGCTCGAAAAGTCACTTCCTTGTACTCACTCGCAAATCTTATTGAAGAATTGTCAATAGCATGTAATTCTGAAACCCTGGCTGCTGATGCGAATGCTATAAGAAAGGCCGTCTTAAATGATAAAAACTTCAATGTGGCTGCTTGCAAAGGCTCATAAGGAGCTTTGTTAAGAGATTGTAGCACCAAACATAAATCCCACTTTGGAAAAATAGACGGTGAAGCTATATCCTTGATTTGAAAAGACTTGATCATCTTGTGTAAGGAGCAATCTGCCCCCACTGATAATCCCTGAAGGTCGCATACGGAAGCAATGGCTGAACGGTACCCTTCAATAGTTCCATGTTTGAGTTTCCTAACAGTTCTCAAATAAAGCAAAAATTCTGCTATCATTGGAATCGAAATGTTTTGGTTTAGGCACTGTCGCTGCTTTCTCCACTCGCAGAAGACTTTCCACTTTGAATCGTAGAGTCTAGCCGTTGAAGGCCTAACAGACTGGGATATAGCTGTTGAAGATCCCTCGCTGAAACCCTTCCTTGCAAGGGATTCCTGGATAATCTCCATACGTGTAGATTTAGGCATGCTAAATTCCTGTGAAACACTCCCGATTGAGGTTGATGCAACAGTCCTTCCCACAGAGGCAGTCGGAGTGGAACCTCGGTCAACAGATCCAGAAGATTTGGAAACCAAGCGCGTGTGGGCCATGAGGGAGCCACTAGATAAACCACACAGTTGTGAAGAGCTATCTTGGCGATTACATCCGGTAGGATCTTTATCGGTGGGAAGGCGTAGGCAATCATTCCCTCCCATGATATGGATAGCGCGTCTACCGCCCAAGCTGTCGGATCTGGAATTGGGCTGACAAATATTGGAAGCTGACAATTCCTGCTGGTCGCAAAGAGGTCTATTGTAGGAGTCTCCCACCTGTCTGCTATGATTTGGAAGGCTTCCTTGTGCAGAGTCCATTCTGTTGGAAGTACCTGGTTCTTCCTGGATAAAGAATCCGCTAGGACATTTAACTTCCCTGGAATATGCCTGGCTTTTAGCGATATCCTGCACTGGTCCACTAGACAAAATAAACTGCGGGTTAGATTCATGAGATCCCTCGAACGAGTCCCGCCCTGTTTGTTTATATATGCAACCACTGTCGCATTGTCTGTGGCTATCATTACACTGGCCCCGTACAGCCGATGCCACCATTCCTTGAAGGCCCTGATCACTGCAAGCATCTCTAGCGCATTTATATGCCACATAAATTCCCGACCTGTCCACAATCCCTGGGCTTGAAGATGATCTACATGCGCTCCCCAACCCTTGCGAGACGCGTCTGTGAAAATTGTGAATCGAGGAGGCGGATGCATGAACCTTGTTCCCGACAGCACATTGTGTTCCTCTGTCCACCATAACAACTCGCTCCGCACGTGGTGAGGGCATATAATTGAACAATCCAGGGGAAGAGCTCTGCTGGCATTGAGCCAAACCTGAGTGTGGCGAAGGTTCAGTCGCCCCCTGTATGTGTAATCCTGAATTGAAGTAAGGCAGCCTAGTAGTGACATCCACTTCCTTACTGTCGCCAATCTCAGATTCAATAGAGATTCTATCAAACTCCTGGTGACCAACCAACGTTCCGTGATGGGAAAAATGAACCCTTTCTCCGCATCTAGCATTGCTCCTAGAAACTTGATCCGAGATGTTGGTACAAGCTCTGACTTTTCCGGATGTACAATCCATCCTAGATGAGTAAACACATGAATCATAAATCTCGTCTGGCTGCTCAAAGTTCTGGCCGAGACGTGTCTCCCCAGAAAATCGTCCAGGTATCCGTGTACGGCAATGCCTCTGAGATGAAGAAAGTGAAGGATCGGTTTGATTATCATGGTGAAGAGCCAAGGCGCTACTGACACCCCGAAGGGTAGAACTTGAAACTGAAATCTCCTGCCGTTTACTGCAAACCGAAGATATTTCTGAGAATACTTGTGGATTGGAATGTGCAGATAAGCGTCCTTCAGATCCATGCTGATGAACTTTGAGTTTGGCATGATCAACTTCCTGACATTCCGCAGTGATTCCATAGTGAACTTTGGGGGTTTGCTGAGAAAGTCCTTGTTTAGAATCTTTAAATCTATGATCATTCTCATTTCTGTTGAATCGCGTTTGGGAACAAGGAAGATTGGCGAATAAAACCCCCGCGACGTGTCGTGAGGGGACAGCTCCACCACTGCCTCCTTCAGCAGTAATTGCTCTATGGCTAGATGCGCCGCCTTCAGCCGATGATCTTGAAGACAAAATCTCCTTCCCGAGGGATAAACGACTAAGGGGGGTTGTGTCTGAAATTGTAACTGGTACCCGCCGGCAATCACGGAATTGATCCAGGTATCTGATGTGATCTGGGTCCAGTTTAGAGCGTAATGTTGGAGTCGCCCCCCCACTGGGGAGGGTGTTACCTGTAATTGAAAATCGAAGTCCAAAATCGAGTCCGTGGGCATTTCCAAGTCGTAAGGGTTTAAAGGTGTTGAAACGGCTGGCTGACAGTCAACGCCGTCCCGTGGGACCTGCTGAGCCCCTACTTCCACGGCTTCCTCTGCCCCGAAAGTGGTATCTGGGAGGGGGAGGTGGATTGTCCCTTGTCTGCTGTCCCTGAGAAGGCGTAGGTTGGCGCTGTCGCGACGTGTAGTTAGCCCTGTCAAAAGCTGAACGATGGAGGGGGGGTCGGGGAGTAGCTGAGGAGGAGCCTCTGTTGCCTCTGGGAGCGCCACGCTGATGCGACTGACCAATGAGAGCTGACACTAGTCTCTGATTTAAGGTCCTAGAATTCTGTGCGTCCTGTTGAGCAATAGCCTGGCCACACTGCCCGTTGAACATCGATTCCGATCCTAAGGGTTGTTGAAATAGTTCCTCCTTGGAATCCTGAGGAAGATTTCTCACACTCCCCAGCAGATGAGACCGTTCGAGCGCAGTAATCCGGCCCAATGTACCCAGCTGAGTTTGAGTCGCATCATTCACTGCATGATAAATGACATCCAGGAAGGAATGAGCCATAGCAACCTCCTCTGCGCTCATTACTACTAGTGATTGTGGTTTAATCCCCGTATTATCCTGAAAGGTGGGAGGTAATAATTGTCTAACACCTGCCGCAAACCAGTTAATGTAGGAGAGAATGTCCACAGCACTTCTAGCCGCCATATCAATGTCCTTAATATCCTTCCGTGAAAACGAAATCTTGTCCGATTGTTTTCTCTGAATACCCCTCTTATCCAACCTGGCAAAGTCCCTATCCACATCGGGGGATGCAGACGGAATCACCCGGTCATGAATGACATAAGATTGTTTAAGTGGAAGTCGAGGAAGGGCTGAGACATCCTTTGCCTTCGCCAAGTTGTTATTTATCAAGTCAAGTGCTGGCTTAACTACCGATGAATGAGGTAGAGACCGCTTGGGAGGCCGTTTAGGCGGTAATACACCCGTAGTGCCCAGCTCTTCCGGTAATACTTGATCCATCTCTAGCTCCACTGAGGATGGTTGTGTACAAGGTTTAAGCCTATGCAAAATGTCAATCTTGTCAACAAAGGTCCATTCAGGTACTAAGTCCGGCCCCGACAGATCGGCGGGAGGAATAGTTATCAAACCCTCATGTGAATCCAGCTTGGCATCCAAGGGAAACTTTAACTCGGCATCATCATCCGTAATGATTGGCAAAATCGGCGGGTTGAATACATCCACAAACTCCGTAGCCGGTACTTTCTTTTGTTTGTCAACATTAGGCAGATCAACGTGACCCAGCTCCCGCCCGAGATCTGTGCCTTCCGTGAGCTGCTCGGCCGTAAGCGTGCCAGGCCGCAAGCCGCACGTGCCCGCCGTGCTGGTAGACTTGGAGTCTGACCCAGTGACCGAGACACGGCTATGAACAACGGGCAAGCCGCCCTGCACGTGAGACCCGGCCGTCACCAACCCATGGGTGGGAGGGATCAGGTTATCGGCGTCAACAGCGTGCGGTCCGCTCAACTCTGTACCGATATGGGAGCCAGAGTGAGACGGACCTCTCATATTCAACTGGTCAACCTGACCACCCAAACCAGGCAGGCCCGTGGAGGGTAAACACTGCCGTTTGGTACGCACATCATCCGCCGTACTACCCGAAATCCCACCGTTGGGATCGGCAGAACGCTTACTAGGCTTAGACTTAGACTCAGAATTTTCTTTAGTCAGGGCATTTGAGCTATAGTCACGGGATGAAGAACTTCTACTGGACGAGGAAGACCGCGACTTTGACTTGGAAATAGTGGTCTTTAATTCCGTAAATTTCTCATCATTACGTTTTTCAAGATCTTTGACTGACTGAGAAAAGGATGACAATAAATCCTGCTTAAAGGCCGCTAACACCGCGCCTAAATCCGTGGGAGGAGCATCTTTACCGTCACTAGTCTTTACAGAAGCGGGAATCTGAGATAAGATAGCTGAATCTTCCGAAATAATAGATCCTGACGGCGAAATACCGGCCGTATTACGGGATTTTTTGGTTCTGATCTCAAACATCTTAATCCAACTATCATCCTCTAAGTCCCTACACAGAAGACATCGTTTAGCGATAGAACAAATAGGGTCTTTATCACAAGATACACAAAGAGAATGAGGGTCCTTATCCGACATGTATCTCTGACAGTTCACACACTTACGTTGAGACATGTTGAAAAAAAAACACAAGATACTTCGCGGAATCACCGATAGTTCACAAGTTCAGTCATAAAAAAAAAAAAATCACAAAAATGATCACAAACACACAAAAAACAAGGAATGCGATTGTCTAAGACCAAATGTCGATCTTCACATACCAGATATGTCCTAAGGAAAAAACACACAGCACATGGGAGAAGAAACAACTTCAGACTCCTGCAGCCATCTTCTCACATGGGGTGCAGAAAGGAATATGAGGCTGACACCTGGTGTCAAAGGGGAGATAACTCCAGGGGGAAGAGGAGAGCTGCATACCACCAAAGGTAATTATGTGTAGGAGTTTTTTTCTTATACATATTTTTAAAAAATATATAATAGACTTCTGCAGTCACGTCAATGGGACGGAAAGAGGGGCACAGCTCATCCCAGAGGGAATGTTTACGCCAATAATTTTGCCTTTTATCTGTCAATACCGCCACCACATCCGTCCTTCCTGCTACCAAAATCTGTTAACACTTTTCTTATAACATGATTTAGTTAGTGATATCGACTTTTCAGTAGGAAATCATTGTAAAGGTCGAAACATTTATCCATGCCCGGTTTTGAGAAGAAAAAATTGATATTTTGACACACAAAAAAAAATGTCAATTACTGCCACCCAAGTTGTCATCACTTAATTCCAATATCCTTTTTAAATGATTCACAAAAAAAACAGATACTGGGTATGTTAATATCGCTATCAAAAATGATGTACTTAAACACCACATTCAAAGTCAAACATCTAATTCTAACATCAAAGTCTAAAATCTAAACATGTTTAATTGTTACTAGTGATCATCAAAATCAACAAAATGTCAACACCGCTACCCTGAGTGTCAAAACTGCCACTTTTTAAATGGTTGCAGTATTGACGGTGGCAGTACTGACATTCTTAAAAGGATATTCAAATTAAATGAAAAATATTATTTTCCTAGACAAAAAGCACATTTCATTATTAGCATCCTTCATCAACCCTTTCAATCAGATTAAGGTGAAAGAGCATTTATGTAAGTTCTCTCTAAAATCTTGGTGACAGTATTGACCAAAAAACCTTATAGATTCATAACATTATTAATCTTGAGTTTAATTATGATTGAAATTGATCAGGGCTGAAATAAATCATGATGTCTTCATGAATAAAGGAATGAAGAAATCCAAAACAAGAAGAGGTCTCTGTAAATGACTTAACTAGAATTCATTTTGTAACACATTTTGGTGATGGTAGCAGTATTGACAAAAACATCTGTGACAGTGGTTTAAATTGAGCAGAAAAGTTTACGTAAGGCATATAAAGACATGCAGTTGTGCATTCAAAGCCTCTTTATTTACTGAACAAATGCAATAGTAAAAAAGTTTGTATAGCAAAAACATTTGGCAGAAACAAATCTAACCTTGGTACAACCAATTTTTTAAATTCTCACATATAAAAGATTGCTTTAAAGTTAACATTTTCAGTGAACAAAAAATGTATATATGTGATTTGCTAATTTGTTAGTTTTCCACACACTAAAAATATAAAAACAAACAAAAACATTGTTAAAATTGAAAATATATGCCTCAACCAAAAAATTTGACCCTTCAGAATTTTGCTTTATCACATTTATTTGCAGTTTTTTAGATTAAGATTAAGGACAGTCTTAACAAGAGAGGTAGTTTTTTAAACACTGTTGGTTATAAAAGAGTGATTGTAGGATAATCATAAGATCGAAATAATAGTTTGCAAACAGCTTTTCATCATTTATCACAATGCAGAATATTACCTTGGTCTGTGAGGTAGTCCAGGGGTGTGTAGCCAAGGTCGTTGTGTTTTCTCATGTCTGTTTCAGGGAGCTGCTCCAGCTGCTGTTGTAACACTTCAGCATTGATTCCTCGTCTCCTACACAGGAAGTGGAGTGGAGTGTTTCCGTACCTGTCGGCCTTGTCTCCCTGATTGATCAATGTCAGAATACCCTTCATGGGAAGTGATCCCTTGCAAAGAACATGAAGCGGTGTTATTCCATTGTTATCTTGCTTGTTGATGTCTCCATTTGCTTTCTTGACAATACGACGGACTACATCAAGTTTGGTTTTTCCATTTTTACATAGAAAATGAAACGGTGTAGTTCCATGTTCATCACCTTTATTGAAGTCACCTTTCCCCTCCTTTATCACTAGATCTACAGTGTCCAGTTGAAGACTTGAGTTTGCACAGAGGTAGTGCAGTGGGGTACTCTCATTCTGCTCACATTGGTTGGGATCACTCTCCATATCCCTGATCATGAACTTGATTGCTTCTGCATGAATTGTTTGATGCTTCAACAGATAATGAAGGGGTGTTCTGCCATACTTTTCACAAACATTAACGTTCCCTCTCCCTTCTTTGATGATCATTCTGATAGAGTCAATATCAATAAGGTGTTGATCCCCATCAGCAGTAGAGTCCTTCCCCTGACAGAGGTAATGAAGAGGTGTTCGTCCATACCAATCGTGTACATCCTGTGTAATACTGGCTCCCTGTCTCATCAGAACACACACTGCAACTATGTTTCCACTTCTGAACGCTGTCCACAACATTGTATATTCATCCTCTCCTGGTCGGTTGATGAATCGTTTTGAACCGTTCTGGAAAGATAAGGCATATACAGAACTTCTCAATGCTTTTAATGTACCAAAGCTTTGTTGATAAAAAAATCAAAGTCATAACTTCAGAATCATACTTTGTACACAGGCAAAATCCATTTGGTTGATTGATAGAGTAGATAAATACATTCGTCTTGTAGGAGTAAAGTAAAGTAGTTTAAAGGGTTTAGGAAATCATGTTGAAATTACACTTTCCACATATAACACCTTACTTATAAACGTAATGATATTAAATTCCATTTAAAAGAAAAATTTTGGCACCATGCATTTAAAAGATACAAGCTAAGTAAAGTAGCTGAAATCGACTGACCTAGTAAAAAGACAAGTTTTATGTCACGTGATAATGTGACGTCATGAAGGGAACGTAAATATGGCGTCAACACGTATTGAGTACCAACTCAGTGTCCACAGTGATGGCTCATCGTGGCTTTTCAACTCATCTGACAATGGAGATGAGTCGGATAGGACTAAATTTTATTGCCGACAAGTCCGACCGAACCGCACAATCCGATTCGAGCCAGCGAGGGATTCCTCCTCAAGTTCTGACGGCAATGGCTCTGACGACCATGACCGATTGAACAGCTGCGTGCAAGGTACGCCTAATTAAAGTTATTTCATAGGAATGAAAGGCTTGTCATTTTAGGTCAATGCTGTATTAACATTTAATGTGAAAAGGGACTTAATCAAAATATATGTTGATGATGCAGATGATTTAACATAAAAACATAACATGAAAATAATAATATATTGTTAATAAGAGTTATTTCCCTTGGCCATTGATCGTATGAAGGACCATATAATTCGGTTCCTTTCTTAATTACTCTGTCAGTTGTAGGATTATCTATCCTAGATTTTAATTATAGTTGATCTTGTTTAACATGTTTGCATCTATATATGTGACCGTTTCGAAATAAATTACACTCATTCAAAGTTATTTAAAATAGAAAGCAAGTAAATTATTTAAATGCGTCACCTGTTTTCGTGGTATTTACATAAGACAACGTCGCTTGACATAAACTGGTCCCAGCTAGATAGCACTTATTTTGTTGATCAGTTGTTTTGCATGAACACGATCAATTTTCAATAAATCTCTCCAACTGCATATGTCACTAATGAAAATCAAGTGCTCTTTCATGCTTTTCACTTGATACACTTCTAGAACATTTTTTTATCAATAGTTTGATCATATATATACGTCATCAAAGTATCTTAATGGTTTCTTCCCAATGCTGGCATGATTCTTATTCTCAAAGGTATAACCAGAGAATAAACCCTGATCTATTCTTAAATCTGTGCAAATGCAGAAGGGTTATTGCTAATCTACATTTGGGCATTTGTAGAATTTTTCAGTGAAAAATAAATGATGCATCTTTTTAACATTTAAAATTTTGCTTTGAACGTATTCATAGAAATTGGTGTTATTTCATATACAAGATATTAATCTGTTAAGAAGAATTTTATATCTACAACAGTGCACACTTACTTTTCCTGAAATATTTATAACAATGTCATAATTGAGCTTGTGAACGTTTTAAACATGTAACAAGTTTAGTTTAAATGATATTCTTGAGTCACCATTTGAGTTTGAAAATCAGTTAAATATTACCTTGTCTCATTGGTTCTATTGCCATTATTTGACCCAAGACAAATACAATAAAAAAAGTGACGCCAAAATAGTTTAAAAAGTGACGCCAAAATAATTTGTAAACGTTGGCATCTCTTCGAATAATATTTAAATATAAAGAATAATAAAGAATAATTGTTTGTTTAGTTTAAAATGTTTGAAGTATGTTTTATCATAATCAACTTGTGATGTTTAAGAAGTGCACAGCAGTAGATTTCTTAATACTACGAAAATACGTGACACGAAAGTGAGAGCATATGAATGTTTAAGTTTTCTCAATTCTCCACTCATCATTTATGAATGGATAAACTTTTATATCACTTCACATTATCAAATTCTTTTCTTCAGGAGTGACTGTAACCATTGTTATATGATGCCTACAGCCAAAGAGAGCTGGTGTTGTCAGGAGGTAGACAAGTACAGGGACACGTTCAGTGTTGAGGACCCACCTGTCTGCTGCCTCACCCTCCACCCCAGTTTTTTTGCTGTTTGCCCGAACACTGATGTGCTAGACACAGCATTTTACCAGTTCAGGCAGCAATACCAAACTGATGACTCAAACAAACAACCAGATAGCAAGTCAAAGTGATAAAAATGAAGATAAATCTGACATGAATTATTTATTTCTTGAAAACATAAGTTCAAATTTCAAATAAACTTTATAGTTTATAAACTATACAATAACTTCAAGTGGTCAAACTTGTTATAAAAAACTGCCTAACTAATAAATGATTCTGAACTCATAAAATTTTCTTGTTCATTCTCTGTACGTATTCATTTTACATGCCAATCATTTAGAAGACAGATGAAGAATTTAGTGCCATGAGTTCAATGTTCTAACAAACAGTGACAAAAGTCTATGAAAAGGTGATAAATTGTTATTCCTTTTTTTTGCATTCCATTGCAACATTTTCCCCCTCCAAATGTATAAAAATCTTGTAATGAGATTCTGTAAAACAACTAAATAACTCTATTTTGCCACCTAGGCTTGAAAATAGTAGGCAATTTTGTTACTGCACTGTTACATTTTCCCCCACAAATCAATTGGCTCTGTATCTCATCAGGAATCAATCCTTGGAGTAGAAACACCTGCAAAACAAAATGAAATTCATCAATTTGCATGTAAAATTAAAATATGAGGAATTGACAATGTAAATTATTATTTTAGGGATTTTCACACAATACAAAATCATTAACAAATAAAAGAATCCTAAATAAAAGGTATTCACTTTTATCTTTCATCTAATGTGTACATTCCTCGAAAACTAAGATATTTATGTTAATATCTCAATATGACACTATTTACTAGGTACTTAGACAATTAATATCATAATTAGAGTAATTTTTCCATCACTGTTGTATTTCACAAACCTTTACTCTCTTTGCTTCAAGATAATTGAACTTGAATATTTTTGTCCTTTGCTTGGCTTCCATCTGCTTGGTTGATGTTTTAAAAAGGCACCATCCATAATACTGGCGACTGCTGTATTTCCCTCACCAATCATCAAAAACTTTTTTGTTTGAAGTACCCTGACATTAGGATGAGTTCCTCTTGTGTGTAGCATCTGGAAAAAATAAAGGAACAGGGAATAAGTACAGGTTAAGACTACAAAAATAAGGAAATTTAATTTTTAATTTTTCAACATTAAATCCACTGAAAAAGGACACACAGACACAGACTAAGTATTGACTCTCAAAGTATCCATATCATACAGGCCATCGTAGCATATAGTATTCTATCTCGTTTGGTCAGTCATAAATAATGGGACGGGTTATATATATATTCAATAAGACTAAAGCTTACTTTTTACAGTTCCAATTTAAAAATGTAATAATAGCCTAATTGTAAATTCACAAATGTTATTTAATTTACCATATTTACTGTTCCATCCTGTCATGTAAAACAAGGTGAATAAAAAAAGTTAGTGGTAAATTTTCGAATATGTGTGAAAGAATTCCCCTTGGTCCCAATCTCACGCTGAATTTCAAATGATCGAAAACAGGACAATATTTAATCAAGAGCACGTTAAAACTGTCATGTTAGCTGACATTCTTTAAGATTATACTTTTCGTAATAAATGTTACTGATGATTACTTACAGAATTACAGACATATATTGTTTACTGTATTAAACATGATCAACGCTCACCCTTGAATTTTCCCTCTTCCGAAACGACGAGAGCTAGGTCACATCGACTTGAACGCCTGTTCGCCCATTTTTTGTACTTTCGCAGTTGCGCGAACAGTTTCTTGTGGCATACATTTTTTGGGAAGACCGTGAGACATGCATCCGGCATCATTTTAGGTTTCGATTCTTACGTTGTAGCTACATAATTAGGTTGGATGTAGGAATCGTCGTTGAAATGTGCTGAACAAATGTAGCTGTATACTTGACTACTACCGTACTGGGTGCTGATTTCCAGTCGGCTCGGGTTTTTTGCACAGTTTTCGTCCATCGTTTTGCTATATCGATATCCGTGGCAAAATATGAAGCATTAAGTTCTCTTGTGTGGTTTGACTACAGTCTACAGCCCCCTACCACACAAATAAGAGGCATTTCAGACTCCTCTGTTCCCGGCTTCTATTCGGCGCTGTGTAACGATATGGCGAGTCGACGTAATGTGTTCCCTCCGTGATGTCATTAGGTCAGAGGTCAAAGTTTGTTTACGTTTTCATAGGTGATCAAGTTCAGCAGCCAATTACTAATTATTCCGTTCGGTTAAAAATTATTTGTTTGCATCATTAGTCTTTTTGCACTTCAAATAATATTTTTAATCTTCAATATAGGTCACATTTCTTATTCCCTTTAATAAGTATTGATCGATATCATGTTATTTTCCCTTTGACCTAAGTGAAAGGCCACAATTAACAAATATATATACAAGTCATAATCCTCATTAGCAAAAGAGTCTGTACACGGCATTTTTATGCATTATCTGGAGAAGAAGACAAGAACATGTTTTAGGGCATGGCTCCTGTGAACCTGATTAGGGGCCACCTGGTCACAAATTCTTCAATTAAAATTCCTTTCATAATTCTCATTGTATCTTTATGCTGTCCTGGTTGGTTGATGAATCGTTTTGAACATTTCTGGAAAGATACAGGGATATTAATAACTTCTCAATATTATAACACCAAAGATTTCTTTATACAAAAGACAAATGGACAATTCATAACTTCAGAATCATATTTTGGACACAGGCAAAATCCATTTAGTTGATTGATAGAGTAGATGAATACACTTGTATAAGGAGTAACTTTAACCAGAATATACTGTTTAACATTATTAATTAATATTGTAAATTATTCTATTTTCAGTCAAAAGCTGATAGTTTAATGTTTTATAAAATTATTTATACCTTTATTTTATTTCTTTAAGAATTTGATAGATATCATGTCATTATGCACCATTGCAAATCATATTATAAAAGCTAGTAATGATTTCCCAGAAGTGTGATAAAGATAACATAATTACAAATTTATCATCCACCTTATCGCTAACCATAACAGATATCATGACAAATAGATCCATTGGCTCTGTAACTCATCAGGCTCATCAGACAATTATAATCGCCAAGGATTAGCTAAGGAGCATGTACCATCTCAGCTCCCTCAACTTATTTGAGCGTGTTACACCTGTGACCTAACTGAAACGCAACAAATTAAACAATTATAATTCATAATCCCCAGTTGCAAAAATCTGTACACAACATTTCAACTTTATCTTTATCCTTTTGTGAAGAAAAACCCAAAATATTTTTTAGCGCTTTAAGAGTTATTAGGGCCAACAAATGTATAAATGATGATACTCATTAGTCAAGGCGTCAGTGCACATCATTTCATCTTTCTAGACATAATTATACCGTTTGAGGAAGATAAAAATATGTTTTAGGGCGAGGCTCCTGTGAACTTTACAAGAGGCCACAGGATCACCAAATAAAAAATTACAATCCTCGTAGACATTTGTACATAACATTTTTGCTTTCCAGACCTATTGCCTCTGGAGAAGATGATTAAGTAGGATTTTGGCCCCAGTTAAAAGCCACCATATCTATAAATGAAATAATCCTCCATAATCAAGGAGTCTGGACACAAAATTCCACATTTTTAGAGTTAAAGGCTCTGGAGAAGAAGTGGAAAATGCTTAAAGATTATGGACAGATGGCCTGTTGAGCTAAAATGGTAATATTACTTAGCCTATTTCTGTTCACATTGCTATGTTATTTGTATAATATACTTAACAAGCCTTTCATAACCTTGCAGTCAAATGATATCATGACTGGACAGGAATTGAATTGTAACATTGACAAACTTAAAAATGATAAATCACCTGGGCCTGATGACATTGCAGCAGAATTCATCAAATCTTCAAAACCCTATTTTTTTAAGAAACTTACACCACTCTTGCTGCCAGCCAGGACATACATGTACATACACGAAACGCCATCCAGGTGCCGGGATGTACATAAATGTACATTCCATGACATTCCCCAATCAGAATTATTAAATATTTATTGAATTGATATATCAACATAAATTTTGTATTATTTGCATTGAAAAATTACTAAGCATTAATTTGGTGCCAAAATTATTTGTATTGGTTCATTTTTATTTGAGTTAAACCTATTTTTCCACAATACATCAACAAACAGTTTGAAGTGGCCGCCATTTTAACTTTCTGATACAGTGGCAAAGTGTACTTCCAATGAGAAAATCGCGTTACGTTATTTACCTTTCAAGTATTAAAAAATAATTGACTGAACATTGTTCCTAGGTCTCTCAACTGTATCTCCATAATATTTATTAACATTTTTTATTATCAGATATATGGCACGTAACTAAAAGTCATCATGTAAACAAATTTGATATCCGATCAAAAATGACCGGTCGCCTCTTTTGTGATGTCGTGTAAATATCCAGACAAAAAACTCCGATTGACAAATTGTCCCGCGAAAAAAACCGAAACACTTGGAAATAATTACCCGTTACTTCATTATTTTGGAAATGCATGCATCTTCATGACTCTGTAGTCGTTGAATGTCCAAAACATTAGACATTAAATCGGGCACCTTGCTCCACGGTGAACAAAAATGGCGGTCGTGGTGTCACTGACCTCCTGCTAAATTGACGTTTCCTAAAGACTGTTAGAATAGTTCTTGTTCGGCATCAATCATCCACCGGCCAACATGGTATACTCCTTGTTCATTTAGGGAACTTTAATCATAATGGTTATCTTTTATTGTGGGAAAAATATATTTTTTTGTCGTATTAGATATGTTTATCTTATTTCAATTACGAGGTTAATTTTTTTTTACGCGGACTTAGTACTGTAGGCCTAGTAAAAGGCAAAACAATTTGAAACACCGTCAGATTTATTTCTCTATCTAAAATATATAGTGTAATATATATAATGAACTTGGGGAATAATTATCATAAAACCAGCTTTATATTTGGAATGATCCGACAGACTGTTTTGCATGCCCGAATGTGTCGTCTGGAAATTAATCTCGTGCTACAAACGAAATTTCCAAACTGGTTCGCTCCTCTCAGATGCGCTGCGAGCCAATATGTGTCAAGCCCTGCAGGGACAGTGCTTGTTTTTTCGTGAGTATTCTCTTGTTAAATTGCTTCCAATGGCAATGTTCATCTAATTGAAAAAGATAACTCATTACTTCATAAAATATTTCACAAGTTTTTATGTTTATAGAATTAGCCCTGACAATACTGATCAAAACTGATTCCTATATATTTCAATAAGATATATAAAGAAATAAAATTATTGAGGTGGATGGCAGAGTAATTAGGAATGATGTTATCCTTATGTTTATGAATATTCAACATCAGCTTCAGATAGATCTGGTTCTGTACTCTCTGTATTCCACTTGTCAATTAGTGGAAAGTTGAAAAGTATTTACATTATGTAACATCATTCTTGATTCCATGAGTATTTATTCAATTCAATAATAATTAAACTCTTTTTAAGGTAAGTGATAAGAACATTGAAACATTCCCTCAGATTTATTTTTTGGGAATAAGTTAAAAGCTGACTGATACTGATAGTGTCACTGCAATTTGTAACTTAAATAGCTTTTCTATGTGTTTTTGTGTGAAAATTGTCTAGAAATTAGTTTTTATGATTAGAAATTCACACCAGCTTCCAGTCTGAGGCTGGTACAATTACTTAGGATATTAAAAGTTTGATATGCTTATTCATGTTCGAATCATCACATTTGATTTTATTATCATCCCCAAATACCCTATTTTTTTACTATTGATTTTTTAAAAATCCCTACACTACCAAACATTGAGTTTGAAAATATAGATTTTAAATGCATCCTAGCTGGTTCCAATCAACTTCTGGATTGCGTAACCAAAGTTAATGGCAGATGAGCTTAAAGTTTTAATGAAAGGAGATATATATCTTGATTTCAATGTACTGTTTTTTAATGTACTGATGTGTGAATACCTTGAGATCAATAATTTGTTTTATTTGTGTGTCTGATTTGTTTGAATAAATTGTTATCAGAGAAATTAAATTTGAATTTCTATATTTGTAGGTTTACAGTAAGTCCTGGTTCCAGGGAGGGGATGACAGGAGATTGATGATAGCTTCTGTTCTGTAAAACTGGTTCTTGGATTCAAAATCTATTCATTAGCTTCAAGAGGAAGAATAAACTGAGAGCAAAATTAAATCCTAACTTTGCTTTGAAAACCCTGGTTTTCATTAAGTTCTTTTTAAGTTTTCATCACCATATATTTTCAAATCACATTTAAGTAAACTGATTATCATGAAATTAATTATTATTTTTAAAAAATAACTATTAATCTTTAACTGGAAATTTGGAAATTACTTTATTGTCTGCTTTATCAACAAATGTTTTGTGATGCAGAAAGGAATATCCCATGATGTTTCCTCGTGAGTGAGTGAGTTACCGTTTAGCGCCTCTTGATTAATTCTTCAGCTAAAAGCACCTTGATTCTTTTGTCAAGTCATCTAGCTCTCGCATAGTGGCAGTGTATCGTCAAACATAGTCTAAGGGAGACTACAGTGCTGTCGGGTAAAGCTACGCACCTAAGAGATACATGTTCATTCTTCCGGAAAAAATACAGTACATGGGAAAAAAACCTCGTCATTGTTAAAGTTTAGAGCTTCACTGATAATATTAATGTAAAATATTCATGCTGAAATGTGTTTGTCGGTGACACTGAAAGTTTTCCAACGACTACCCCCCCCCCATTCCCGTAGGTGGTCACGTGTAGGCTAAAGATACGCACGCCGGGTTTGAATGCACCCTTTACTTCCAATATTATGATTTTGATAGATTTTAAAACTGTTTTCTTAAGACTTGGTTAGGACAAACTGATAGTCGTATCAATACTTTGGTTTCCAATAACAATTGTTATGTGGGAAGGCAAACTGCTTGAATACGATATGTTTTCTAGGAATTTTGTCAGTTTTTACCAATTTTTTTTAATGTAAAGCAAAATTGAAGAGGTTCAGTTTGTTTATTTCATATTTCTCGATAACTGAAAAGACTGTTATCGATCTATTAGGCTAAATACCCACAGGAAAATAATACTTATATATATTAAACTAAGACAAGTTTCCCGCGATATTTATTGCGCGAATGTCATCGTGCTAGCTCGTGAAGGGGGCGGAGCGTATACGGTCATGGACAGATGTCAGTCAAGTTAGCCGGGTTCGGGATACATGCTTTTCTCATATTGAAATGGAAGACATATTCTTCCGAATAAAGTAAGAATGTTAAGTCCTCTTGATATACAATTTGGTTCGAAATTATATTTTATCGATTTGCTTGAAATTGTGCGGTCAATTTATTTCCAGTAGCTCAACGAGGTGACCACTGATCACTTTCAGGAAATTGTTTTCGACCTCGAAGTTAGCCTAGATGAAATACACATCGGACTGTGCTCATTTCGTTTGAATCATTCATGGTTTAGTGAAGGATATCTGTCATAGATGCTAATCATTGTATGAATTGTGTTCTTGCTTCGATATGAACGCTTTTTCAGCATAGAAATGATAATGAATTTGCATGAGTAATGTAGGCACATCGTACTGTTGAAAGTGCCGCGAGACGTTCTCGATTATTTTGTCGGATTTTATACGAGGGATAAAAAAACAATTAACATAAAACGTCATTTGGAAAATATACTATGTGAATGTCTCTGATTTCTTGATTGCTTGTCTATACTTGAAAATGTCTTAATTTCATTGTATACATATTTTGTTTATGTACATGCAAATATGTTATTTAGATTCAGTTTTTCCTCGTCGGAAACTTTTAACGGTTATGGACTGATGAAGGCAATGTTAATTTCCATTTTAATGTTGCCAAATTTCAGATCATGTTCAAGATTGGAGCCATATAAATAAGTGGATGCAATTTCAGTCACCACGCATGTGTGGTGACAACGAACGAAACATTCCAACGAATAGTACGGGCATTGTTTGTCAATGACGTCACGATCAACAATGTTCAACAAATTGTCGACAAAAAGATAACTTGCAATACGACCGGACCTGAATGTCGCATGCAAGATGTAAACACACCAACGTGATCACTGACATTTCCTCTCTTAAAAAATTAACATTTGATTAACATTTGTTAAACAAAGGAATTTTTCCTAGCAATGAAACAAAGTGATACTATTCCATGGTTCGCTAATTTACCGGAAAAACACAAACTTCCATTTTGACACCAACGACAATCGTTGTTCATACCAGTATTTACATTTATTTTACATCTGTTGAAAGCCAATTTAAATTCTAAACTTTCTGTGTAATTTGACAAGATAGGGTTGCCGGACAAAAACGTTACAGCTGAAATACGAAAAGGTGTTAATTTTTCGTGACGTCACGGCAACTTATCTGGCACAAGGATAGCGCCAACGTTATTATTATGAAGCGGCAAGGGGGTTAAATCAAACATTAAAGAAAGGTTATTTCCCAGATGTTTGGGGTGCAAGTATATATGCCCACGTTTTAAAGCAGAATTGAGGCAAAAGCTTAGTACTTATAGCAGTATTTCGCTTATAGATTCACTTTGTAAATTGTTTACTTGTATTTCAACATCTAGGTTGCAAAAGTGGTGTGAAAGAAATCATATTATAAGTGAGTATAAGGGGTGGGCGATATAACCGGTATACCGGTATATTGCGATTCAAACTACTCAATACATGTATATCATATCGCGGTACAGTGTCCAAGAACCGGTACAGGCGATACGTTCGGCAATTTCCATGAGCATTTTCGGTAAAATAATGAAGTCTCGTTGACAGTCGTTGTCCCGTAAACAGACAAAATGGCGGCTGAAAGATTACCAAGATACGAGGGGAGGGCAAAGTCTAACTGGGTTCATTATTCCCGGGAATACTGTATGTTAGATGCGAGTATTTTACGCTGCGCTTCGTCCTAATAAATATTTAAAGGATTTTAAAACCCCACTTAGAAACTATTGTGATTAGATACGTGATGTTTCAATCACACAACACATCTTACGACATCGCCAAGATAAAAAATTTGTCCCTCATGGTAAACTTGCAATGTCACGCTTTCCTAGGGAAAGCCGAAAACACCCGAACATTAATGAGCGCAATAACTAGTGACGTAATACTTGCCCGACAAACCCGGAAGTGTGCAGTTGTTGACATGTAAGCGTAGGGAGAGTTTTTCGGCGTGAGTTCATAAAGCCGGATTTTGATGTAACTGTCATTAGAAATAAACATATAATGCTACATATTCTACCATGACATTTTAAAAACCTTGTTTTTGATTGGTTTATTTCATCGTCGAATCTACGTTCGAACACGATTTTTAGACAACCGAATGACCGCGTTGGAATACATCGTCCCAAGGCTCTATGCAAAGAAGAGACGTAACAGCACTGCGCGGAGTTTGACGCTCTACTGCTAAACATAATGAAAACGTGCTTTTGATAGCCTGCTGTTACCAATTACCATTAGGCATACATACTTCTTCACGCTTATATAAACAGTCTATTACTCAATCCTATATGACTTATTTGCGTTAATTTTGAAAACGTTTAATTTCAAGCCGCGATGACTGGATCAGACTCGGCCACGATAGTTTTCATTCGAACACAGTGACGTCATAGACTTGTTCAGTGTGAGGTGACGTCACAAGACTGGTCACGTGATCAGCTAAGGAATTTGGTATCTGCCATTTTGTTGGAGGTGATTTAGTACTTTTTGGAAGTCAAATTGTTATGTTTTGTGCAGACATCATGAGTGTCAAGAAAACCTCAATGCTGTAACGTGTTAACTTGACAATTCTTTGATTTTTAACGTTCCCTACTCTATCTTTTCACTTCAATATTAGTTTAAGTGTTACCCATTATACCTATCTCAAATGGAATTGCCTATGACCGCGTCACGTCTGAACATTCGCGATATCAAAGAAATGTAATTTAAAAGTTTGTTTAACTCGTCATGGTAGAATGGAGATAAACCAATTGTGTTTTTAATTTACACAAGCTACGCGTTCGGCTCCGAATCAAATCAACAGGTTTGGAATCTACGTTCGAATCACAAAAAATTAAAAACACAATAGGTTTATCTCCTAATTATATCACAAACTAATTATGAACTTATTCGACAAAAATCTGCATTCTATTTCGATACATTATTTTTCCATTTTATAATCAAAATTCCACTACACGATTACGTGCGAGTGAAATCGTATTCGAATCAGCATGCATTTCATTTCATGTAGCCCGAAACTTTAGTTATGGGTTTATATTTTTGTACAACTATACCAACAACAAACCATAGCAAATTCATAGCTTTACAGATTATTTTTGAAAATGTTTTTAAAATAAGTTTGGACGCCTTATAGTTTCTGCGCTTGTTTCGAATCTAGGCCTAGATCTATATGTGACGAAACGTCCGACTGTCTAACTAACTGTTTGTGACGAAATATCTTTATGAATTTGTTTATGACAAATGAATTTTATTATATGTCACCATTGTTGAAACTGCGATCGTTTACTGTAAGAGGTGTCCCAGTAACTGTCTCTAAATACGACCATTAGGTGAATAGTTTATAAGCTAATATCATTAATCAATTCTTATCTTTTTCTGTTGTTTGAGTCTGCTGAATCAGACAGAATGATTTTTTCCCCATATTTATAGTAGGCCTAGATCTTGTAGCAAAGATAAAACTAGGCAATGGACAGCAACAGCAATATCTATATATAAAAAATATTACATATAGGGAAAATGTGTTTGACATTTATCATGTAAGTTTGTTTGATTTGTAAATTTGTTTTAAATAATGATATTGTTACCATACATATACAATATGGATATCAATTGCTACATCTACATTGTATATCTACATCATCTAATTTCTATGATTTAGTTCAAAGTTTAGCAAAGAATCAAATTTGAGAAGATATTTCTGTTTTCAAGTCTGAAGACTAACACTTTAATCAGGGAAAAATAATTGCAGGTCCAACAAGTGGAAGTTATGTTAAGGTAATTTCCATGCTGTTTTAAAATATTAGAAAAAATATTTTTTTTAGATTTTAAAAATTTTACAAATTAAATCACTTCAATAACCCCCCCCCCCCCCGAAAAAAAGATGGATTTTTCTATTACTCTCTGCCTACAAGGAGGCTAATCCATGCCGATTTCCTTATCACATTTTAATTAGGATAGTGTTTTTATATTAACAAGAGAGTTCTTGCATTGGATGTTTTTTTAGAATTGATGTTTTCTGATTAAATTACACATGCAATATGCCATAAATGTACGTATGTATAAGTGTTAAGTTACATATTCTTGGCAATTCTATCATAAATAAATTCAGGCGAGTCCCAGAAATTTAGAATAACAAAGTTAATTTGAGAAGAAAGCCTGCATTTCATTTGAAAGTATGTTGCATACATGTTTTCTGCTAACTAAGTATATTCCCAAAATCATTGTAATTTAAAAATACATATTTACTTTATTTGTTATTTTCATTCACCTTTCAAAAATCAATTATCATTTGTAAAATTCACATGAGGAGTTGATATCAACATCATGATCTTGAGAAAAAAAAATATAAAAAAAATAGAGCCATGGGCTCTGTAGCTCATCAGACTTTTGATAGAAATAGGTGTTTGGGTTTAGACCATGGGGTCATGGGCAGTGTAGGAAAGATAGCCTGTCCCAACGTCCGAGACGGGTAACTTTGGTTGAGGACGGGCTGTAAAATTATTTAGTCCGTCCTTGTGTCGGGCCAATTTTGTCTAACCATAAATGCATTTATATCTAATAACCCCGAGAGAAAAAATAAACAAAAGTAAATAGCCACATAAATTACGGACTAAAGGGCACTTAGCAGGCTTTGTTCATTAATAATTCAATTACAGCAAAACTATAAAAAAAAAATTCAAATCATGCTCTCTTGGATAAGAAAATTCAGATATAAGTAAATCAAATCAAGTGACAAACGTGTTTACTTGAGTCAGGCAACTGAAACGTCAATCAAAGTCTTGGTCAACCTAGTGAAATAGCTGAAAGATTGCCAACACGTTAAACCCAAACTCACTCACATCAAGCTTGAGGGATGGTCTATTATTGTGCGGGATGACAAGACTTTAGACAGTGTTTGAAGGGCTTACAAAAAGAAGATGAAAGTAGGATTTTAAGGTTTTGACCCCTGTGACCCCATTTGGGGTCATGGGGTCACCAAACCTACAATTTAGAATCCCCGTTGGCCAAGGAGTCTACACACACCTTTTCAGCTCTCTAGACCTTTTGGAACTGGAGAAGAAGATGAAATTAGGTTTTTAAGGTTTTGACGCCTGTGACCCCATTTGGGGTCATGGGGTCACCAAACCTACAATTTAGAATCCCCGTTGGCCAAGGAGTCTTCACACACTTTTTCAGCTCTCTAGACCTTTTGGAACTAGGTGATAAGATTAAATTAGGTTTTTTTAGGTTTTGACCCCTGTGACACCATTTGGGGTCATGGGGTCACCAAACCTACAATTTAGAATCTCCGTTGGCCAAGGAGTCTACACACACCTTTTCAGCTCTCTAGACCTTTTGGAACTGGAGAAGAAGATGAAAGTAGGATTTTAAGGTTTTGACCCCTGTGACCCCATTTGGGGTCATGGGGTCACCAAACCTACAATTTAGAATCCCCGTTGCCTAAGGAGTCTACATACAACTTTTCAGCTCTCTTGACCTTTTGGAACTAGGGAAAAAGATGAAATTAGTTTTTTTAGGTTTTGACCCCTGTGACACCATTTGGGGTCATGGGGTCACCAAACCTACAATTTAGAATCCCCGTTGGCCAAGGAGTCTTCACACACTTTTTCAGCTCTCTAGACCTTTTGGAACTAGGTGATAAGATTAAATTAGGTTTTTTTAGGTTTTGACCCCTGTGACACCATTTGGGGTCATGGGGTCACCAAACCTACAATTTAGAATCTCCGTTGGCCAAGGAGTCTACACACACCTTTTCAGCTCTCTAGACCTTTTGGAACTGGAGAAGAAGATGAAATTAGGTTTTTCAGGTTTTGACCCCTGTGACCCCATTTGGGGTCATAGGGTCACCAAACCTACAATTTAGAATCTCCAGTGCCCAAGGAGTCTACACACAACTATTCAGCTCTCTGGACCTTTTGGAATTGGAGTAGAAGATGAAAATAGGTTTTTCATGTTTTGACCCCTGTGACCTCATTTCGGGTCATGGGGTCACAAAATCTACAATTTAGAATCTCCAGTGCCCAAGGAGACTACACACAACTTTTCAGCTCTCTGGACCTTTTGGAACTGGAGAAGAAGATTAAAATAGATTTTTAAGGTTTTGACCCTTGTGACCCCATTTGGGGTCATGGGGTCACGAAATCTACAATTTAGAATCCCCATTTGCCAAGGAGTATGCACATAAAATTTCAGCTCTCTAGAGTCATTGGTTCTGGAGAAGAAGTCGAAAAAGTGAAAAGTTTACGGACGGATGGACGGACGCCGGACGCCTTGCCATGCCATAAGTCCATCGGGTCTTTCAGACCTGATGAGCTAAAAACGAATAAAAGAGATTCGGGATTCAATGACAATGACCTAGTATTATTATATATGGAAAAGAGCGTCTTCCTACCCTGATCGGACAACTGCAATGTAGCCTTCGAGAATTAGTTATTATAGTTAAAAACTATTCCTAAATATGTAAAAGTATCGACAACATCAATAACTGTACCATTTTAAAGCCAGTGCTCTGTCGATCTAACTTTACCACCTTTTCTGAAAACCATCATCTTAGTTTTAACAATATTTACCTCGAGTTCCCAACTCGACAAGACCTCCCCCTGCATTATACCAAGATTATTTATAAAACACTGACTATCAAAACCACCTATCCTCACACAAGATCTTAAATGAAGATATGAAGAACGAATAACCAATAATAACTTCCCTCTGACACCCAGTTTGGTCTATTCATACCATAATTTACACCTATCAATTGAATCAAAAGCACGCTTAAAATCCACAAATGCACAATACAATCGCTTATTACTATTTAGAGTACGAATAATCAATGAATGGAGGGCAAATATAGCATCAACTGTGCTAAGGACGAAAACCAAAACACAGACTGACCACAGAGACAATTGATAGTTGAGCAGAGCTCCAGATAAGCTTTTGGCTATGTGGGTAACATACCCAGATTTTGAAAACTGAGTGGGTTTTTCAAATATCAAATGCGTATTCCAACTTTTTGATACCAACCAATTTTTCGAAATCTGGGTATTCATTTCAGATGTAAAAAACTAAAACATGTTATTAAATGTTAATCAAAAATAAAGCAGAGACAAGCTATATTAACGGGTTAACTTTCTTACCATAACCAAAATCTGAAATCTTAAATATACACGCGAAGTTTTTTTTAAAACATTACGTTTCATCATTTTCTAGAAATAGATATGGGAAAAGCATACTTTCTGTTTGTAAATGATCATATATAAATGTTTGCAAAATGATGAAATTTATTTTCAAAAGCAACCGATTGAAAACTTGCACGTCAAAACGTCAGAGTATTTTTCAACTGAGTCGGCATGTATATGTCGTTGTTACCAATAATAAAATAATCTAAACTAAAATATCCCTGACCGGATAGATCAATTTATTCCACTTTTATCAGCAACTCTTGTTATTTTTTCTCGCATCATCTTCATAAAAAAATGTCATCATTACATTCTACAACTGACCTTGCTTTAAGTTAATGAAGGACACATATATATTGAACATACGTTATTAATCAAAAATATGTCAAATGACCTTTCTATGTGCGGGTCCTAACTAACCCTTTTTCGATCCCTAAATCTGCACAAGACGACACTGGCGAAACGCCGTTGGGAAAATAAAGCAATCATGCTAGTTTCGTGTGCACATTCAAAGTAAGCAGGTCCCAATCTTGGATAAAACAAATGGAGTTAAACTCCTCACACAACTTGGAATTAACAGATCAGTTATATGAATTGGAGCGAGTTCTAAATGGGGTTCGGAGTGGTCAGCGAAACCGCTTTGCACAAAGCATGCTCGGAGTAGATTTTTACGATGTAAAAAGACTTTTGTAATTCCCAGTGACTTAAAGTTGAGATTTTCACGTAATTATTTGGATCTTTGTTAATGGCACGATACGCATTATAATTTTTTTGTATTGGGAAATTACGCATTGCTAATCTTTTAGAAGCGTAAACGTAAATTTTTATTGATTTTCATTACGCAGCCAATTTAATTTTCTTGCGTACTTTGACTTTTCTTCTGAGTAAAATACGCAAATACGCAGGTTATCTGGAGCTCTGGTTGAGTTTATTAAATTGAAACATATTTCATATTTTATGATTAATATTATTCATGATTAAATCAAATTATTTGAAATTTAAATTAATTCCTTTATTTTCATATGTTCATATGTTCTATCATATTCCATGTTGTCAATCAAAATGTCACAAACATGTCTCTCTGAGAAAGCCGCTCCACACTACCACATCTACACTGAATCACCTGTTAGAGTGAGTCCATTAATAAAGATAGGTAACTGTCTTTGTTGTTTTAACAAGCTGTAGGGGAACTGGGGTGTAGGGGAACTGGGGTGTAGGGGTAATGGGCTGTAGGGGTTTCAGGGTACATAACCTACAGTACTGTTAACAAACACAATTTCATCTTCCTCCTTAAGCAAAGATAGACATAATACTTAAATGTATGTCTATTTCTAAAATGTACAAATAAACTAGAGCTGAAATTGTTAATACATAACAAAACTGTAACCGTTTATGTGCACTTATAAAGAATTTGAAATGTAGTGTGTATTGATCAAGGGCCTTTGGCCTAAATACAGAATAAAATGTCTGTCTGTCTGTCTGATATCCAAACATTTTACTTGAAAAGTATTCTTAGCAGATTATTGGTTATTAATTAATCCTAAACTGGAAATATGTGCATGTGATGCACAGTGATGTCCCCCTTCCAAACTTTTAATCCAACCTAATCATCTTATTGCCACTTTTACCAGAAACAATCCATACCAAACATATAACAAGTTCAATGTTACATAAGGAAGAGTTTTATATATTTGTCAGCTTCTTTATTGTAGGGAATGTGACATTTGATACTCACACAGTCATCAAATATTATAATTAGCATCTACAGCCCCCAATATGCACTAAGTTCAAATTGTTTCCATGGAAACCAAGTAAAATGAAAAATTAAGAATAATCAAAGTAGCAAAAAGCACCACCCAAACACTAGATCTAACCACTTACCAGCTTTAGTAAAATAATACTCATTTGATTTTTAGATATAGGTTGGAAAATTACTCTACCCACATATGCCATTATATGATGATGCTTAAATAAGTTTATTACTCATTTATAGTACAGTACTGTTAACAACCACAAGTTCATCTTCCTCCCTAACGGCAAAGATGGAAATAATACCTAAAATCATTTGCAATCTATGATTTGGAATTTCTCTGACTGTGTACACATTGGATATCAACCTAACTGAGTATTTCAAAAAATTAATTTGTAATTGTACTCAAATGAATTTACAGGAATTGCATTTTCACCGAAATTGATGCGTAATTTACTCAAATACACACTGTTTCTGTAGCTCTTGTTTTCATATAATGTACCTCTTTCCCATATGTATACATAAATTTCAATAAACATGGGATCACCAATATTCAGTTAATAAGCAAATTTAGGATTTTAGATTTCTTAATCTTAGGAATCATTTTCATCTGAAGAAAGAAAAAGCAAGGCAATGGATGTATAGAAATGATCAGTTTGTAGTCTGTGTAAATTTTCATTTTGGAAATTTTAGTCCAAATTAAACAATCATTTTTAAATCAACAATTTTACATGTGACTATCACTGTAGGATTTTGAATTTGACTAAAGATCCACAATTTAAAATGCACTTGACAGACAATAGTGTAATCAATATCACTACTTACCTCCCTTTCATCTGTGGTGACACAGCAGGAGACAAGAGCTTCACAGAACTCCCTTCTCTGACAAAGTTTGTGTTCGAATACAGAGTAGTCTCCCTCCAGTATCTCTTCACGGAACCTTTCAGCTAAAGCCTTCAGTACAGTGGGAATTGGCTTCACTATAATGTAACATGGAGATCTTCTTCTGTCTTCTTCATCAGATGTTGAGATGATCATCTTCTGTCGTATAACTGAGAGAGTTGCATACTGAACACAGTACAGAGGGTCAATGTCATTGATGACATTCAGTACACTCTCATACACAGAGGGATGAGCAAACTGACAGATTCCATTCCTCCACACAGTGATGTAGCTGCCTTCTTGTTCCTTCTCTACTTTTAATAAATCATGCCTTTCATCTTTATCCTCTATTTTGGCATAAATATCAAGCTGGCCGTCATTCTGTATCATCAGCTGGAAAAGACGTTTGCAGGTTTCATTGTAAAGAACTTTGGTTGTCATGTCCAGAAACTTCAAAGGTGATATAAAAAATTCTTTAATTGGTACATTAAATCCCTTTGATCTAAACTTTGAAAACATCTTACAGCAATAGGGAAAGCCATGTGCGACTTCCATATTGCAAACTATTTGTTTTATTTCAGGATCTATAATGACGTTCTCAAGTCCAAGATGATAGTCCATGATCTTCCTTCTTTCTTCTGTCAAATTAACTTGACTCAGGTCAACAACACATTCCCTGTCAAAAATGGTATCTGTAAGATGTCCTAGATAAACCTTAGATTCATTAACAACATTTTTCCTACTGATGAAGATGACTTTGGTTTTTGGATCACCCCTTTCAATGACTCTTGATATTTTCAGTATGACGTCATGCCAGCTCTTAATCAACTGATGATCAGCAAGGAATGCACCGAATCTATCATCAAACATGATCAGCTTGTCTTCTTTCATCTTCGCTATCTGATCATACTCCTCAGGTTTGTAGAGAGTGTAGACTACAACACCCTTCTGCAGGAACTCCCCTAGCACCAGAAAGCCTAGTGTTGTTTTGCCGTCCCCAGCATTCCCTGTTATAGTGACCCAGTGTTGTCCTGAACTCAGCTTGTTAACCACAACGTCCACAGCAGACACGCGAATCATCCCCGCCGTCATATCTGCTACTTCATCCTTAGTTCTTGCTATGAAAAAAGAAAACCCATTTAACAATTTACGGATTGCCTGAAAATGTATCTGATATATTATAATTGTATCTGATATTCAGAATCAGTTAGTTAAACTATTTGAAAAACATTAAAACAAATATGTTTTGTCTATTTCCTTTCAACTTGAAGGAATAGATCAAATTATTTTTGCCATGAACGATTTTTAAAAGGGTTTTATCAATTTGACAAAACAACTGTCAGAACAACCCGGAAGAGGATGCCTCTTCAAATACTTAGAAGGTTATATAGGATACCGCAATTATTCCAATTTTGTAAATATACATTTCAAACGAACATTAAACTGTAAGTTGATAAAAGAATAGCAATGATTAATGGTAAGGTCATAAATTGACTGCAAATATTTCTGTTTAGGAAATCTTTAAATTTTACTTTATAGAACAACAAGCAGAAAGATTTTAAAGAATACATATATAATATGTAATATATTTCCTACATACATAATACAATATAACAAATTCAGCTTTTTGTATCGCTGTATATAAAAACTCTTCAAAAAAAGAAACTTGACATTCATGCGAAATTGATTTTTTGAAACGGGTCAATTTTTTTCATGATACATACCTGTAAATTAAAGAAAGGCTTGCTCAAAAGTGTAAATTTACCAAAAACAATGCGATTCGTCCAAATGCATTTTCTGCCAAAGCATGTGCAGCATGGGATCATGAAGGTTTACATGCAGACACGTCTGCTTTAGGGTTATAAAAAGCCATATCAGCCGGAATTCACCACCCAAAACACTTCCAGGACTTCTTGCAGCACTTCAGCACGAATGGCAGAATATTCCACAGGCTGTGATTGACAACTTGATTGCATCCATGGGTCGTCGGTGCCAAGCAAAAATTAATGCCAATGGTGGCCATACCCAATACTGACATTTGTGCACCCCTTTCAGTTTGAAACACTTGTGCACCTGTGTATTTCAAGATCATGCTTATTTTGAATAAAATTTACTGAACAGAGATCTTCAAACAGCGTTTCAGTTTTCATTTCAATGTTTAACTTGCATCTGTGGTCTTTATATTGAACTTTGAAAGTCAGTGTCAAGTTTCTTTTTTGAAGAGTTTATATAAAAGATTTAATTTCATTATGTTGCTGATTGATTTATCAAATCACAAAAACCACATTTGCAATGTTTTCAATTATATGTCTAATCAAAACGCAATATGAAATCAAATATATTCACTACGAGGCATCTTTTGAGCAAACACAAAATTTAAAGGAAATCTTTTAAAATCATATTTAATTTTATCTTTAATGAAAATCATTTAATCCATTTACTATACACATTCATTGTGTGAACAAGAGTGTCACGATAAATATTTATATAATGATTACTCCCCTAATCTCGCGTAGTCTCATGTAAACGAGATCTCGAAACGTCCGTTAGGATTTGCCCGCCATTACTAACAACATGGCCAAATTCATGTACACATGCTATGAAGAATAAACATAAGATATCATGAAACAGATGTTCTTCATCATATCACATGGTGTCAGAAGTAAACAGTAAGCAATATTATGGCCAAGTTTAACCCACCAGAGAACTTTGACTTCGCTCCGCCAGGCGAGTGGCCGGCATGGCGACAGAGATTCGCGCGTTATCGTACCGCCATTAAGCTCACGAAGGAGACAGACGATGTACAGATAAGTAGTCTTATCTATGCCATGGGAAGAGAAGCGGAGCACATAGTTAACTCCTTTACAATTCAAGAGGAAGATGCTGGTAAATTTGATAAAGTTTTAGAGAAGTTTGATGAACATTTTGTACCAAAACGTAATGTTATTCATGAACGTGCTAGCTTTCATCAACGTGTACAGAAGTCTGGTGAGGGTGTAGAGACTTTTATCAGACATTTGTATGAACTTGCAGAGACATGTGAATTTGGTGTTTCTAAGGATGAAGCAATTAGGGATCGCCTAGTCATTGGTATTTTGGACAAACAAGTTTCTGAAAAGATGCAACTTCAATCAGGACAAACAAATGGCAAGGGAGACTGAACTAGTTAAATCACAAGTTAGAAATCCGGATCCAAAAGACATAGAAGAACTTAGAACAAAAAGAAATTTTAACTCTGGTGGGGGAAGAAAGAAAATTCAGTACAGAAATAATCCAGGTCAGCAGGAATTTAGGAAGCCACATAACCAGTCAAGTACAGGCAGAGGTCATCATGCTCAACATGCAACTCAACAGTGTACCAGATGCGGTCAATCTCACAATGGGAGGTGCCCTGCAAGTGGCAAGACATGCCATAACTGCAAAAGAATAGGACATTTTGCCCCAATGTGTCGCTCTATGAAGAGACAAATTAACTCAACTAACAGTCAGGTGAATAGCATAGATAGTGGAAATTCCTCAGAGTTTTTTATCGGATCGATTGATTGTGAAGATAACAACGAGGCATTGCTCGTTACTCTGTATGTTCAGGATACTACAGTTGAGTTCAAGATTGACACAGGTGCAGATGTGACAGTGATATCTAAAGCCACCTATGAGAAACTGTACACTTCTCCTGTACAGCCTCCAGATAGAGAACTATCAGGACACAGTCATTCAATTGACTGCTTCGGGAAATTCCCTACAACAGTTAAGTACCACAGGAAAGATTACAACTTCAATGTGTGTGTTACTGACGGTCGCAATAATCTACTTAGTAGAACTGTGTCTACGAAAATGGGACTAGTAGAAACTCATGTCAATGAGATCAAGTCAGATATATTCGGACCAGTGGGACTTCTTGACTGTGAAGCAGTAAAGATCAAGCTTCGACCGGATGCACAACCCTTCAGTATTTTGCACAGCCCGTTGAGTACCATTCCCTTTAATGTCGAAGGTGGAACAAGAGTTGAACCGCATGAAAGATTCAGGAATAATTGAAGAAGTAACGGAACCAACAGAATGGTGTGCCCCTATGGTACCTGTGCAGAAGAAATCAGGGCAGATAAGAATCTGTGTAGACCTGAAGAAACTTAACGAAGCTGTAGAGCGTGAGAGATACATGATGCCAAACCTTGACGACATAGCACCCAAGTTGTCTGGATCAACTGTGTTTTCAACTCTGGATGCGTCAAGTGGGTTTTATCAAATACCACTCCACAAAGTTAGTCAGAGACTGACCACATTCATGACGCCTTTTGGGCGTTACTGCTTTAAACGTGTGCCATTCGGGATCACTTCTGCCCCGGAGATTTTCCAAAGGAAAATGTCAGAACTATTAGCAGGCCATTAAGGGGCTGAGGCTATCATGGATGATATTCTCGTGTATGGGAAAGATAAACGAGAACATGATGAGAGACTGAATAGGGTGTTGAAAACGGTACACCAAGCAGGCCTCAAGTTGAACAAAGAGAAGTGTAAGTTCAACCAGTCTGAGATCATCTACTTCGGTCACAAGATCACAAAGGACGGGATATGCGCTGACCCCAGCAAAATAGAAGCAGTGAAAAATCTAGCGCCACCCAAGGACATAGCAGAACTTCGCTGAATTCTTGGAATGATCAACTACCTTGGGAAGTTCTTGCCAGACCTGCCTACTACAGCAAAACCACTGTCAGATCTTTTGAGGACCGACACAGTTTGGTATTGGGGACCAGCCAAGGAATCTGCATTTACCCAAGTCAAGGAACTAGTAACAAGTTCACAAGTACTTGCATTCTACAACCCTTCTCTCTCGGTAGTCGTCAGTGCTGACGCCAGCAGTTACGGGCTAGGAGGTGTATTGTTCCAGATCAACGACAGTATGATGCAACCAGTTGCATTTTGTTCCAGAACACTTTCCGTATCCGAGACGAAGTATGCACAGATCGAAAAAGAATGCCTCGCAGGAGTGTGGGCATGTGAAAAGTTCAGCAGGTATCTAGTCGGACTGGAATCATTCAAGTTGCAAACCGACCATAAACCCCTGATCCCTCTGATCAACTCGTACGACCTCAATCGTGTACCCATACGATGTCAGAGACTGCTCCTCAGACTAAGGAGATTCAAGGCAGTGGCAGAGTACATCCCCGGCAAGTCACTGGTAGTGCCCGATACTCTGTCAAGAAGTCCGCTTCGAAGTGAAGTCAACAATGTGTGTCTTGAAGACGAAGTGACCATGTTCATAGAAAGCATATCTTCGGATATACCAATGTCTGACGCGAAGATGGATGCTGTAAAGTCCGCCACGATGGATGACAGTGAGTTACAGAAAGCAATACAGTTCACCCAGTCTGATTGGCCAGACCATATCCGCAGTGTGCCCAAGGAACTCTATGCATATCATGCAGTGAGAGGTGAATTGTCAGTGTGTGATCATCTGTTGGTGTTCAGGAATCGGATTGTGATTCCTCAACAGATGAGACCCGAGGTGGTAGATGTTATTCACCAGGGTCATCAGGGCTTCACAAAATGTCAAGAACGTGCAGCTACTTGTGTTTGGTGGCCAACCATATCTAGTGACATTCGTGAGAAAACAACAAGTGCCAATATTGTACAGTCAACAAGCCTTCACAGAGGAAAGAGCCACTCATAACTACTGATCTACCTGCTAGGCCCTGGCAGAAAATTGCAGCATATATTGCTCATGTGAAAGGCAAGAATTTCCTCATTGTGGTAGATTACTATTCTCGCTTTATTGAGATCGCACATCTAACAGATATGACCTGCAAACAAGTGATTGGAAAGCTCAAAGCCATGTTTGCCCGATGGGGTATTCCTGAGCAGTTCTGTCCTGATAATGCCACTCAGTTTACCTCAGCAGAATTCAGGATGTTTGCCAAAGACTACAACTTTTCGCTGTCGACGAGCAGTCCACACTTTCCACAAGCAAATGGCCAAGCCGAAAGTGCAGTGAAGATAGCCAAAAAGATTCTCTCACAGGAGGATGCTTACCTAGCACTGTTGGCATACCGATCAACTCCACTCAGAGCCACTGGGGTATCACCAGCAGAACTGATCATGGGACGACGCTTAAGAACGAACATTCCCACATTGTCGACCAATCTACCTCCGCAGTGGCCGAACCTCGAGAAGGTGAAGGAGAGAGACAATAATGTGAAAAAGTCTTACGAGGCTTTCTACAACGAGAGACATTCAGTGAGAAATTTACCCTCTCTATCACCAGGTACTCCGGTCAGAGTTAAGTCGACTCTGAGAAGCGCTGGGACACTCCAGCCATCGTCACGTCTACTGCCGACGCTCCACGCAGCTACAACATCACCACCGCACAAGGGGCGATGTTACGGCGTAACCGACGACATCTTCGGGTAGACCAATCTGGGAGAGACACTCAGATTACCCGATGCCTAGACAACAGAAATGACATTCCTACCAGTGAAAAGACGGCATCTCAGTCTTATGAGACTGACATTCCAAGTACGACAAGTACTGTTCCAGAGACTGACATTGCAATGCAAACAACCACTACCTCAGGTCGAGTAGTGAAATCACCACAAAGATATGGTGACTGGGTCTAAATGACATTAAACATGTTCTTTTAACAATAAGTTCAACTGTTCTCAAGTTGCATTAATTCTTGACAAGTTTCGTGTTTATGCTAGTTCCTATTACCCTACTCAGGTACTTTGTTGTAAGTCTGATAATGTAAATCAGCAGAATGAAAGTTTGAGTCTAATAATGTATATCAGCAGTATGATTGTGTTTAAGTTTGATGGTTAATATGCAATGTTAAAACCAATAACCTTTCAGTATTAATGGTTCAATTTTGCCAAAGATTTGTTGTTTCTTCCTGTTGTTAAAAGCAACCATTTATTGATATATGCATTCATTGATACCTTGTCAGGTAAACTTCATTTGTACATTCAAGCAATAGTACAGTTGCTTATCTCAAAGAAGGGAGATGTCACGATAAATATTTATATAATGATTACTCCCCTAATCTCGCGTAGTCTCATGTAAACGAGATCTCGAAACGTCAGTTAGGATTTTGCCCGCCATTACTAACAACATGGCCAAATTCATGTACACATGCTATGAAGAATAAACATAAGATATCATGAAACAGATATGTTCTTCATCATATCACAAAGAGCATATCAAGTTTTGCCACAACATGATAACATTTTTTATTTCTAATGAAAAGTCTTTTTCATAAATATAATCAATCATGATGCGTCAGAGCGAGAGAGGCCACATTAATATGATTTTTTGTTTACAGTTTTCTTACAAAAATATAATTTTTTGCCCAAAACTCAAAACCTTAGGGGCACTGTGGCAGGCTTTTAGCTAAATTCATTTCTTAATATCTTCAGAATATTTTGATGTTTTTTATTTTGACAGTGTACGGTGTAATGTGTGTCAAGCCTTGAATTCGAAATGAGAATAACAAAATATACTACCTAAAATGTCATGGAGAGGGTCTGCTCCTTTCACTGCAAAACAAAGTCATATTTTATAATATAAAAAATTTGAAAATTTTTGTTTTTGAGATGACATTCATCACTATTACTATTTCAAACAACTTAAACTGGCTTTAGTAATCGTTTCCTGACAACTGGAAAAAGTGAACCTGATATTCCAATATTCATGCAGATATGAGACCATGGTCTTTAAGAGTACGGAAACTAGTTTCCTAACAATTACAGTAGTTGAAGCTGAAAACTTATATGCAACATTCCAGTTAGATGATTGTTGACAGCAAATTAGAAGAAAATAAAGCTAAGAACTAAGATGAAGCCTCGAAATCTGAGGCTCACCAGGTAAAGAACATCCTAAAGAAGAAGTATCAAATAGTTTAAAAGTTACATTGATCATGCCCATTATCATTTGAATTACAAATTTGCATAATTTCACTTTAAGCACCACTCACTAAAGCACAGAAAAGTATCAATATTTGGTGATAATTTGAACAATACATGATGAAAAGAATATTTTTTCTTAAAAACTGGTATCACTTTATAAAGACAATATATTTTACAATATTGAAAACCCGAAAAGAAACTTTCTAAAGCAGCAACCTTGCTCAGAATTAATTACAATTACCCTCTCAGCAAAGATAAACTGAAATTCTCGCATCTTGATAATAATATCTTAAAATCAGCCCATATACTTGGCTTGCAGCCTGCAATAATTGCCATTTGTGAAAGGTCGGGGCTGTTTTGTGACAGCCGCTGTGTATTATGTGGAGAGGTGCAAGTCACGCTTCAGTTGTTTTGCCAAATTTGAACAAATTTCCTAATGTTTATGGCCAATTGATTAAGTTTGTGAGTGTGAGAGGATTGTATGATCCATTAGTTAGTGCAATTGTCACAAATCTTAAACATCAGTGTAAATTATAAAACTTTGAAAACTAGTCTTTGTGTTTACTTTGTACAGTTCTGGTTGACCGAAGATGTTTCACACAGAGACCTTATATTCTCAAACAAATTCTTAACAAGTGTTTTTAAATTTTTGCTGCTGTTAAACTTATTTTTTGTGCTGTGGGTTTGCTAAAAGATTGGGATCACCAGTATCTACCTCTTGTTCATGCACTCCTCAAACCTTGATGAACAAAATAAAGTGAGACAAACTATACATAACTTTGTATCCATGTATGCATTACTGTTGTAAAGTAATAGTCAAAATCAATGACGTCACATTTTAAATTTGACTTCACACTATACATTGTTTTCGAGAGGAGTTTGATATGAGCAATTTCAGCAATCACATGCTGTTTTCAATAGGTAATTAAATGTTTATCCATCAAGTGATAATGTTATATCGCAGAACAATTGTTCTGCTTTGAGCAAAGTAATACAAAATGATAATTTATGGAAATTTCACTATTTGTGCTTCTTTATTGAACCTAGAATGTCTCTGTTAGTAAGTCATGATGGTGAAAGATCCTGTATAGTTAGATCATTTTAAAAAGGTTTTTGGATTTGTGATTGTGGAGTGGTACATTAATTCACAATTATGATTTGCTATCTTAATACAAATAAATGACAGACTCATAAGTATATATTCCCTGCTAACTGACTCCACAGAAATATTTTATCAAAAGCAAGATGATGTTATCAGATTTAGGGGTGGAGTAGTTCTGGAGTAGAACTTAAATACTAAGTTAGTGTTGGTGACGGTCACTGAAGGCAGAGGGACACAGGACAACTGGCCTTATAAGCCTGATTATCTCGACTTGCACAGCAATGTCTGATACTCATTGGCCAAAAGCGGTCACGTGCCGTAGGTATATTTTTCTATGTTAAACTGGGTCACGCGCAACCCTAGAACGAGAGACGACGTACTGTCAAGAGTTATCTCCCTTGTCCCATTGTAAACAAATGCTACACTACGCTGGTTTGTTGAACACTACCTTTACACGCTCAGTGTATCTTCCCATTTATTAAAGTCATATCTTATAATCACACTGCTGTAACAAGATTTAGCTCTCCTACAAATGAAACGTTGGTTACGAGAACAAATCGTGACAAGTCAAAAGCCTTGCTAACGGCCTGTGACTGTTTGACACTCGCTCGCAGCAGGGTTGTCCATCAGCGAGCTGGAGATTGGAATGTTGAAACAGAAAACCAATCTATTCACATATCAGTCGAGGTCATCACCGACTCTTCATTCATATTCATTCATATTCAAACCAACCAGTGCTTAATGCAGTGATGCCTGCATGTTCTGTGTGCCCGACACTTCAAACTAACTCGCTTCTTTCCCGACGGTCGGCCATGACAGTCAGAAAACTACGAAGATTTTAGCGCCGCTTCAAATCGAAAGTTTCCAAGGTTGAACGTGTGTACGAGGTCACGTGACCAAACAATCAAAATTAAATAAGGCCTGCAATACTCGTTATGTTTATTTAATTTTGTTAATCTGCATTCACTGTCTAGTACCGACGGTACTAGACTATACTTTTTGAGCTTTAAACGGTGATATAAAAAAAAATTTTGTAACTTCAGAGATAAAAAAGTTATACTGACAAGATCAGCCGCCATTTTGACCCATCCAATCTTTCAAGCCATATCTAAAGCATTCAATAAGGGTCCTCGTTGAGATAAATACGTTACAATGTATCTGCGAGTTTGATATGGAGATATATCATGTGCCCGAGTGAAATATCAAACTCGTTCGAGTTGATATTTCACTCGGGCACATGATATATCTCCATATCAAACTCGCGGACACATGGTAACTTATATTATTTTCATATATTCTAACCTACCGGTAATGTTTGTGTTTCCCATCCCTCCGTGGACAACACCAGCTGCATTTACTGTTCCAGCAGATCCTCCAGGTGGCAGGCCTGTCACGTAAATGTTTCTGGGAAAAGATGTTTTTCTTTATATTAGTTTTCAGTGACATTATCTATATAGAGAGTATACCATCACTTGAAAATAAATATATATAAGATATTGAAATTCCCCTAATGCTTCTGGGTAAAGGCAAATTATAAAAACACAATAAAAGTTCACAGATGTGACCATGTCCCCTGTCGCAATAAAGAAATGAGCTAAAATCATGGACACACACATTTAAGAGTTTCTACATAGTGAACCTTTAATGTCTGATGCAATTGTTATGTTAAAAAGTACTCAATATTGAGATGGCCCACAGCAAAATAACTGAGGGTTGGACCTTGTGACAATACTAAGAGGTGAAGTTTCAACATGACCACAAGCTTGTGTTGTCTTGATCTTGTTCTCATAGAAACATTAATAAATATCAGATCGATATAACCTTGATGCATCCACAGCAAGTAAACACAGTTAAATGCACTTTGGTATCATACAAGAAAACAAAAACAAACCAGTAGATACCATTGAAGCACTGCAAAATAATTGTCACAGGCCACCTAAATCAACATGTGTCTGATTACTCCTCCATGGAAGTCTGATGACAAATTTGAAAACTCTGGGTCCATGAGATATATATGCGTGGCAAATGTATCGTAGAGATCTTGGAATTAAATCAAATTCCAACCAAATCAACTAGTGTCCCGGTACTTCTCCAAATTTGACTAGTATCCCAGCAGGCATCTGACGTCATTTCGACGTCGAAATTTGGTTGATTTCAGGTCAGGACGTCGATCGACCATTTTTCGACGTCGGAACAACGTTAGTTTCCTGACGTTGAAATTTGGTTTGTTTATGACGTTGTTTCAACGTCATCAGAACAACTTAAAACTGACAACTAATTACTTTTATGACATTTCATTATTTTTAATAACATCAAATAAGTGAAGAATTGTTTTAAAGAATGAAAAGAAAAATGCAAAAACGAACAGCTATCATTGACATTTAAAAAGTGTTATTAATATTGCATTTGATAAAAAAAAGTTAATAACTTTCAATTTCACGATAAAGGGAGGTAATTCTGTTCTTATAACTAATTAGAGTTAACAAGGTATGTTGTATTTTTCAACAGTTTTTATTTCTTCAGTAAAGTTCACAAATGAAACCATAAATTTTCAATTTGAATGACGTTAGTAGTTCTTACAAAACGGTAATTGCCCATTTGTAACAAACATGTTTTTGGTGACACTTTGATCTAAATCGTTGCACTGTCATATAAACACAAACACCCTCACTTATTAATTAAAGTTACATTACGTGGATAACTTCAGTCATCTGACTCTTTACTCAAGGTCTTTGAAAGAGATGATTATTAGAGTAAAGCCTCACAGTCGATGCGTGGATAGTAATGCTAAAAAGAAACAAATAAATACAATCTGAAAGATCATCAATCCTTGACGTCGATATGATGTCTTTTCAACGTCGATACAACGTCATGGCTTCAACGTTGAACCGACGTGGAAATGACGTCAGATTTCGACGTCGCCGCAAATTTCAAATCCAATCAATTTTCAACGTTATTTCAACGTTGGTAAACGACGTCGTTTCAACGTAGATACAACGGCAGATTGCCTGCTGGGATAGGTTTAGTGGTTCACGAGATATCGTGCTGACAACATTTTTGTAGAAAATTCATTCACCAAAGTCAACTGGTGTCTGCGTATTTCCCATATGAAGACTGGTACCAAGTTTGAAAACTCCAGGTGCAGTGGTCAATGATATATTGCACCAACAAGAATGAGACGGACGTACATCTACAGATGTATGGAGCTGAATACCAAGTCCGACAACAGAAAAATGCAGAGATTTTGAGATAGAGGCCTGAAATAACTCTGGAAATTGTCAGAACTACCCCATTTCTGATGTATACCAAAGGCATGTTCCAAGTTTCAGTAATCTGTACACTTTTTGCAACTTTTGCTTCTTGCCTAATGCTTCTGGAAAGAATATGAAAATACCTTTTTAGGACATGGCCACATTGTCACCAAATATATGAATTAGAATCCCAAGGTTACAGCTATCTAGGCCCATTCACGGGTCACATATTCTGGGTCCTCAAACCTATGAATTGGAATCCCTATCAGCTAAGGAGTCTGTACACAAAGCTACAGCTTTCTAGGCCTTTTTAGGTCTTTCTTGGTGCTGAAATTTCATTATGTCCCATGAGATGTAGTACTTTAAAAAGTTTTCTTTTCAGGGTGCAATTAAATTTTTGAATAAGTATGTTATCTTTGAATTTTGATCTCCAGCAAAACTAAACAAAACAGCTGTAACTAATTCATGAAACAATTATCAATTAAACAATATTATTTCCCGATTGTATCTCTGACATAGATTATCATACAAAATGTTTTTTTATCAATTAGTTTTGATATTTCATATTAACAATACAAGGTTGTTCAATACTTAAAAACATATATCAGACACTCTCAAATTTGCTGCAACATAAAATATATCACTGAAAACATCGGCAGTGAAGTTTACTTATTCTTACTCTTATATTTTTAAAGAAGATTTTGATACTTATGTCTTTCCTTCGCAAAATGCAGATTTTAAAAATTTTTGACCATAGTTGAGGAGAAAGAGAGCGAGAACTGAATAGCGGGAGATGTCACCTCTCTGCTTAGGCTGTGACCTTGAAAACTAGATGAGTGTTTATAAGACACTACAAAACCAGAGAAGCCTCGAAACTGAGGTTCCGGCTTTTTTTGTTCAGTCCCTTCACATCCAAAATAAAATGGGCACCTTTATTCTAAACATACAAGAAAGGCAATTCAGAATTAAAGTCAAATAATCTCACTTACAACTAGATGCAATTGGATGTCATGACTTTTTTGGGGTGATTTCAGACAATTCTAACCAATTTGTGTTATTTCAGACATTGTGACTTTGAACTTCAAATGTGAATATGTCCGATGGATATCATATATAAATTATCAATAAATGATTAATCTAAGATTTAAAGAACTGAAGTTATTTCTGATTTGAAAATGTACGTTACTCTTCCTCATTTCGTGACCATGTCTTCTCCGACATTCAAGGTCACACAATATATTGTTGCTTTTCTTTGGGTATAACAATCATTTAATTAATAGTGTTTGCAGTTAAAAAAACATTTTCAGAAAACCATTCTTATGTCATTATTTCTTTGTGACCTTCACCTTGACAATTGTAGCAAAAAATAATTCAAATCTTGTTCTTCCCCATATTTGATAAGAGCCTCAAAGCACCAAAACTGTTCATGTTATAGTGTTTAATGATTTCATTACACCCAACCTTGAACCTTAGAACATGTAAGGAATTTCCAGAGGGATATGATAAATAAATGCTTAATATGAGTTCTCAATACCAATTTTTTTGTTTCAAAATTTGATTAAAATGTGAGCATGCTTTTAATTTAATCTATACAATATTTATAATATGGAGGTGAGGTGATTTGGGGTTTAAGGTCGCTTTCAAGAGCATTTCTCGGCTTCTAGGCTGTGTTATGTTTAGGAATTACTGCATGTCAAACAGTTCTCTTTTGCAGAAAAAGTTGCCAAGCCCCTGGCGAGAATCAAACCCTGTACCTTTTGATCCAGAGCCAAATGCGCCAGCCCATACGCTATCCCGCCTCAGCACATACAGAAGGACGCCAAAAATTATTTTTCCCTCCACCTCGCACTCAATGTGTGTCGAGCCGTAGAAGGAAATAGCAAACCTGTTTACAGAGGCTACCTCCATTAATACTTGCACTTCCCTTATAAAGTTTGTAGTGGTCGGAATCCTGCAACAAGTCTGTATTGTGGTTAGGCATTGCTGCATCTACTGTGTAGAACAGTTCTCTTTTGGTGAAAAACCCTGGACCCTTTGATGCAAAGCCAAATGCGCTTCCCACTGCACTATCCATTGACACTTGCACTCACAGGGATCAAATCTCAGAGAAGCCAGAAGCACTACGAAGCTGTTACCGCTTCAAACATGTCATTCAACCATCCCGGTCCCATGAATAACTTTATCCTCCAGTTGCCAGTAAACCTTGAGGAAATTTCTACTTATCATCCAAAACTCTGTTCCACAGGAGATATCGCTTGTGGAAGATCTTAAAGCGATATCTCCTAGGAGATATCTTTTTGGTAGTAGACTTTGAACAATGCCCCTCTGACGTCAAGTATATGACATCACAGTTGTTTTACATCATCAAGTAATGACATCACTATGCTATGACGTCATAAATACTACGACGTCACAATGCTATGACATCACCGCACTTGGAGTCTTAGGGCAGCAGTGTGTTCAGTAATGTTCATTTGTCAATCAAATGTAATGAAAAATGATTTTGGATGATAAATAGAATCTCACCCTCGTGTCTTCTGATATAAAATATATCAACACTCGTTGATAAAAGTAAAACATCCTCGGCAAGCCTCGTATATTTGTAACTTTTATCAACTCGTGTTGATATATTTGATATCAGAAGACACTTGGGTGAGATTCTCTATCTATCCCTTTTACAGCCCTGCCACAACGTTTGATCTTATGATAGCTATGAGGCAAAGTGGCGGCCGTCAATATATCAAGATCTTCAAATTCTAAACAGTGTTGCTATGCAACCAGCCGAAAAGCAGTTGAAAACCACACAAAGCGACATCCATGCAAGACATTAATGAGTGATTTCTTTTTGAAAATGAAATATATTAAGAAAAGTTTCCTGCAAATTTTCTTTTTTACCTTATCTGCCGGAATTATCTATATATGTACAAGGCAAAACACTTAAAGATCTCGTGAGGTTGACTCTCTTCCCTCCATATTTGTTTTTTAGGTGAGGTGAGGTGATTTGGGGTTTAACGCCGCTGTCAAGAGTATTTCATTTATATTGCGGCCGCTAGTATTATTGCCAGGAGAAAGCCTGCAACACCATTGTGGCTATGCTTTGCGGTGAAACCTGCGAGCATTGGCTGGAACTAGCGAACCATGGGTGTTACTGAACAGAAATTCGGAGTAGCATTGCACCCAAACATGACTGCGTGTAGAACAGTTCTCTACTGCAGATAAGGTTGCCAATCCCTTGGCGGGAATCGAACCACGGACCTAAGTTTGAAGCCGAACACGCTAACCACTGCGCTATCCCAAACCCTATTTGTTTTTTAAAACAAACTACTGATTGTGTTAAAGGTGTGGTGACCACATCACTTACATCAATCCTAAAGAATACATCTTAAAGTGTAACTTTCATGGAGAGAAACATTAAAAATTTTCAAGAAATCATACAATTGGAAACAATTCATGTAATAATAAATTATCTAATACTAAATGTTGTTTTATGTAAACAACACCAGTCCAAATTCGGTCTTACAACTTCTTTGTTCAAAAATACAAAACTCTTTCCAAATAAATGGTCAAGTTGAATCTTGGGTAAAATAAGATTGTTTCGAAAAATAATGCAGATGTTCTTATTATAGGATATCTTACTTGATTGATATCAAGGTACTTTGGGATATTCTCGGCAGAATTGGGCCTGGATATATATTTTATTAAACATCGCATCTGTTCAACTCGTTTATCTTATTACCAACCGTGGCACTAATCTTATGCAAAATAAAAAGCATCTTAACTTTTGTAAAGAATGCGACTTTGATGGACATTTATTTACATTGATGTTGAATATCGGATATTCTCGGGAACTTCAGATCAAACATATAATCTCTGTTTCCTGACAGCTTCCAAGAAGGCTACTATTTGAAATGTTTTACAAGTCACCTTCAAGAACTGCCTGAAACCATAATACCAACATTTACATAAATAACAAGCGGTCCAGCTATATCCCTCGCAAAGGGCACAATACTCTTTGGTATCATTTATTTTATCTAGATTTTTCTATCACTAAATCAAAATTAAAGACAATAAAAAAATCCCTTAATAAATCATAAGATTTTGCTGAATTATACATAATTTTTACAATGCTGTAAACAATAAAAGAAGGAAACTGTTCAATTAATAACAAAATGACACCAACTTTTGAAAAACTCACATCATTTAAAGGAAATATTGTCATTATAAATCAAATCCCAACAGTTACGTTATTTTAAGGCACCACAATTTTTTTGGAATCATATAATATGAAAAAATAACAAAAAAATTTTACTCATGACATCTATTTATGAATCCTAATTCTAGATTTGATTACAATCAGATAATTACAGACAGGACTCAAAACTTGTTTCTAACAAGTCAACACTCCTTACCAAAAATGAATTTTTTTTATCTATCATGACACACCTTCATGTGATTATGTATCTCAATACAAAATTTTATCAAAATAAAATGATAAGTTTAGAAGTTGTGAGCTGGACAGGATTTGAAACAGTTTAGGACAGAGAACCTATTTTTTTTCATATCACAAAATGTTACCAAAATATTTTCAAATTGTTAATCATGACACACCTTCATGTAATTATGCATGTTCATTTCAAATTAGATCAAAATTAGATGCTTAGTTTAGAAGTTATGAGCCAAACAGGACTTGAAACAGGTTTTATCATGACAAGTCTTTACATTTATCTGATATTACATGACAATTTTTGATTGAAAAAGTTGATTAGTTACAAAGTTATGAGCCGGACACGATTTGTAATGGACGGACTGTGCCCATCACAAAAACCCTCCGCAATTTCATCATCTTCATCACTAAAACCAAACACTGATGCACAGAAACATATGGTGAGATAACTTCTTACCTGTAGATATAAGAAGTAGATATCAACAAGGTAGACATATTTCCTGACCCAATAATTATAAAGAATAAATCATATATGAATCAAAAGAAGCAATCTTTATTGCTGGATTACAATGTAGATACTACACCGATACTACACCGAAACGTCACAATCCTGCAATAAAGAAGTTGTAAATCCATACAACTTTTTCTCTTTTCATCTCACCAACTTCTAAATGCCTCTGAAAGAAGTTATATATAAATAAATAACCAAAAGTGCCTTACCTTTCACTCTCTCCCTCGAGAGCAGAATCATTCTTGAACCTCTTCCTTGGTGTCTTTTCTTCTTCCCCTCCTCCCTCCATCATCTCAAATATAATTAGAAAATAAATAGTTGCGTTTGTAAAATGTCCGGGATTCATTGTTATTCGACACTCACAAATTTAGTTTAAAACCGACAGAAAATTAAAACTTGAGTCAGTGATTCGTCTTAGCTAATTTGCGGGTATTCATTGTCATTCTACATAGGGTAATGTTTTCAAATCAACCAATCAGAATCGAGAATACAACGAAGTCATGTATATACTTAATAATACTTGTAATATACTTAATAAACTAAATCTGTTATTGTGAAGATTTTTACTCATTTACCAAATTAAAAGACAATGGGAAATATAATGACATTTCATGTAATCATTTTAAGCTTCATTAAATTTGTGTATCATTCATTTTGGCAGGAATACGGGTGTAGAAAAATACAAAATTAACTTATTACTATGTGGTTGCAAATGAAGAAATCTCAAAATTCAATTACTGAATTTGTATATATATCAATTTTAAATTCAACATCTTTTATTGGCTTACATTGATACTGAACATTGAAGAACAGAATTGTTACAGGCAAATCAAAATATGACCATATATCTCCAGTTTTGCAATCACTTCACTGGCTCCAAATTGAGTACAGAATTACTTATAAACTATGTGGCCTCTCATTTAAGTGTCTTTCAGGAATGGCTCCTGTATATCTTAGCAGCCTCCTACATGTCTACCAGCCAACTTAATCTCTCAGATCTGAGAACAAGAGACTGCTTGTTGTCCCTCATGTCCGCACCAAACAATTCGGCCACAGATCATTCGAACATTCTGCTGCTGCCAAAGCCTGGAATAGTCTTCCTGAAGAAATACGACTCTGTAACGACTATTCTTCTTTCTGCATATACCTAAAGACATATTTCTACAGACTTGCATTTTCAAAATGAGTTCAAACCCCTATTCTCTTGTCCCTGTGTGCGCTTTGAGCATGTAATGCGCATGGAAAAGTGCCTTATAAATAGACTATTATTATTATTATCATTATATATCTTGATATTTTTCATATCAATTGTTTGATAAATAGTAGTGGTTATTTTTCTTATTGTAATATGAAGAATTCTTTAAACTTGATATAAGATGGATGATTCTTTCATTTCAGTGAAGCCAAATATGCAGTTACACAAATATTATCAGCCTTTCAGATATTGTATACATGAACCTAGACTCAAAGATGTGATGCAAACAGATAGGTAATTGTGAATATGATGTAGATATCACCAGGTTTAGTTTAAACATATTTTATTCTCATGAAGAGGAGAAGACAAATTCTCCAACCCTTTCCTTGTTCTGGAACTATAAAGGATTATTATCCCAAACATGAATCATTGGTTACAAACTTGTAAATATGTATACTGCAGGAACTATTTAAATTGAAATTGTTTAGAATAGGCTAACATTGATACTGAACATTGAAATACATTGTATCCATATCAAATATGTTTGATCTGTAAAAAAGAAAGCCAAACTATAACCCACCAGTTTTATGATTGTCGATATGTAATTGATATTTGGAATAACCTCAGAGAACGGTTAGAAGATGTTACAAGTGCAAAGATAGAACTATCAAAAAGAATTAAATGTCTAGGATATACCGCTCCAGGATACAACAGAAGTTAACAATATGCCATGATGAATGTACATTATGAGTTGATTCGTCAGAAAGAAAATAACACAAATCATTGTTAGACATATAATTTGTAATAATAGTTCGATATTATAGTCTGGAGCCATACGATGGTACATTTGATTGGTAACATTAACAAAACCTGACTGCAAAAATCAAATAGAGGTAATACGAAAGATGTATACAAAGTATTTAGTGTTTTATCCTAAACTTATGAAACAACTGCTCCATTTGGCTTTTATTTCTTTATTATTTTTAGTCAAATCTGCCTGTTAAATCATGATATAAACATATTCAATTCCAAAGAATGGACTTACAAGATTGGTAAACAAAACACGGTAAACAAAACACGGTACACAAAACACGCACTAAATGCCCTGCATGGGGGATTGAGATACAGCAAAATGGCGCCTTCCAAGATGTAGTTCTAATAGCAATAGAGACACGATATTACTTAATTAATCCACATGGAAATATCAATTAACCATAAAATATTTACTTGCCTGTCTGATATATCACTTCTTAATACCTGGGGAGTTTTGATATACCTTTGAAGCGTTATAGTATGGTTCGTTTTGGGTTTGGCTCGTTTTGACCCATTTCCGTAACCAGACTGGGTGGTGAATTCCCGAAAATGGCGATATCTGCTCGCCCGCTTTATTAGTCTACATAGTGACTAAAGTGCATACATATATATATATGTTCTCCCGCCCGCCAGTATAAGTCTACATAGTGGCTAAAGTACATACACATAGTTGAATTCACATAGTATACAGTAACAAAAGCCTGGTATATATCACCTACCTGCGTGAACTAAAACTGTCAGCCCAGAAGTCTGAGATGAGCCGGATCTGATTTTCTAGTTTCGGTTTCGGATAAGGGCAAGGGAGAGAACTCATGGAGATTTATGCGTTCATAAGTTTTTAAGATTTCGAAGCAGTCTTGCTGTGAAGTTCAAATCATGAACTTGTGAATGTAAAACAATGTGTGGACCTTTTTTTCATTTCAACAAAGATTTTTTGATAATTTTGAAGCCCCTATTTCAAATCTTCAAAGAAAGTTGATCTTATATCTTTGTGATTTAATTTTCCTAAACACACACTGTGATAATTGACCAATCCCTTACTATAGATTTTTTTCTATGAGTATAATTATAATATTGCTTATTTTATATTAAAACGTCCATCTTTCCCTTTCATTGGCAATCAAGCAAGAAAAGCAACCTCGTTATAACGCGCATCAAGGTACCCCGATCACAGAGTTCTTCAAGTCAAGATAGTGAGAAATCCCTAGATTTGAGCTAAAATGAATTCTTATTTTATGTTTTTAATGTAATTGTCTTTTATTCATTTTATTTTCACGGATGTAATAACTTACATCTACACCCAAAAAAATTGCATGATATCAGAAGATTGTGTGCCGAATACAAATAGATTTCTATACTTGACCATTATAACGAGATTAATACTAAATAATAGTGTATTTCATTACCTCTGGGATTAGACGCTCTGTCATTAATTTATACATAATTGGAGGCATTGAAGAGCTGAATTGGCGTTTTAGTTAAACATATTTTATTTCAGATATGAAATGCGGATGGGCAAACAAGCCATGTGGCATCATAATGCTGGATGCAGTTTGTAATCAGTTTGGGAAAATTGATTTTAATAGAGTTGCTCAAAGAATAACACCGGTACAGTGCCGTCCTATAATGTCATATCCTTCTGTATATTTAGGTAAAAGCTTGATCTTAAATACTGATCGATGGTTTCCACATATCATCAAAAAAATAACGACGTCTTCGTCTTCGGATGTTTCATACATGGTTCGTTTGTCTTTGTTTGCGTTCAGATGGCTACAAACGAGCTTTAACCGGCAATGAATGACTTGACAAAATATTGTTTCAAAGTTAAAATCAAGGAAGCTGGTAGTTACTGTTGGGTTCATCATTTTACATTTTGTTGAAGACGTGACGTTCTCAACCTGAAACAATAACGCTTGGTAAGAAGAAATAGTCTGTAGATAATATCTCTGGTTCTTACAATTAATTGTTTGAATGGAAGTATTGTTCCCAGGATAACAGTTTTAAGTTCCGATACTCAAACAGTAGTCCTGCTTCATGACTGTGTATAACTACGAGAGTTTAATACAGTCTAGGTCCTCATTCAGCAAGTCTAGGTTTGACTGTGTACACACTATGAAATGTGGAGCCCGAAACATAAATTATAGTGGATGAAGGAACAGTAAAATATTAAAATATTTCATACATGTAGACTAAATTTTAGTCTACTCAAACAGGTATAACAGTAGTTCGATATTATAGTCTGGAGCCATACGATGGTACATTTGATTGGTAACATTAACAAAACCTGACTGCAAAAATCAAATAGAGGTAATACGAAAGATGTATACAAAGTATTTAGTGTTTTATCCTAAACTTATGAAACAACTGCTCCATTTGGCTTTTATTTCTTTATTATTTCATTTATCTATACTTTCCAATAACGATCGCTGTGAAGTAAAATCTTAAATGTTTGTTGTCTTTAACTTCTATAAATGTTTCTCTGTTCTAGCCCAGTCTGCATTTACCCTAAATATGTAGTTATATTTACGCTATCAGCAGGAGTAAGAAGTACCGCCATGTCTACAAAAACCTGATTGTAACGGCTCGATGTAATACACTAATAGCATGTTTTCCTTTTAACGAGTCTCCGGACTAGATTGGTCCCTTCACACGTGCCAGTGTTCCTCACGCAAAAGAAGGTAGATTAACCTAATAAAAAGGTTGATTGTTTGAATTGGTGCGATGTTAACTACAGATGATATTTAAAGCAAGAGGCGATTTTCATGTTTTTGTTCTTCCGTCTCAAGCACTTGAACAATCATTCCGGTATTGTTTTCTCTTTCAAATGTCAAATAACTGCTGTTGTGAGTGTTGATATTCTTGACGTGTTATGAGAATCTGATAAAATATGGAATTCAGCTGGTTCCTTAGATGTGTAGTCCTACGTGCAACTGTAGCAGCAGCACACATCTGCAGGGGAGAAACTCCAATTAGTATTTGAAATTGGTAATGAAATTGGTTATCATAGTGAATATTTTATATATAATTAAGGCAAGACTGTATATCAACCATGAATCGACGTTACCAACATCCTTCAGTTCATAACAAGATACGTTACCAACAACATGAACTGTTGTTACCAGCATCCCAGCGCTTTGGCAGTTTATATGCGAATACAGTGTGGAAATCAAACAATTTACTGTGTAAGATCTGTGTAGTTAAATGTTGTCATATTACTTCCGCTTCGTTCAATTTGTCGTAATCCCGTTTAAGGGAGGTAACTCTTAATGTTGAATGTAGTGAAAAGAAAAGAACAGTAAACGGCAGAAGACGCACGTGGTGTTTTGTGTTGATGAATTTTGCATGCGTTCAAGGTATTACATGGACATATAGAACACAGTGCATCAAACACACTTGCAACATCCAAATAAACATGTGTGAAAACAGTTTAGATTATAATCACACAGATCTATCTAATCATGCAAAGTAGGCCAACTCATCTTCCCTTCCGCCATGTTTGGATGTTTTTTTACCTACCTTACCAGCCTAAGGTACAGTGATGATAGCGAGGAAGAACCCGCCAATGCAGCACTTGAGCCAACATGTTCTCCTAGCAAGAAAACTATGATACAGCAACATCCTAAAAGCACAGCTACGGTAGCTGTTGTTACCAATGTTCCAAGTTTCAGTAACAAATAATAAACCTCCTTGTATAACTATTCATCCAATATTTTTAAGGCAAAATCCGTGTTAAATTATAATTTAAAGTAATTTACTAAAAACAATTTGAAATAGATCAACACCAGTTGTCCAGTTTTTGCACATATCTTGTCAATGACGCACTGCTGGTCGTTTTTTTGTAATATGTGTGAAACAATTCATAGCATTCATAGTCCATTAATTCAAAGTAGAATTTTCTCAAACAATTCTTTAACTTCATGGATGATTATGTTGATAATGGTCTATATATAACTATTCATTTAAAGCGATTTTCTATGTTATTTTTTAAAAGTTTATTACACAAATATTGAAAATAATGAACATGTCATGTTCGTTTGCTTTACAAGTTACAAAGCTAATGGGTTTTTTCCCATTTTGACCATGAAAAGAAATAAATATGAATATACTGACCTTAGATTAACATAATTAAAGTTTTCTCTATATGTAACCCTCCCACCTAAATGACATAATTTTCTCCGCATGTGTAAGCTAAAAACTTTCCAAATCCATCTGTTTGGTGTCTGTTAAATGACCCGTAGTCCAAGGACATTGACTGTTGCATTTTTTTCTTTCTAAGATCCACTGGCTTTAGAGATCTTAAATCTCGTTACTGTGCATCCTTAATTAGCGAAGAAAGATACCAACCTTAGTTCGCTACAGCTTTCATTATTGACACGCAATGCCTGATGCGATGTGTGATGAAATATGATAAATAGATATCACCAATAAAACCAGTCCACGCAATATTACTTGAAATATCCACAATAAAACCAGTCTACGCAATATTACTTGAAATATCCACAATAAAACCAGTCTACCCAATATTTCTTGAACTATCCACAATAAAACCAGTCTACGCAATATTACTTGAAATATCCACAATAAAACCAGTCTACGCAATATTACTTGAAATATCCACAATAAAACCAGTCTACGCAATATTACTTGAAATATCCACAATAAAACCAGTCTACGCAATATTACTTGCAAAAGCCTCCAACATCAAATGTCATAAAAACAGGAAAAGCCGCAATAAAATTGAAATTGAAGGACATCTTGCAACAAGCATTCCATCGAAACATAACAAATGGAAATAACCAAACCAACCAAGCATTGTACCTACGCTGGGCGCTTTATGAAACATCTGTCGTTTTGGGAATTCGTGTTTCTACCCAAAAATTAGGTCTCTTGTAAATTTCTATTCAACTATGATCTTTCAGAATAAATTTTTAAAATTCACTTTTTATATGTAAACAAATTATCTTTAGGAAAAATTTCAACGTTGGGATTGATCGAATATTAGAATTCTGATGATTGGAATTGTAGCACATATGATACACCTTGGATGGCCTACTAGAAATTGTTTACTAGAATACCAGTAAGTTATTGGGTTACGATTACATTACAAACTGAAGGACAAAGTGTCCGCGATATTTCCCAATATAACCTAGAGACTACGGCAATATCCGACTTAAGACTTACTTGGTCCGAATGAAATTTATTATGAATGTACATTTCTATGACCTAATGTAAGCCTTTGCTGATCTTGCTAAATCAACTAAAGTCTTTCATCAAGAAGTACCGCCTGTTGTTGAAAAGAATAGAATCGGTTCAGTGTTATGTCAAAATATAGACATTAAGTCAAGTCAATTTTAAGGGGTGTGTTTGCATGTTATGTAACTTGTGTTAATCGAAGTAAGACGTACGTGCACATATATATATGCGCCTGTTTTCATTTAAAATTATATATGGTCATATTGTAGGGGTTTGAAAATGACTGCGTGATATTTCCATTTTTTCAAACATGATATGAGGGGTGCCCCATGTAAAGTTATTCGCAATTAGAAAACTTTACATATCAAGATTTAATGTTTTAATCTTATTCTTTCAACCTTCGGGAACTGGGCTCTGTTGTATTTCAGTATATTGATCCCCATTCAGTGTCACCTTTGTTTTCCATTTCGTGTGTCATGAACTCAATGAGATCGAGATCAAAAACGGTTTTCATGATGACAACATGCAAAATGAAGACAGGTGTAGAATATAGAAATGCAAGTTTATTTGTAAGCATATAGGTGTATCAGTGACTTAACCCGCAATAGGATAAAAATTAGGCAATTAGTAATATTGTAGATTTAGCTAATATTCAAGCGTTAACAACACATTACAGAAAATATAGTTAATTTCTGTCTATTTAGAACAAACTGCAGAACATTGCCTGAGTATGAAACAGTGTTGAATAGTACTCAGTTGGTGTAACGATTCAATCTCGTCGTGCACTCAAAATGTTTATGCAATCATTGATTTTAATTTCTAAAAAGGCTAATGGTGCATTCATACAGTTTATAAGCGTTCGAATCAAACTAATTTTAATTTTTAAAGATCTAACTTTTTGAAGACACATTCAACTTCAATGATAAAACACAATGTTCATGTACACATCTCAGTCATATAAGAATCAGTTTCATCGACAAAACGAAGTTTTCATGTACAAGTAACAAACTTATAATGTACAAACTTATACACACGTTTATGATAAAAATCCAGTTTATAAGATAAATAAACAGTCTCCTTGTGAATACACACCTAGTCATTGAAAAACATCCAGATTCATCGCTGAAAATCAGGCCTTTGGACAGACATACTCAGTAACAAACCATATTGATGCAAAACTCAGTTTGGTTGGAACTTACAGTGTTGCTGTTACAAACTTTGATGAGGAAATAATGAGGTTTCTAAATAAAATACAGTGTTCATGACATATATAAACCAAATGAAATTGTAAAATAGGTTTTATTATTGATAAAACAATCAGTGTCGTCGACAAAACAACGTGTTTATGTACACACATATCCTCAGTAACAAAAACGTACTAAAAATAATCAAATACAGTTTTCACACTCGAAAAGCCGTCAAATTTGGCATGAAGATAGTTTGATAAATATTCTTAATGTTGGTGTGTTTAGATTTTTCTTTATTTATCAAAGATACCTAAAAGTTCGTAAAATTCAAATATTTTGACGGACAGTTTGTCGCAGCAAGACATTGTTTTTCAGGCCTATAGGCTAGTCTGTAGACAGAATAGAAAGAAATTTGGAGATAATACGCATAAAGGCCTTTTATTTTACAGCATGGATTTTGGTGGAAGTTTGGCTTATGAATATATAGATATTGAAAATTTTCCTCCACTTTTCCTCTCGAGCATCAAATAGTTCACGTTCAGTTATTAAATATTGCCTGCCGTTCACCGCTCCTACGGTGTGGTTTTCATACACATTTACAACACTTGTTAATTTACAAAATGTACAGCTACTTATTACTGCACTCGGACTGAAGAATATTAACGCTTTCCTATATATTTTGTGACTGGAGTCCCAAAGAGTTTTTGTTTATTACAGTTTAGCCCGAATAGGTAGATTCAACTAACGAGAGAAAGTTACATGTTGGTCAATGTGAAAAAGTGATATACTTGCATTACAAGGAATTAGTATATATCGTGTCCTAACTAATGTACGCCGACATTTCCTAACGTTTCAGGCAATAGCAAGGCAAAGTCATGCGCCCTATACTATGATGTTATGCTTCTGCCATTGAAAAATATCTATCAACCTATGGAATAACAAATAATCATTATCAGATGAAATACAGGCTAACGATAAAATCAAATTGCATCAAAGAAGACTAAAATACCATACTTGACTTAACTCCGTCAGTAGCTTGCATTAGCTCAAATCATACACTGTTGCCTTAGATTTTGTTGCAGTGAATTATAACGGTGATAAAATTCAATCGCATATTGTACTTACTGTCATTCCGGTAAAAAAAATTATTTCAAAGATTTTTTTTTCATTATCACGTTTGTCATGTTTTAACTTTTCCTCTGATATTTTGATAGATGGCGATTTTTTCTACACAAAATTTAATTCAATTTAATATTCTAAAATCCCTTTAGCGTTTAAAGTTTTATACTCAATCTATTTGTTGCCGACAAACATTGTAGTTCGAGTCTTTCTTTCTTTGTTGAGTATAATAAACACATTAGGATGTATTGCTAAGATAACAGTTAAAATCACAAATGAGGTTTATTAAGGGTCCAGAGTCGAATTTCACGTTCTAAAGTTGAAAAGTATTTAATAAAACATAAACTTTTATGTTATAGCCACACAGTATAAGGCGTCTGCTGTTTTAAAAATCGTTGCCGCCGACAAGATGTGTGGCCCTCTTGGAATCTATAAAATGTCAAACTAAAAGTATAGGAAGGAGGGCTGAGCGAAAGGCGCGGGAAAACGGAACTTTCATTCAATAAGACTGTACAGGCAAAACAATATACACAAACTGTATATAGACACGCACTCAACAGACCAGTCTCGGGGAGAAAGATTAATTATGACCTGCATAACACTACGTATTGTAAGCTTCCTGGAAATCACCATTATTGTGTCAAATTTCGTTCGAATACCATGACGTCATAAGCACGAGCAGATATGACGTCACAAAGCGTTATGAACACAGTGCAAGTGAGCGGGAAACCTTGCAATACCGTATTTCCTCGAATAGACGCCGGGCCTCGAATAAACGCCGGGTCTCGAATAGAGGCCGGGGGTATGACTGTTTTAAGTAAATACACGCCGGGTCTCGAATAGAAGCCAGGTCTCGAATACACGCCGGGTAATAAGTTGATTTATTGATGTTCCCTTAGTGTGTAATTTTGTGACCTGGACGAAATTTGCTACTTAAATGTGAATAGACGCCGGTCTCGATTGGACGCCGGGTCTCGAATACACGCCGGGGGTAAAGGGGGTCTGAAAAAATAGGAAATTTTATTCGAGGAAATACGGTACCTTTATAAACACTGATATTTCGGATCTCATATTTCTTGTTACTCTCGCTTTTCGATCAAATTTACATACGAGTAATAAAAAACACCATCCAAATTGGGAATGGCAACGTCGGATAATTATCGTACGAGCAAGATGTGATAAATATCTTTCTCTAGAAATATAACTTCTTGCTTTCAGTCACTCGGCAGCTTTAGTAGCCTATTGTTTGTACAGAATTAAAATATAAAAAATAATATCTTGAAATTATTCTATGATAATTTCTACTATATTGATAACAATTTTACATTAAAATTGCGTAGAAAGAAAAGTCAAAATTATCCGTGAGTTGACTAAATAATAATTCAGGCCGGCCACTTTGATGTTTTTAAATTAGTAGATCTAGATTTAGGCTATAAATTGTCATTAAAATTGTGAAATGGGGTCTTGTTCTCCATAAGTGTTTTAGAATAAACAGAATAAAAATATTTTCAAAGAGATATGTCACACTTTTTAACAAATTGTTTGTTTGTGGAGAGTGATATAAGCGGTGTCGCATTCACTTAGGTAAACAATGTTATGACTATACGTACAAACTAACATCTTATATTCTTATCAAAATATGGTAAATGGCGTCTTAAAATTCATCTCTGATAATTTGATGGTCATTGTTGATAATTCCATGTCAAACTTTTAAAGAAACTCTTCACCGTGTTGTTTGAAAAGTAGGTTTTGATCTGAGTCGGCCACTTTCATTTTACAAGATCTTGTCACGACTCAAAATGTTAAACAATGTTTAAAAGTATGCAAATGTGGTCTTTTTTTCATATTATGTTATGACAAATACATTTATAACAATTTGAAACAAATATTGGACAATTTTTAACAAATCGTCAGTTTGTTACAGAGAGGAGAATGTCGCCTTTTATGGCCGCTTCACTCAACAAGTTCACGGACGGACATTCTCAGTGATTAGAATTGAGATTTTATTTGTTTCATTTGATTTAAAAGTGTACACATGTATATTTGTTCTTCATATTATATCAAAAGAAAGACAATGAAAGTATTTTCAAGCAAATATCTCTCACTTTTTTAAACATTTGTTCATTCAACATTCTAGCTAACAGGTTGGGTTTTTCCCAAGATTAAAAATAGACAACTGCGATAAACAGGATAAACTAAGATAAATATAACTCGCTAATTTGTCTAACTTAAAACTTTATTCTTATTTACAAATATACAAAATATACAAACAATATCAACTAACTTTGTTCAGTCTGACAAGGCCTGCTGAATGAGATGTATTTTCCTGTCAGTGACGCAGATCTCGCGGCCACTGACCAGTCTCATTCTTGTAGCACAGTTGTCGTTGACTGGATAAACGTGAAACATGGGGGAAACCTCTTCTTCCATCTGCAGATCTACTTTACACAAGAGTTGCCCCCTCTCCACGTCTATGAAGCCCACCCTCCCCCTCCCCACATCCAGCACCAGCCCGAAGGTGAGGGTGAACTCTACACCAAGTGTGGGGAGAGACAGAGAGACACACTCACCAACCTGATGTCTCTCACTGTCCTCCTGATCTCTCCTCCTCACCTGGATACAGAGACGGTCGGGTGATAGGGACAGAATTCCGTCACAGACACACAGACGGAGTCGGGTAGACCAGAAACACACAACCCCTCGACCATGTTGCTCCTCCCCATCTTCACCCCCATCTGCAGCAGGGTCAAGCATCTCTCCCTCCGTGTCAGTGTGGAGCTGGTCTCCCAGTAGGAGGGGGGAGTAGTGAGAGGGGAGGAGGAGGGAGGGACGGGGACGGGACTGCTACAAGTCCCAATGAACCTCGAGAACTGACCAGGACTCTTTCTGTCTCCACTCCACTCCAAGTTTGTCAGGACTCGACCGAAGTCTTCAACTTGTAGCAACCTGTGTACTCTCTTTGAGTTGAGAATCATCGCCCGGCCTGAAATATACAAGTTTATTGTTATTAAACATATACAAATGACATCTTAAAATCTTTATTTTTGTATTTCAAACATTTTGATGTAAGAATAATTGGTAATTGTCAAGATTTTTTAAAACTTTGTTTAACCGCTCAAACTAACAACTTGACAACACTTTTGGAGCTTATTGTCGACTTTATTAACAAATTATATCATCAAAACATTTACAAATGGCATCTTAAAATGTTTATTTTTATATTCCAAACATTTTGATGGTAAAAAATTTCATAATTGCTTAACAAAATTAAAATTTTGTTTAACCGCTCAAACTAAGAAAAAGGCTGACATTTTTCTAGAGCTGATTATTATGAAAATTAACAATTATTGTTATTAAAACATAAACAAATGGCATCTTGAAATGATTATTTTAATGTTTGGAATAATTTCATAAGAAAATTATCGATCTTTGTGACAAAAAATATAAACTTTGTTTCACTCGGCAATACACAATAAATCTACAGTTGATTTTACCGACAGCCAAAAATGGATCAGTTTTCATTGAGCGCAGGACAAATTGTTGTTATCAAAACTTATACAAATGGCATCTTAAACTGTTTATTTTACTATTTCAAATACTTTGATCACAAAATATTTGATAATTGCGAAAATAAATTAAAACTTTGTTTGGCTCTCAAACTGAAGGATAATTGAACTGCTTTCTCAGAGCCGAGAGTCGCGGTCTGTAAATAACAGCAATTATTGTTGACATTTGTTGTCTAAATATGTACAAATGGTATCTTAAAATGTTTATTTCACTTTTTCAAATAATTTTATGAAGAAACATTAATATCCGGATTTCTTTTTAAAAAATTTCTTTACCGCTTAAACTGACAAATTAGCTCCTTTTCGAAAGCTTATTGTCCTGTAATAAACAGGTCTTGCTATCCAAACGTAAACAACTCCAAATGTTCATTTCATTATTACATATTATAAACATCACAGGGGCAAAAAATCTAAACTTTGTTTCATTCTCTAATTCACATTTGGCTTTTTATTGCTGACAGCTTGTTTTTTAAATGAATTCTGATTTTTTCATTATATTTAAGTAATCTCTGTATATCTATTATATTAATAATGATATCTTAGAATTTATATTTTACTATTTGAAATAGTGTCAAGATAATATATGTGAATTATTTACAACCTTTTCTGACCATTTTCTGACTGTCCTGTAAATTAAACTTACTAAACGTATATAAATGCTATTTGTAAATATTGACTTCATCATTTGGAATATTTTTAATAAAACAATATGCTACAAATTTGCCACTAAAACTGAATACTAATCAAGCTATTTTCTCAGATTATATAGAGTAGCAATAATTTCTAATATCTTTGTTTTCAACTTAATCATCAACGATATCTTAGAGTTTTTAAGGCAATATTTTCTCCAAGTAGATACAAATGACATCCTGATATGTGGATTTCAAGATTTTAACTGTTGTGATGAGAAACTCGTTATTAGTTGTGACAATAAACGTAAACATTACTCTTCACTCTGCCGCTTTCCAAAATAGATCAGTTTTCATATAACATTAAAGCAATTGTTTGTAATGACAAACGATACTTCTAGTAATGATATCTGCTGAATTATTCTCAACTATTTTTACATGGATACCTAGGAGCATTTGAGGTTATTCCAGTGCAATTGTAATTATTAACAAACAATCAATAATAATGAATGCCCCTAAAACAAGTATAAAAATTGTGGATTTCCGAGACACGAACTTTAAGGACACGCCAGTCATTATCTGGAACTGAGAAAATGTGTCACAGGACCGATGATCAGTTATATTGTAGGTAATTCATCTACATTATTCATGTAGGAATTGTTTCAAAATATTACAGATCAATTATATTTTTAACAAAATGTGCTTATCTTTTGTCTTCTTACTTTTTTAAAAAGTGTAATTATTTACATTCGCTATATAGGAAAATTGTGTAAAAATATTGCAGGTAAAAAACATATTTTCTAACAAAATGTGTATTTAATTTGGCCTATTATATCATTGAAAGGTGTATTTTTGTGCGGGGTATGAGAAGTTGGTTTACATTGCCTACCAGAATCACTTCGTCACTATCCAATGCCACATTTAATTTCAAGAGATAATATTTCTTTTTATTTGCGGGACAGGTAATAGAAACATGATGACACAAGGGGTGTATACGAAATACAAGCGAGCTATCATCAGCGAGTGAGAGATAGCAAGCCAGCTGTTTTATCTAATGGGTAATATTTTTACACATGCGACCTTTCACCTCGTCGCTTCTCTCCGCGATTATCGGCTTTTAGATTAGTCTGAAGAAAAAGCCAAGAGAAAAATTACCCTAATTTCCTTAAAGTGACACAGAGTATGTTTCAAAATTCTGTATTTGCTTAGGTAATATCCAATATACCATGTGTCCTTCTTAAAGTTCAAATCATGTCGAAAACATTTAATTTTCAGCTCTTTGAAGCCAAAATTATTATATTTAGTTGTTTTCATAATAATCAACTAACGGCAATATAAATGTAATGATGTTGAAATTCAATGTCCCATTTGCTTGTATAACACTTATGTGATATGCTTCACTCAACTATATCATATCTGTCGTTGTGTCCGATGTAGAGAAGTTTCCGAAATTACTTTTGTCACAATCACAAAACACAACTCGAAGCTGTTAATTCTCACTATACTGAACTGATAAGCCTTAAATTGTAGTTTTCAGATACAACAAGTTGTTTTCGAGATAATAGCACCATTTTCAAAGTTTGATATATTTGATCCAAACAACATACACTGTGACACTTTAATGGCGCTTTATTCGAACTTGTAAATAGTTGCACTGTTTTGGCTAACTGAATCAGCTCTCCACAAGTTTTCGTCTTTATCAAATATATGTATAAAATATTCATTTAAAATATCCACCTTTTTCATGTATGTTAAGCTGATTTCCAGCCTAAACACCTGTCAAACCGGTGCCCGATATTTAAAAGTGAATGACCAACACAAATGACATAATATACTGAAATAATCCCATGGCCCTGCTAGGTGGTATTTGACAAGCCATTGTTCAATGTCGCGCTGTTAAAAATATATAGAAATTATTAGCGAGGCAAACTCTATGTTATATAATCTTGGACAACTTTCGGTGGTTAAATCTCCGACAAGTACAATTGAAATCCCAACGTTAAGTAATGCTAAGCAACCTGTCACATCAACTGTTGACTGCTTATTATCCTCCTAAGGTATATATGTTACAGTTAATATGTATAATCAGGGAATATGTATAATCCCTGAAAATTTCAGTGAGTATGTATATTCCCTGATTCACTCAGTGAGTATGTATATTCCCTGAAATTTTCAGGGATTATACATATTCCCTGATAAAAGTCAGCAAATATTATACATATTCCCTGAATGCTTATAAATGAGATACCAACACAGTTTACAGTTGTTTTCTTTATTATATTTCAACCCTAGACATGTCACACATGACACATGACACAGGACACAGTTGTTTCAAATATGTATTCATCAGTTGTACCAAAAGAAACATCTCATGACATTTCTGATGTTTTCATCAAACTAATTTATAACATCATGAAATAACTAGACACAGTTGTTTCAGATATCTGTCATCAACACAGGGTATAAATTGTACAAAATGCCATATGCATGTATCGCATGAAACTTCTGACATGGATATCAGACTAACTTTTGTTAGAAGACTGGATGTTGTAAGGCCGACCTTTGCATCGGAACCGAGAGGAGCAGCAAAGGGAGTTCTATTGATACCGCTATGACAACTTGAGTTCTTCTGAAACTGGAAAAATTTCAAACCAACAGTACATTCAGTTGTGTTGTTGTCGGATAACCAGGCATTGAGCATATCCTTTACATCGCAGTTGGCTCTCTCTACAGAACCTTGAGACTGTGGATGTCTGGGCTTGCCATGAACAATGACAAGACGTGGCCATATAGTTGTTTCAGTTCAACAATAATCTGAGCAGTGAATTCTGACCCATTGTCACCTTGGAGGATAGATGAAGCGCCTAGCATAAAAGAATATGTCTAACATATAGCCATGATTAAAGTTAGTTCTTTGATCACAATAATTAATTAATGCATTAATTAGTCCGAAAAATAATGACTCTCTCAATATAAGTATTAATCAAGCAACGATAAAAGACAGTTCTTTGATCTCATTAATTCAGTTATACACTAATTAGTCGGGAAAAAATCCCTAACAATAGCGAACATGTGTAATATTTAATGGATATTATCAGGGAATATTTCATAATGTTAAAAATTATATCAAAATAAGAACATTTATTATAAATCATGTTTCATACATGCATATGTGTATGTGGTTATATGTTGTTAAGGTATAATAGATGAAGAAAACAACTGTAAACTGTGTTGGTATCTCATTTATAAGCATTCAGGGAATATGTATAATATTTGCTGACTTTTATCAGGGAATATATATAATCCCTGAAAATGTCAGGGAATATACATACTCACTGAGTGAATCAGGGAATATGTATAATCACTGAAATTTTCAGGGATTATACATATTCCCTGATTATACATATTAACTGTAACATATATACTAGAAAGCACTTCTGTACCTTGCTCCTACAAGTGTGTTCGTGCTTTCTAGGTTAACTCCCGCATCATATACCTTCCCTGGGATCACATAACAAGAGTCACTTGAAAAAGGGGCCCTTTGTTAGTATTGTAAACACACGTCAAAATTAATATTTTCATATCATATCGAGATCTTTCGTAAATAGCATATTTTTGTTAACTTTACCCCATGTAAAAAATGCAAACGCCTGTTCGTTCAGCCAATATCGCCTTAGTCAACGGTCAGAGATTTCGTCATTTTATACATACATACATACATGAAAACATTTGTATAGCGCTGATTCCAACAACATTGTCACTGCTCAGCAGCGCTTGGAGTAAAGCTACAAAGAAAAGTCACATTCAATCACATACTAGAAGGGAATGCTTCTTGGAATAACCAAGTCTTCAGATGTGACTTGAAGCAGACCAGGTCTTCAGCAGATCTCAACTGAATGGGTAGTTTATTCCATAGGCAGGGTCCAGCAATTTGGAACGATCGATCGCCGTAGGTGCGAGATTTTGATGAAGGTAGTTTCAGGAAGCATTGATCTTCAGATCGCAGACTTCTGTTCGGTTGGTATTTTACCAACATGCTAGAGAGATATCCAGGTGCAAGATTGTTCAGACACTTATAAACTAGCAACAGTACTTTGTATTGGATTCTGTATTTCACCGGAAGCCAATGAAGCTCTTTCAAGACTGGCGTTATGTGTTCACGCCGTCTGGTACGAGACACGACACGTGCAGCCATGTTCTGAACACGCTGTAGTGAACTGACAGTATGTTGTGGAAGACCATACAATAGTGCATTGCAGTAGTCTATTCGCGATAGAACAAGCGCACGGACAAGGGCAGATGCGGTACTGCTGTTTATATATTTCCTTATGAGACCGATGTTGCGTAGGTGGAAATATGATGACCTGCAAACCGTGTTAACATGGGATTCCATGGACATGGTCGAATCAAACGTTACACCCAGATTTCTAGCTTCCTGACTGGGGGTGATGACGTGACCGTCGATGTTGATTGCTTGGAAAGAGATGGGTTGTTTGAGGCGTTTCGGACTGATAACTAGAAATTCGGTTTTGTCCCCATTCAGTTTTAAGAAATGTGACGTCATCCAAGATTTGATTCTACCAATGCAGGTCTCTATAGATATAACAGAATCCATAACTGACTGATTGTTCGAAGGTTGAAATGCAATATAGAGTTGCGTGTCGTCGGCGTAAAGGTGAAAACTGATATTTAATGGCCGTATGATATCTCCCAGGGAAGACGTATATATGGTATATGTATTCGGCCTTTCAATCTCTTAATAAGCTGTTAAAGAGCCACTCCGCGGGTTGACGGAGTCACACATGCCAAACTAAATCAATGTCGTCATTTGATCATTTTAAAGCTAATTGGTTTTGTACAATACGAAGGTAGAAAGTCGCAATTATGATCGAAAACCGGACAGTGGCGGCGTCAAACAGCCAAACGTAAATTTGGAGACTTATCTAAAGCCGCCAGGTCAGTTTGGAGTTGATAGAGTTTGTTAGGTTATATAACTAGTATCCATGTAAATTGAACATGTGATCTCTGCCTCTGTGTATTTATAAGGCTGTTTTTAGATTTCCATGGAGAAACAGTATTTGTCATATATTTGTCTTTTGGAGAGGAAAAGTTAAGATGTTTTGAATTTACATCATAACATATGACATTTAGGTTCGTATCAAAGCCAAATAATATGTTATGAAAATCACGGACTGGCTCTTTAACCCTCTAGCTGTCAATATATAGATAAGTTGATAAAAAGTGAAATGTTTGTTTGCAGTGTTCATATTATGTAAACACGTCAAAATTCATATTTTCTCATTATATCGATTAAAAATTCTTTCGTAAATAGCATGTTTTTGTTAACTTTACTACATGTGAAAAAATGCAAACGCCTGTTCATTCAGCCGATATTGCCTTAGTCAACGGTCAGAGATTTCGTCATTTTATATATTCGGCCTTTCAATCTCTTAATAAGCTGTTAAGCTCTCTTTGTCCAGCATCCAGCATGTGGCATGTAAAACAAGTTACATAGCAATAGATTGGGTGTAATGTAATATGTATCTGCTTAAAGTGACATACAGTATGTTTCATGAAGTTTGTATGTGGCTCAAATAGAGCCAAAATATTATATGACCTCGGTTTAGTTCAAATCCCCTATCTTGTTTTCAATTGTAACTTAAAAAAAGTCATATAAATGTTAAGAATTCGACGTTCAGCGTCCTATTTAGAGTATATTAGTTTAGTGACCTATTAAACAATACTAACTATATTTCTCGTTGTGTTTGTTATAAGTTTCCAAAATCACAATTGAGTCATTGTCCGGTTTTCGATCATAAACATCACCCTTTTCCCTGTTTGTTGCAACTATGCTAACTGATAAGCACTGATATGTTAATTTTCTAAAAACAGCCACTATTTGTCGATAAAATAACAACTTTTTAGGAATTTTGACACATTTGACCCCAACAACATACTCAGTGCCCCTTAAAATACGTAAAGTGGTTCTCTCTCTTCAGACTCGGTTAAGACAAAACTTGCTGTCGGACCTGCCTGTGCACCTTTCCTGTAGCCAACTCTGACATTGTAAACCCAATCCTGGACACAGTTTGGAGTTGAGTCTCCACGAAAGGGTCCTAGGGATGAACTCTGCCGTGTACTCCAAGTTGTGAATGTACCATCGGCTCTGGGATAAACATTGTACCATGTACCATCACGCTAAATAAAATAAATGTGGTCGACCAAAAACAACAGTCTACGGTCTCTTCTTAAATTCTTCTTCCTTTGTCTCAGAGGTTTGCGTGTCCAAAATATCATCAATTCTGGTCATTCCATCTTTCTGGTTTATTAAACATACATGTTTCCAATGCGTGACAATTAGAAATAAATAGTTGCGTTTGTAAAATTTCCGGGATTCAATGTTATTCAACACCTGCAAATTTAGTTAAAAACCGATGGCGTTTTGAAACGCAAATATTTATTGATATAGTAGCATGACCGTTAGTTATTAGCAGTATAAGAGCGAACTCTGTTTTTCGTACTTTTTTGTGTGGAAAAGACTTTGCGACTATTCTATTTCTGTTTAAAGGTGTAAACAAATGTGAATTCCCAGCATAATTTACATTGCAAACATCGTACGGATAATACCAATTGTGGCATTCACAACAGCGAGATCTTATAACATACTTGTTTAATTTGAGGCCGAAATCTGTAACTATAAAATTCATAGAAATATATCGCAAAACCTAAAAAACAATAGTTTTAAACTAGCCTTGACCTTAGACCTTAAGTGTTCCATGACAAATCAAGCGATCAGATTTCTGAACCATAATTGGCTGATTTAGAGAGGGGGTGCGTAATCACTTCATCATTCAATTTTCTTTAAATTCTCTCTAGATGCAGGTTATGATCAGTAAGATTTTTGTTGTTTCAAATAGTTGGGAAAGAGGTAAGTGTCTGTTAACGTTTTTGTTTTGGTCGCCTGTCGTTACTGAGCGGCTTCCTTTCCGTTAATCTCTGGCTACATGCCTGAGGGTGCAACAATGTTGAAATATCCAAACGTCGTCGGCCACATGTTGCTAGCTCCGCTCTAAAACTGGCCCTCCCCTTCAAGATAACGGAATAATAAATAAAGTATTAACCTGTCTGTATAATAATCAAGTGAACATATGGTCAAATGATTCCGTTAAAAAATCAATCTTGCAAACATTTGTGTTTGAGTTGCTCTGACTGCCACTGACCTGTGTCTGACTGTCAGTGTCATAGTAATGCGATAATGATCGGTTTAGCAGTTTCATACATTGACCAGTTTTGTATGGAATAAGAAATATATTATTTTGCTTAACGGAAGAGATAAATACAGTAAAATGATTTAGTAAATGATATTTAAGGATTTAGCAATCAGGCTAAAGTTGTGCATCCATAATTTCATTGTCTTCCCCATGCAAAACTAGTGTATTTTCAAAAATCGCTAACTTCATGGGCTGATAACTCAAACACCTAAAGGAAATTTAAGGAAAACACTCTGTCGTGATAAAATGCACCTCCACCCCATCCCCTCTTATCCTTTGAATCAGACCTATATAATAATTATATCCATAAGAAAGAAGGAAGTATTCCTGTGGTAGGCGATGTACTTAATTCGGGTGTGGTCTTTCTACAATCATTTTCAAAGAATCTATCACACTGAGCTGCCTTTTAAGCGTGCGTTTCCCTCCTAGATACCATAATGCTTATTATTTTTTATTTTGGTTGCCAACCTGTCAATCGCTTAAATTTTATTGTTAATAACTTAATAGGAGGTTAAATTGAGTGCAGTCTCTTTATACCTACATATAGTTGTGTAATGATTTATCATTAGTATCGATGTTTGTATCGCTACCACACACACTCTAGACAATATATCAGGATATTTATATCACCAGGGTCCAAGATACATTGATTTATTGATCTACCGATAGTAAAAACTATATAAAACGTTATTTGTCTAAAAAATAACTATTTAAGCTGGCAAACTTTTATTCTACTTACTGAATAAGACAAAGAACAGATTTACAACATTGCTGACTTTCTATCCCAAACAATCATATCGCAGCTTCTTTTGCAATTCTCCCATGATATATCGTCTCGTCTCGCCTAATAAAACTGGAGTCGGATGTATCGTCTGGGCAGTAAGCCCACAATACTCAGGTCTACCTATATTGCACATAGGTCTACCTAAATGATACACAGGTCTACCTAAATGTGAACATGTCTGCCTACATGCTACACATGTCTACCTATATTATACACAGGTCTACCTACATGACACATAGGTCTACCTACATGATACACAGGTCTACCTACATGATACACAGGTCTACCTACATGACACATAGGTCTACCTGCATGATACACAGGTCTACCTAAATGATACACAGGTCTACCTAAATGAGAACATGTCTGCCTACATAATACACATGTCTACCTACATAATACACAGGTCTACCTACATGATACACAGGTCTACCTACATGATACAAAGGTCTACTTGTATGATACACAGGTCTACTTACATGATACACAGGTCTATCTACATGTCACACAGGTCTACCTACATGATACACATGTCTACCTACATGATACACAGGTCTACCTACATGATCCACAGGTCTACTTACAAGATACACAGGTCTACCTACATGATACACAGGTCTACTTACATGATACACAGGTCTACCTACATGATACACAGGTCTACCTACATGATACACAGGTCTACCTACATGATACACAGGTCTACCTACATGATACACAGGTCTACCTACATTATACACAGGTCTACCTACATGATACCCAGATCTACTTACATGATACACAGGTCTACCTACATGATACACAGGTCTACCTACATGATACACAGGTCTACTTACATGATACACAGGTATACTTACATTATACACAGGTCTACCTACATGATACACAGGTCTACCTACATGATACACAGGTCTACCTACATGATACACAGGTCTACTTACATGATACCCAGATCTACTTACATGACACACAGGTCTACTTACATGATACACAGGTCTACCTACATGATACACAGGTCTACTTACATGATACCCAGATCTACTTACATGATACACAGGTCTACCTACATGATACACTGGTCTACATACATGATACACTGGTCTACCTACATGATACACAGGTCTACTTACATGATACACAGGTCTACTTACATTATGCACAGGTCTACTTACATTATACACAGGTCTACTTACATAATACACAGGTCTACTTACATGTCACACAGGTCTACCTAAATGATACAAAGGTCTGCTTACATGATACACAGGTCTACTTACATGATACACAGGTCTACCTACATGATACACAGGTCTACTTACATGATACACCGGTCTACTTACATTATACACAGGTCTACTTACATTATACACAGGTCTACCTGCATGATACACAGGTCTACATACATGATACACAGGTCTACTTACATGACATTCAGATCTACCTACACGATACACGGGTCTTTTTACATTATACACATGTATACCTACATGTAGGTTCGTGGGGGAAAAACTACCAGGGCTAAAATTTGAAAAGGGACAATAGAACTAAGGTTAACTTCATTTCCATTTCAATTCTGTTACTATCTTATTATCTTTTCAAATTTTTAATACGTATAAAAAAATATTTATTGATGTCATTGTGATAACAGAGCTAAATGATTCAAAGATAAGTGTAAATTTCAACAAAATCCTCTCAAATGTGGGAAAAATGTTTGTTGCAACTTTGAGGTATTGTATGTATAGATTTTTAAATAACGCAGGGAGTTAATTTATATTATGAATTCATTAGACACAACTCTTCATTCCTTGTGATGAAAAAATGATTCATTTGATTGGTCTGAAATTTGACACAGACTCGAGAAAATCTACCAGTTATGTGGAAATGTATTCTCAAAATTCAAATCTGTACTTTTCTTGTAGGAACTTAATATGAAAGAACATCCAGTTGGTGGCCACTGCTTGATTTTGGGACATTTTTGTGATATTTCTTCGTGATTTTATAACAAACCTGTTTGATTCAGAAACCTGAACAATGAGATCGATCCCCTCTAAATCTTTAAAACAATCTAAAAGAATACTTTAAATGAGGTTAAATAATAAATTGGAACAGTTATTTCAATGATATACTTTTTATGATTACATGACTAACACACAGCACACAATTCATGGAATAGTTAATTCTTATAGATAGCTTCATGAGCTACAGCGCCAATGGCTACATTTTTCCTAATAAGCATTGCTTTTCATAACCTTAAGTCCTTAAGCTCTCAAACTTTTCAATTCTCAATTTATATTTATTTTGATGTTTATGAGCTTCTTTTACAAATTTCAAGCAACAAAATACTACCCTTAGAAACATGATTTCAAGATTGTGAATGGTAATGCGTTGATGACATAATGTATGATGGGACTGGTTCCTTGAATTTCTTAAATGAATACCGACAAAGAGCCAGCTTTTTAAGACCAAATGGGAATAAATTATGTTCAAGGCGCTATCAACAATCTCATATAAAGCATCAAAACAAAATTTCTTTTCTGTAAAGAGTCTAACCCTTTTTACATTTTTTATTTTAAATCATTATATCTTGTTTTGTCAACAGGAATGATGCCATTCTGAGACATGACAAGTCTCGGTCCACATGATAGAAATAATGATTTGAACATGAAGCAATGGACAAAGTGTCACAAGTGTCACTTACAAGCCTTATTTTGCTCAACACTATTGAAGCCATGGAAAAGGATATTTACCATTCAGTAAATAATGTTTCTTTTGATTGTTTTATTGAGTGTCTCATAGTTAACTTCTTAATAAACTATCTCTATGCACAGAACTGATTGACAGGAATTGGACCAGGACAACCCTAGCTGATAAATGTAGATATTATAGGCAAACTAATCTTATGAAAATTGTGCTATTAATTTTTACACACATCGAATAATTCAAATCAAGAGAAAGCATCTAAGTTTATCAATACTTAAGTCAATTTTCAATTAACTACTGTGTATCCCCAAAAAGGAGCTGGACCTTCAGGTAAAGATAACCTTCATTAAGGCCCATTTTTTACTCGCATGTAGAACACAAACTTATACATGTTGGATGTTATGAAAACATCAAGCCATGTGTTATTGACGGATCTGTTAAAATTATCTACATCATTCAGGTAAATTTCAATGTCAGGATTATGAATAAGTTAGTGTAGAAAGTATTTACTGCCATGATAATAGCTTAAATCAATTGAGTGAAAATAATTAAATTTTAGGCCTTATGTGCAAGGTGTGTAGCATTGAAACTTCTGTAGAGATTGTAAAGAAGCAGCTGACGAGGTCGAGCTATATCCCCCGCAAATGGCACAACTTCTTTCAGGTATTGTATTGATCCCTTGCTGCACGTGCTTTGGCAGAAAATGCATTTGGATGAATCCCTCGTTTCCGTCCCTGAACACAACGTAAACTTTTTGGGCCATTGTTTTTGGTAAATTTACACTTTTGAGCAAGCCTTTCTTTAAACTACAGGTATGTATCATGAAAAAAATTGACCTGTTTCGAAAAATCTATTTCGCATGAATGTCAAGTTTCTTTTTTTCAGAGTTTAGTTGATACTATCATGTTCATTGTCTTGTATCATAATATACAAATAGTACAAACTTAATTATTAATTAATCAATTATGTCAATGCAAAAGAAGAATTAAAAGATTGTCAAATTTGATTTACTGATTCTCTACATATCAATTATCAATTCAACATCATACTGAACATTGAAATGCAATGAGGAAATATCTTGAATTAATCTGATTGAGAGTATCCTTATCAAATGTTTGATGAATAGTGATAAAACATTTTTCAACTTTTTCCATGACAATAAAAAGAATAATTCAAAATTTATGTAATAGTGATATTTTTATTTATATATTTATAAATTGAAATAAATAATTCCCTCTTCTGGAGTGACATCAACCTTCAAAAAGTATTTGTTATATTCAGAGATTGTTAATGTTGAATTTCTCTGTTTACCTATATGTAGGTTTACTTAAATTGTTCATTGTATAAACTGTGCATTTCAAATTTTTCAACTGCCTTAATCTTCGTCTTCTTCTTGGTCACAAGACAAAATATTGATTCTCTGATGAAATTATTTTTATGAATAAATTAATTCTTTTTTTGTTTTTGTTATTCATTACTTGTAATAAGGACTAATACTAGAAGATAAAATAAATATTTTAGAATCAGAAAATTAGCGATAAAATGAATAAGGTGTTTTTCAAGATTTTCATTCATAAATCAAGACATGATCGCACAAACCATGCTCATGTAGCTTTGAAGCACTGTTGTCAATCATAGTCGAAATGGAGACAATTTCGCGAGGAAATGGGCGTGGCTTAAATCATATCAGCATTGCTGAAGAGCGTCAATTTGTTTGTTTTGGATATCCAGGGATTGTATAGATGAATATACTCTTTAAATGTTTTCCACACTTTAAACTGTGTTCATGAGGGAATATTCACAGTAAATACATTTTTAATTTTCTGAAGGAATGCAACCGAACCGCATTGCTAAAACTCCCGAGATATGTTCCCGATATTTTTAATTTCGTTTTTGTCTAAATGATTTCGTTTGGATTGTCACCTAAATAAATAGAGCAAAATTATTCAATAGGATAGTTTATGAATTCTATTTCTATAATTCATATTTATATATTGTATGAGACGATAAGACAACAGTTTATCTTCAGTTTTGTATGTATTTGCAAATAGGCTGTTCAGACTAAGATTTTACCTACCAAAAACTGATACTGTGTGCGGACTAATGAAAGAAACCGTAATTTCAGTTGCAAAGTTGCCGAAAGTTACATCATTTTCAAGATAGAAACAATAACTATCAGTGGATAGAAGTTCAGTGCTTTTATTGTTAAAAATAAAGAGCTTTTACCATGCACAGTCCATTTTCTGCACTTTGTTTGTTAGTGACGTCACGCGAAACAATATTCAACAAAATAATCACAAAAAGATGACTTGTATTAATTTGTGAACAATTAATCGCATGAAGAAAGACATACCATCGTGATCAATGTCGTTTTCTCTCTTGAAAAATAATAACTGATTGACAATTTTAAAAACAACAATTTAATTACAATCTATGAAACAACGGAGTAACAGTTCACGGAGTAACAGTTCACGTTGAATGAACTTCAGCGTGAAAAACGCCTATGCCGTTTATAATCAACGCATTCACAAAAAATACATTGACCCAATGATAAACATCTCAGCATTCCACAGTTAAATTTTCAATAATTTCCGAACATTGATAATGCCTCAGTGAGCTCTTTTGTACAACGTTGACCTACATAATTTGTTTGCACAAAATGTTAGCGGCACTGTGTGAGTGCCTAGCATCAACTGCAGGGCATTCAGAGGGTTAAAGGATTTTAAAACCCCACTTAGAAACTATTGTGATTAGATACGTGATGTTTCAATCACACAGCACATCTTCCGACATTGCACAAGATAAACAATTAGTCCCTCATGGTAAACTTGCCATGTCACGCTTTCCGAGCGAAAGCCGAAAACACCCGAACATTAATGAGCACATGTACTTGTGACGTAATAGTAGCCCGACGAACCCGGAAGTGTGCACTTGTTGACATGTAGGCGTAGGGAGAGTTTTTCGGCGTGGGTTTATAAAGCCGCCATTTGAATTAACTGTCATTAGAAATTAACATATGATGCTACATATATTTCATCACAAACTAAATATGAAATAATTCGACAAAATCTTTATTCTATTCGGTACATTATTTTTCCATTTTATAATCAGAATTCCACTACCCGATTACGTGCGAGTGAAATCGTGATCGAATCAGCATTTCATTTCATGTAGCCCGAAACTTTGGTAATGGGTTTATATTTTTGTACAACTATACTACAAATTTAAAACAACAAACCATAGCAAATTCATAGCTTTACAGAAATATTTTTGGAAATGTTTTTAAAATAAGTTTGGACGCCTTAATTTCTGCGCTTGTTTCGAATCAAGGCATAGATCTATGTGACGAAATGTCTTACTGTCTAACTTACAGTTTGTGACGAAATATCTTCATGAATTCGTTTATGACAAATGGATTTTATCATATGTCATCATTGTTGAAACTGCGATCGTTTACTGTAAGAGGGGTCCCAGTAACTATCTCTAAAAAAAGGCTTTAGGTGAATAGTTTATAAGCTAATATTAATTAATTCTTATTTTTTTCTGTTGTTTGAGTCTGCTGAATCAGACAGGCAGAATGAATTTTTTTCCATATTTACAGTAGATCTAGTAGAAAAGATAAAACTAGGCAATGGACAACAACATCAATATCTATAAAAAAAATACATATATACCGTATTCGACGTGATAATTAAGCACCCGGGGCGCTTAAAAAATTGTTAAAAGGAGGCGCTAATTAAAACGATAAAAATTGTCGTCAAGTTTAGCAGCTTTTAAAGTGTTTTCTTACGACACACATGTCTTTGAAATATGGTTTTGTAACTTTCTCGTTCGAAAGTTCTATTCGTGGATTTCACGTGTGCAGAGGAATTTGGCAACCAGAAATAGGAGATAGATTGAAAACCAAAAGGGAGGCAAATAACGTTCATGATCGATTTGCAGTTAGTGTGATTAAGTCATCATTAATTGTGGGACATTTGCCAAAAGAGTTGAGCAAGACATTTTCTTGTTTTCTCAAACATGGCGGACATATCGAATGTGAAGTGACTGAAACATATAGACATTCGATGGTGGCTGGGGGTCTTGAAATACCCTTTATTCTTCACTTTAGTGGAAGTAAAAGATTTATCGCAAGACTGAAAAACATTCTTCAATGAATCAGCATGCAAGGTAAGCGATGTTGAGAGGTGGGCGCTAAATCAGGACGCATATTGTTCAGTCAAAAACGTGGTGGGAGGGCGCTTATAGGGGAGTGGGCGGTTATTAAGTTGAATACGGTAGGGAAAATATGTTTGATATTTATCATGTAAGTTTGTTTGATTTGTCAATTCGTTTTAAATGATGATAGTGTTACCATACAAATACAATATGCGTATCAATTGCTACATCTACATTGTACATCTACATTGTACATCTACACCATCTGATTTCTGTGATTTATTTTTTGCAAAGAATCAAATTTGAGAAGATATTTCTGTTTTCAAGTCTGAAGGCTAACAATTTAATCAGAGAAAAATAGATGCAGGTCCAAAAAGTGGGAGTTATGTACAGGTAATTTCCATGTTGTGCTAAAATATTAGAAAAAATAATTGTTAGATATTTTACAAATTAAATCACTTCAACCCCCCCCCCCCCCCCCCCCCAACCCCCCCCTCCCCCCAAAAATAAGAAAAAAAGATGGATTTTTTTCTATTACTCTCTTCCTACAAGAAGGCTAATTCCATGCAGATTACCTTACCACATTAAATTACACATGCAATATGCCATAAATGTACATATGTATAAGTGTTTAGTTAAATATTCTTGGCAATTCTATCATAAATAAATTCAGGTGAGTATCAGAAATTCAGAATAACAAACTTAATTTGAGAAGAATGCCTGCATTTAATTTTAAAGTATGTTGCATACATGTTTTCTGATAACTAAGTATTCCCAAAATCATTGTAATTTTAAAATATGTATTTACTTTATTTGTTATTTTCATTCACCTTCCAACAATTATCATTTGTAAAAAAGGGGGATTGAAAGAGAATTCAACACTTATTCTTGCTAATTACTTCTTTAAATTCATGTAATCAACATAAACCCAAAGACAAAGGCACAACGAATTTTAATCGATATTGTTGATTTGTATAGAAAATAAATTTTTTTTGAGTGTCGGAACCTACCAATCAAAAGGATGTTTTTTAAATGCTTGACATCGGCCAACTGCAGTTCTTCACGCCTTGGCGAGAGTGATGGGCCACTATTACGTCACATCATGGAAGGTGCCGAAAGCTGCAGATCTTTTTGCATATGATTATCGTTGAGCCGGATTCAATCTCATTGAAATCAACCCGTAACAAATCGCTCATACCTCGCTGCGTTTCTTGATCTGACCACGGCTCCATAAAAGCCTTGTCAGACGGCCTTGAACGTGACCTTTCACCTCCAATTATTCTAACCAATCACACGTCCGCGTTTTTGTTTGGTCTTCAAAGATTGCGGAAAGTTGAAAATAAGGGACGCTCTGAAAATGTTTTGCAAAAGTTTTGAATAGATAGCATAAGAACGTTACGTCTGAGATCTATCATTTTGAATTGTATGATCAGCTTTCTTACTGAAAACATGATTGTCACTTTTGAGATACACACCAGTGGCGGATCCAGGAATTTTGAGTGACAGCTAAGGAGCGAGAGGGGGCACCATGGGAGGGGGGGGGGGGTCATCCATTTTACTGTCGATAATTCCTGGCGGTAGAGGGTCGGGGGGTTGGGTGAATGGTCAACCTTTGCACACTTCTGAGTTCTAAATGTATAACAGTATGTCATTTATCAAATGCAACTGCAAATGTTTGTTTCGACAGTTAATTTATTTACCTGCCCCCACTCAGAAAAATATTTAATTTTAAATTTAAAAATTGAAATGCATTCCTCGAAATTTCTTCACTATAACTTTTCATTTTTAAAAAAAACGTCTTTTGGACGAAGAAAATGACAAATCAAACGCAAATATTTTCACTATAATACATCTTAATCAATATCCTCCTCGGGTCGCAGACATAACTAAAATTTCCGACCAAACATGAGCGTATTCATCATGATAGTCAACACACACACGATCATTTTGCGTTCATCCCAGCTCGGCTTTTCTCGGGTTCATTCAGAAAAGGCTCGAATCCCGAGATACAAAGGTTAGATGTGATGTTTTGAATGTCAATTCAACAGTTGCCGAAGTCTTTCCAGCCTCGATTCTTATTGGCTGTCACAGTCTGGCAGTCAAGGCCGTCTGACGCGGCTCTTACGGAGCCGTGGTCAGATCAAGAAACGCAGCGAGGTACGAGCGATTAGTTTCGGGCTGATTTCAATGAGATTGAGCCGGATTCGCCGAGCGGCGCATAAGTGTCATCGTGGGTTTGCAAGATTTACGTAAAAACATAGGGGCTTGCATTTACCTTGGAAATATAGCACTATATTGAAACAAAATAACATAAAATAGGGTTTTATAATCCTTTAACAAAGTCACATGGTGCATGATGTCTGCGCCGATTATCAGACCTTATTTTGTTTGTTATTTTCGCAATAATCTTGTGGTATTGGGCACAAACAAAATCTGAAGTGTAATTCTCTATGATTCTTTTTAATTTTAAGAATGTAACAACGCGTCTTATTTATGTATACAAACAAATTATTTAAGATGGTCCACTTTTCAAACTATGTTGATCACTGCGTGCCTTCAATTTTCAATCTCCATTGAGAATTGACACCTGCGTTTTGTTTGAAAACGGACAATTTTCAGTGAAAAACAAAATTCGAAACATGAAGATCTCTACAGTTGTATTCCTACAGATATTTATTATTTACACGATTAATTAATTCGTATATCACGATTTTAGTGAGCGAGCAGCAAAAGTCAAATTCACCGCAGTACAGACTACAACTAAAATTACTCACTGGGATTTTATTCATGACTGAATCCTGTTACGCCATCGCTTGTTGACTTTATGCAAATTAATCGAGTCAAGGGCAGTGAATGAAACACTGCTGTAAAGATGATATTAGGACAGTATAATTTGTTTTTGATTTATGGAGGGAAGCTACTAGAAACTACCCTTTTTTATGTTTCAGTTTATGAAATTGTATTAATTTTCAAGACCCATTTTTCCCCTCAACAAACCGTTCAAAATAAAGATACTTGTTTACGACATTGCCATCACTGAAATAACATTTTGACAGCATATGGCGGGAACCGTTCAATGTGATTATTTTAAAAACAATTGCTTATGGAGGCAGTATTTTATGACATTTTTAAATTATTTGATAAGTCAAAAAAAATCAATAAACAATTCAAGCAAATCAGTTTTTTTCAATTTGGAAGAATGTGAGATCCTCAAAATCGTAAGTGAAATATGGTGATTATTTTATGTATATTTTTCAAAAAAAAATCTTTTGATCTTTTCATTTACTGACAAAGTCATATTATCTGCACAGTTTTCTAACGAAGAAATATTTGATCTCATAACTTGAGAGAAAGATAGTATAGAATATTCTGAACAAAATGATACAACAATTATGTACATTTCACGCACATGAAAATGCATTTTATCACTATGAACTAGATCGATAAAATCACCATGAGGATAAAAAACGAGCACCTGCTTGTTGATTTGTGATTAAAAACGCATTGGAGATTTTTAATTCATCGCTACTTTATAAAATAAGTTTTGAGAGTAATTGAATAGTGATTCAGAAAATGTTTAATTTATTAGGATTATTAACGAAACTTTGTCACACGCTTTTGTCAAATGTATGTGAAAGGGACAAATAACATTGACGTGTCAATATATCAAAGTCTGTCGGGCGTCCTGCGCTGCCAAGAGCAAGAAGAATTTAGAGATATTTAGCTCCTCAGGCCTGAAACGCCTAATTGGGTTTTCTGGTATGGCATGGCATCCGTCTGTCTATAGATGTGGGTTTTTTTTCTTATTCTTCTTACATTAGCTGAATATAGAGAGTTGAAATCTTATGGACAGGTACTTTGGGTTATGGGTCCTAAAATGGCCCAGAAAGCTGAAAATAGACTACCTGCTCAATGATGACAATAAATTGTATATTTAGTGAATCTGTGGCTCACAATATGGACTACAGAGGACAAACCGTAGGAAGATCTTGTTTTTATCTTTTTCTCAAGACGAAGGGAAAGACCTTCAATTTGCACTGATGATTATAAATTGTAGAATTATTGACTCGGCCACGCCTTTACAACGTATTTTATCTTTTTCCCCAGAATCAAAGTCCAATAAGGTTGAAATGTTGTATACAGACAACTTGGTCAGTGGGGATTATTAATTGTAGTCTTCGGGCTCTGAGACCCTAAACAACAACATAAGGTTTTTAGGGCAAGGCCCCCATGCCCTTCAAGAGCCAGAGAGACACTAAATCAACAATCTATTATCCCCATTGTCCATTTCAAGACAGTGTTCCCTTGAGAGGATAATGTCATATTACACATGCTGGGCTCATAAAGTAGGGAGCTTAACATCAAGTGAACAGAAGCCAAGCATGACAGGATGCCGGCTGACAACCTGTCTGATCCTGTAGGCCACTCGAAAAAAACCCAGGAAAATCAGATTGGACATGGGATGGCGCATTGTGGGGAAACCAATGAACAATAAGAAATATCATCTTACACCACTGTCGGATACAGGATTCATCGGAAATCCTTTCCTTTAGCATTATTTATACTTTATGTTCACCAGCACCAGTTCTTAATGACATATCTGTACGAAAAATAAACAGTAGATAAACTAAATGGACTTAAGCAGCTGCAAAAGACATTTGTCACATTTGATTAGAAGTTTGGATTTTGTATACATTGAACTTTGAAAGCCATGTTTTCACAAGCAGCCAATACTTGTTAATATAAGCTGAAATCAATGTTGGGCCTGTGTTCTAATACTGCAACAATCATCACTCCTTACAAATATGAATTTTGTTATGTAAAAGATTAACGTCTAAGTTTAGATGAAATTATTAATAACTTCATGGTACTATTTTCAGGATTTTAAATCCTTCATATTCTCCTTACCGAGCACAGGAGTCCACTTCTTCCCTCCACCCTCCACTAGATCCTGAGATGTTCCGTCCATTGCTGTAGCTACAAACAGTTGTGGCGCGTTGCCTGAAAATTTATTTGAAATATCACTTACTTTCTCACTTCTGACTTTTGCTAAGCTGCTGAATTGTTTTTACCAATATGGTCATTACAAACATTTCACTTCACTTACAAAATGTTTTTTCATAATCTCAAATCTCAGCGTGTGATCTGGAACCTATCCCAAACCCCCCTCTTAAAGGTCTCGTCAGAATGACTGAACCCTCACAAACCGATTAGTACAACAATCTCATTGACATCAAATGATTTGATTTTAATCAGATTGAGTAAAAGAGCTGTTAAACATTCGCGTAAAGTGTTGGCATATCGTTGTGTGTGCAACAATAGTTTTGTTTGTTGAAAACAAATTTAAGAATTAATTTTGATTATTCAGGATGAAAAAACGAGATTATCTAGGATTACCTTTTCTGAGCAAGTGATCTTTTACCGAGAGTCCGTTACTGTTTACTATGTCACCATCTGCTCCAGGGATGTTCTTCAGCAGGTATTCAGCACTCTGTTTCTTAGTCACGCAGATAAAATGTAGCGGAGTGTTGCCCTGCTGGTCGGTGAGGTTCACGTCTCCTCCCACTTCCTGTGTCAGGGACACGAGGCTCTTCATGTCCTCAGTTCTCGCACAAAGATAGTGCAGGGGCGTGAAGCCGAAACCATCCCGTTTGTTGATGTCACCGTGTCCCTCTACAGCCAACTGCTTGATGTCACCAATAGTAACTTTACTGTTTCTACACAACCAGTGAAGTGGTGTAGCTCCATTACCATCAGGTAGGTTTAAGTGATGTAATGAATTTCCTGTTTCATCCACCATATCGCAACCAGCGCCTTTCCTAATGACCACTTTAATACTTTCAATATCGATCTCATCCAGTTGGCAAAGATGCAAAAGAAAAGTCTTTCCAGACTGATCTGGTTGGTTGAAATCAGCGCCATGTTCGAGAAGAGATCGTACAATGGGTTTTCTCCCTCCATGAACAGCCGTCCATAACATCGTCCTGCCATCTTTCCCTGGTCTATCGATGTGCTGCTTTGACTAAAAGTAAGAGGTTTATTGAATAGCATGATGTAGATTAATACATATATATATCAATATATCCTTATGATATATCAAGTTCAAGAGCCAATCAACACATATATATTACATTTTGGGCTTAATACATAAACCTTTTTGGCTCATCTGCCTTTTTGGCACACATTTGATGAGCCAAAATAACATCGGGCTATTCAAATAAATCAAACACTTCTGAACGTCTTATCATTACCTAAAAAACTTTTTTGGTATTGTAAGAGGTATGTGGAATTGAATAGGAAAATTGTTGACAAATTTTTTTTGGTAAAATATTTTCATGTCTTATCTCGGTTTACCTTTTTGGCACACGATATTTGACCAGCTAAATCTGGAGACTGGATGTATTTAATGACATCCAAACTTTTAGCATATAATAGGCTCATTTACGTGATAAAATAAATGCAAAAACATATCGTTTATATATTCAAATAAGTTTTTCCAATTTATACATCCAGCCGCACAATCAGAGTTGGTCGTCGACCATTCTTGTCATTTGGCTCCAGTCGCAGCGCAGCGTAACAACTTCGGAGAACCATATATGATGCTAATAATAAAGTCGATATATTAGATCTAATGCATAATATTCTAGTAAATGCCACTAATTTAACTGTATAATGAGTATTTTTTTCTATTGGTGATTTCATCTATAAAAATACTGAAAAGTTTATCGTAAACACAATTTGAGCGCACCGGAAGTGAACATCGCAAACTTTCCATTTCTGATCGACTTTCATTTCGTTGCTGTTTCATGTATTCACAGTGAGTATACCAATTACTGTTTTCAAATTTAAATATCATAGTAATAAAATAGATAGTAGCACTGTTTTGACTCTGTCGTAAATAAATCTGAATCATATCACCGTTTTGGCCTTGCTTGTGTCACTTCGGCACAGTTGTACCCTCGTGTTACCTGTTTCCGTGGTATTAGGAAAAAACTGTAACGCTGCAGCCGAGTTGGTGATACACAATTATCAGGACTTCCGTGCGTTACAATAAATTTATAGTATACAGGTTCGAGGGAAAGTATAAGAATATACTCGTCTCCAAAGTGTAGTAGGTATAGCAACTAAACTATGAAATAATAACACTCAAATTAGTTTAAATGTTTAATGAAACCCTAGTTTGTGTGGTGATACAGAAAAACTACATGATGTCAACTAATATAATATATGAATACGGGTAACTATCACAGTTACATCACAGAAATTGAATTGCCTACGCAAAGAAACACACTATAATACACTAGTGGTACTAAAACAATAAATTGATACAGTGAGCACTGAAAATTACTACATATCTAATATAACATTGTCCTGCCATCTTTGCCTGGTCTATCGATATGCTGCTTTGACAAAAGGAAAAAAATACTTCAATTTAATCAACATCAAACGTAGATTAAACATATATTAAAAAAATATTCATCAAATATAAATTCAACATTTGCATGTGCAGTTGCAATCTACATGTGCAAAATATTGGGAAGGTGTATTTAGGTACATAAATAGAGATTATTTCACTCGCAAGTGTGTCATATAATATATACGAAACGAGTGTCAAATGTTGTATTACCCGAGCTCTTTGTCTAATAGAGAGAAACATACTGGGAAAATAACGGAAGTATATGACCATTTACTTTACTCGTTTACGTTACGTAAGTAATATATCGACACTACTTATACAAATAGCGAAACTGTTACATCGCTGTGGAAAGATAAAAGTTACCATAGTTGTGACGCGACCATTTTAGCGTGTTGATCGACGTGAAGCAAGACCGCTAGAATGAATTATTCAGCTGAAGATAAATGACAGAGAGAGTTGAAATTCAACTTAACATGTTTAATAACTTTGAATATTAATATGGCATCATCGATGAAACGTTAGTATTTACGTTCGAAGGTTTTATTGTCATCTGTCGAGGTAACGTTAGATTCTCCGTTGAGGCGATGTAGGCGACATGCACTCAGTCACACCGACACCCGACCCGATAGTGATGTAGACTGTTGAGTAAAAATCTCAAACGATAACGAGGAATTTGTTCAATTGTTACTGCTTCCTTACGAATCACAAACACATTAAATCTTCCACGTGGCTGAATTATGTCAATAACCCTACCTTAGACTTTGCCGTCTATTTCAACAAGAGAGTTGACAGGCGAAAACGTCGCCATATTGTCGGCTAGTGCTACGTAGACTTGTGAAAATTTTACAAAAAAATTTTGCAGGAAAACTGGAAAATAACGTATACAAAGTTAATATTTGTTGACGTTGGTTTATTTTGTGACAATTTATGCATAAAGAACGCGTTTATTGTTGTTATGATTCCAGACTTGTAATCTTGTCTCATCGAGATTGAAAACAGTGAATGAAGTTTACGCTACGTAGTACAAATATATGAATGGAGAAAGTAGTCCCTCGTCTCGTTCACAGAGGTCAAGGTCATATTTTAACCAATCACATGTGCTCGTATCGAAAATATTAACTCGCTTATCATCAACCATATGGATAATAAACAACATTATATCATCAAAACTATGTGTTGAACGAATCACGTCAGAGTAAGTTTTTCATATAAGGTCTGGCATTTGAAGCAATATAGTACTGTACGTAGAAGCTGTACAAGAAAGCCGTGAGCACTGATGGAAGAAGTCAAGGGTTGACTGCCTAGCTACATCACAATTCTGGGGATCAGTGGCATTGGTGAAAATTCCCTAGCGCCATGTCCATCCAGTTGAATGCAAAGGTATCGGCAAAAAGAGCAATTGGATCGGGAATCCTGGATCAGTATTCAGTACGTTGGCGTCAGTTTTTCAAGACTATCCTAATGAGACCATAGCTCGATGCACTGGCCTAAATCCTCAACCAAGCCTTACAGGCCATGTCGACTGTGGAAACAGACAGAAACAGAGCAACCATGATATCTGAGTTCTTTAGGTTGATGATCCAACCCAGACAAACCAGAAAGTTCAGGATATCCTGATTCATTTGAACCTAATTCTGTGCTTAAGACAAGGCTCTGATTAACCAGTTGTCCGAGTACTTGTGACAGCACCTGCCCTGTGACCTGGCAACATGTGCCAGGATCAGCATCAGTTTGGTTCCGGGATCAGCATCAGTTTGGTTCCGTAGAGATGCCAAAAGGAGCAAATGAAACTGATAAGATACCCCGGCAAACGCAAACAATAGGTTTTGCTTGAACTGGTGATGCATTGGGGCATTGAGGTCGATTGTGAAGATAGCTTATACGGGCTCCAGATAAGATGTGTATCTGCATAAAATACACATGGATAATTCAAATATACGTATTAAAAATGAAATCCATGAGTGACAGATAACATTCCCAGATTAGGAGTCACATATCATTTAAATACGTGAACGTGGGTTGTCAAAACAAAGTTTCAATTCTACATATCTACATAGCACTGGCTTACGACTATCTTAGCACTAAGATAGCTTCGAAAATCTAGGCCCAGATCCTTACGTCTCGAATTGTAGTCTACTTGATGGCAACCAGTGTGGAAACGAAGGTTATCCAGTTTATCTGAATGATCTCGTTTTTTATACAATACAGTGTAACTATCATCAAGTGTCAGAAGTTTGTATATCAGGGAATAATTGCAAATAATATTATGGCAGTGATTATTATTATCACTGTGACTGAACCAGAATTGTACATTTTTACACCATACAATATTTAAAGGGGTATGTACATCGACAACCCCCTTAGCAAATCTGATGGAGTAAATTCATAGGTGAATTATTTTTGGATGAATTCCCTTGTGGCACATGCGCACTTGCCTTACGCAAAATGGGGGCATGCAACGTTCAGGCGGTAAATACTTTGCATATGTAAATATTATACTTTTGGCTCAAATTCTTTGTTGTGTTGTTCCTTTACAACTTATGCTTCTCGAGATCAAGAGTAAAAGAATATCCACTATTCAAGTTATATATATTCAACTTCAACTTATAGACTTATATGAACAAACTAATGTCAAAATAGCATAGCATATAAAATTTCAAGACTTTTCTGTTATTTTGCATAAGATTAATGTGATATGGTTGATTAAAACTACTCAACAAAGCTGAACACCTGTCACTTAATTAAGCCCTTCTGGCCATAGCCTATGCCGAGAAAACTTGCTGCAGTACCTGCTGACATTTATTTAGGTCCACTTCTGCAGAAATAGGATACCCTACAATCCTAGTTTATGCAAGATTTTTCTTGACCATTATTCGAGAAAGTTTTGTACTTGTCAGCAAATAACCTGTGTGACGGAGTTTTGACTGGTCCATCATGAAAAGGATTTTGGGTGCTGAATAGCCTATTGGATTTTTATAAACACATTGTCATTCTTCATAAATCTGAAATTGAGTTCCCTCCATACCCTATTATGTCCACTCCCCATCCAAAATGATCCGCTCCCCTCTGCCGATTTAAAACCGGCTTCTCTCCGCTGCCTTGTTGATTTTTTAATCTGGCAATAACTAATTAATCACTCAAGCAAATCTCTTTCAAATGCACAGAAATCTTTAATATTCAAAACCCTTAAGGGTAGGAAAATCCACTTTTAGAGAAATCATCCCCTCTTCGAAAACATAAGTGCGATAAACATCAACTTTAAATGGCAAGTACGCTTATTTCTTGAAGTTTGTGCAACCAAACGCTGCACCAATATATTGCTTATTCATATCCTGACTATTCGCAGTTAAATTTAACCACTTTGATCTCGACATTTAGGAGAAACGTGCAATGGAATCAGACACCTATCTCCGTTGTACTGTTTTGATCGCCATCTTGGAATGTCCCCTCCTTACCGAGTACTCGACAGTGGTGTCAGCTGACACACCTGTTGTAAATAGTAAAATGTCGGGACTTTGGCAGCACAAATCTTCAACTATTTTTCAAAACATAAACAACATGAACTTGATCAAGTGAGTGATAATAGCACGCAGGGTACTGTTAGCAGCCCAACACGTTTTTGTGACAGAAAATGTCATTGACCCTAGCCAAGGACTTCTATTATAGGTTATTATTCTCCATACAGGTCCTTGCCCTAATATAAGTAGCCCGAAAAACTTGGGAAAATGCAGTTGTTCAGAAAAACTCAATGTTGAAAAAAAAGATAAGAAACCAAAAACTTATTCTTTTTGCAACAAATGGAAAACGGGACAAGATTTGTTACATTTAAGCATTGTTAATAAATAACTATGATTGCATACTGCTACACAATGCTATTAAATAGATTATTTATTTGTTAATTTTGTTTCAAAGGGAACCTGCTCTCTTTCTTGTGTTCCATAACCATAATTTGTTCATATTTCTTGCTCATTCAGTTTATCTTTCACATCTTATTGAAGCAAAACAGAAATGGTTTTGATGATATAGATATGTGATATTACCATGCGTAAAGTCAGAGTGGAAGGTGTTGTCAAAGATGTTATTCGAAACATCTGAACATTCTTGTTTCAGCGTAGATAAATTGTTTACAGGTTTTTCATGGAAAGTTACTGGCACATCTATATTTAGGAGAAGCTTGTAGATTTGGTATTGATCCCCTATTTTTAGACTTTTTCACAGAAACTAGCAATGCTAGGAATTTCAAAATTGCAATAATTTTCAGGTTAGGCTCTTTGTGAGTTGGCCCTCAGCCTAAGTTTTACTGTGATCGTTGAATGAATTGAGATATTGGCATTGCTGACGTACACCCAAGGCATGTTCTGAGTTTCATGAAGATTTGGCAATACATGAGGTTGCAGCTGACAGGAAAGACATGTACACTCAGTGGGAAATGACAAAGTACCAGTAAAAGGGTCATAACTCTGGTAAAAAAAAACACCTAAAAAATATGTCCAGGTACGACATGAAATCCCTTTAGCTTCGTCAGCATTGAGTAATACATATATGTAAAATAAATTGCACAACACAAAGGGTAAAATCAATTTCAATATTAAAAGAGATAAAAGCAGTTGGCAGTTGTGAAGTATTATTACCGATATTATTGTACAGGACTTGCAGATATCCTTAGAATAGAATACTAAGCACTCTTCAGCATAATATAATTTCGCTTATTTAATAACAAAGCAAGTATACTCGTTTTCAGAAAATAGAATAACATTGAATTCACTTACATCCTCTACATACAGGACACGAAGGTTGGATCTTCTGCTTCAACTCACCTGTTCAGGAGCAGCAGTACCAGAATACACACAGGACGCCACCAGTTCCTTACAGAAGTCCTCGTTATCAAAGAATCTGAGATCAAAAATTTTATAGTCTCCCTCCAGAATATCTTGTTGGAACCTCTCGGCTAGAGCCTTGAGTACTGCTGTTACAGGTTTCACATTGATTCGTGTTGGCAACTTCTGTTTCTCATCTGATGTGAGAGTAAGTTTTTGTCTTATGACGGAGAGAGTGGCATACTTCACACAAAACAATGGGTCTGTTTCACAAATAACACTCAGTACACTCTCGTAGATTGACGGATGAGCAAACACACAAACACCATTCTTCCACACAGTGATGTAGCTGCCTTCTTGCTCACGTTCAACTTTCAGTAGCAACGCTCGTCGTGCATCATCCTCAATAGAGTGGGCATCAAACTCTCCATTGTTCTTTATCATTTGTTCAAAAAGCTCTTTGCAGTTTTCCCTATACAGCACAGCTGTTGTAATATCAAGGAACTTCAATGGCGTCTTGAAGAACTCCTCAATGTCAAGGTCACTTTTCTTGGCTTTCAGTTTCGGATACATCATGCTACAGTGGGGAAAACCGTGAGCAATGTCAAGTTCAACTACTCTCTGTTTAACTTCCGAACTTACTTTCAGTTTACTTTGTTTCAGATAGTAATCAAGTATTTCTAGTCGTTCGTCTTTCATCTTCAATGTGCTCAGGTCAACAACATTGTCAAGATCCAGGATTGAGTCTCGGAAATGACCCAGATAATCCCTGGCTTCATTAACCACATTCTTTCTGCTGATGAATATTACTTTTATTTTGTTTCCATGAGTAGTGAAATGTTGATGGAAACTGTTTATCACATTCTTCCATTTATCAATGAGGACCTGATCGGACGTGAAGGCACCGAATCTGTCATCCAGCATTATAAGACTATTTTCATTCAGCCTCAAAAGTAGTGTGCATTCTTCAGGCTCTTCAATGCTGTATACATTGATCTTTTCTCCAAAGTTTTTCTGTTTCTGTGGTCTGTTCTGAAGTTCTTTCAGCACCAGGTAACCCAGTGTTGTCTTCCCATCACCAGCGTTACCTGTTATAGTCACCCAGTTCCTCCCACTCTGCAGCATGTCAACCACTGTGTCAACAGCAGAAACACGGATCATACCAGACGTCAGGGATTCGATTTTCGTTTTCGTTTTTTCTGCAAAGTAATATCATTGTATTATTTTCATTTTAAAATCTTTAAGGAAACTTTACATTTATTCATTTATCAGTCAATTTGAATTGAAATAAGATTTGATGTTAATGTTATAAATGCGGCTACAATATATTTGATGACAGTTTTCATAAATATACCATCGTGTTAAATTATTCTTTTCATACTGTTAAGGCTTAATAGGCAAAACTCCAATCTTCCACATAAGAAGAATTTAAAAGTTATCACACAACAGTTTGAGAAAATAAATGGGTTTTAATTAAATTTAGGATGAGTTTTATACACAAGAGCTAAATTCAAATGGTTACAATACATAAACTAACAGACTAACAAAGTATATCATGTCAGGCATAACAATGAAAATAAAAATAAAGTCACCAACATGGTTTAACTCAGAAGGGATCCCAAACCTCCTTTATGCACAATATCATCAACAACTAATCTTTTAGAGTAACTCAGTAAACGATACAAGCATATGTACCAAGTACCCAAGCCCCTTTGAGGCTTAATGACTATTTAAAACAGAAGCTACTCACTCAATTAAACGAACAATGCCCACAGAAGCTAATCTATTGCTAGTCACTCTCTCTGAGGGATAAAGTTAAAATATTCATTTTTGTATACATAAAACACACATATACATAACAATACACAACAAGTGTTTGCCACTAACATGGCAATGTCCCCCGCTGTTATGAGATATTTGGTATAATTAATATTATTTATCTTTTGGTACAATGAATGTTACCTGTAAGTTGATGTGTCTTGTCATGATCAATTGAGAATCTTCTCTTCATTGCGATGTATTTCAAGATAAACTCTTTGACATAAAATGTTAACCACTGTCAGTATCAGTATGTATATTCACACCTCTTTCCTTCTAACAAAACACAAGTGAGAATTCATGAAGGATACAGTAGAAATAGAGTGTTATTTAGTGTTCTGGCACAAATTATAAGCATGATTATCTTGTTATCTTGGTTTACAAAATGACAGTATTGTCCCATAACTTTATATTTTTAGCGTCTTGTTCCTACAAAGTGATGACAGTGTCGTGGTGACCTTGAAAATGAGGTCAAGGTCACCAAAGTCAACTGGTGCCTGAGTCATCCGCCATTGTAGGCTATCGTCAAATATGGAACTTCTAGGTGCTAAGCTTTATGGAATGTTAACAATGTATTACACAGTGGTCAAAGTGTCGTGGTGACCTTGAAAATGAGGTCAAGGTCATTAATGTCGACTGGCAACTGAGTCTTTCTCCATTGAAGGCTGTCACCAAATATGAACACTCTTGGTGCTAAGGGTTACGAGATATCGTGTTAACAATGTATTACAAAGTGATGACAGTGTAAATGAGGTCAAGGTTACCAAAGTCCACTGGTGCCTGAGTCATCTACCGTTGTAAGCTGTCGTCAAACATGAAAACTCTAGGTGCTAAGCTTTACGAGATATTGCGTTAACAATGTATTACAAAGTGGTCAAAGTGTCGTGGTGACCTTGAAAATGAGGTCACAGTCACCAAAGTCGACTGGCGTCGGAGTCTTCCTCCATTGAAAGCTGTCACTAATTATGAACACTCTAGGTGCTAAGCTTCATGAGTTATCGCGTTGACAAGAATCTGGACGTACGTACGTACAGACGGACGTACAGACGCCGCTGAATTCATAGTCCCCCGTTCCGTGTTGCGGCAGGGGACAATTAGAATTGTTTTGCTAATGTAAAAGAGAACTGAGAAGTAAGACAAGGAGGCTACTTACTCCAAAGATCTATAATCTGTTTTCTGATGTTTTCTGCAATACAAAGACATTCTTGTAAATATCTCGTCAAATCTGAAGCATGTTATTGTGAGAGGCTATGTTTTCAATCTGGTTGGAATATCAAAAGAAGAAACTTAAGTAAAATGAAATCCCTGTTATCATATTTATCTTATTATCAATAAATTACGAAATTTACACACTGACTAACTTACCGTTCAAGTCTGCTGGCATCAGCGGTTCCTGAAGTTCAATCGCTGAAAATAGAGATTGAATGTTTTTTAAAACTTGGTCATATATTTGCCAGACTCACGCTAAAAGTTATGTTAAGTATTTCATTAAGTTTATTTGATGCAAAACCGATACTGATAGTATCACCGTGCTAAATTCTAATTCTATTTTGGATTTATTATAGTCAATTATTTTATGCATTATATTTCTTATATAGACCCAAGTTTTATCAGATGAATAGTCCTTTGTTTCATTAATTATTTTCCAGAAATAGACTTGAAAGACAGTCAGCAAACCAAATACCATGGGGGGACAGTGGTCAGATCCCTCGTCTTAAACTAAAGTTAAGCGCGAGTCAGCTAATTCATTCCTGAAATAAGTGACCATAAGCGTTTGTTCCTTATTTCTTTGTCTTGAACTGGACACAAGTATGAGTCATCAAAGTCGATATCCAAATCCACTGGTGAAACTATACACTTAGCACTGAGATTGAATGAATCATAAATATAAATAATCATCACAATTCTGGAAAATAAGAGATAAATTGTACACTCACATTCCCCATCACGCCTGCGACTTCTGAGGAAAGAAATTCAGAAGTCAAAATATGCATTGAGAAACAGTGGCTCAAACAATTTTGGAAGACTCACGTGTGACCACAGTAGCTCTTATTAGGGGCCAAACGTTCTCTTAACGATTAGTAAAAATAATAATCCTGGTTTGGCAAAGGAATCTACATAGAAGTCAACAAATCTATAAAAGACAATCCATTTTTGCTAAGGAGTCTGTATGCAAAATTCTCGTTTTCTCAGACTTTGCCTTCTGGAGAAAAAGAGAAACATTTTTTTAGCGGTCAAAAAGTCATCAAATCTATAAATATAATATTCATTACCCGTCTGTACACAAATATACAGCTTTCTAAAATCAGTGGCTTTTGAGTAGACATCTAAACTGTTTACAACTAACACTTTGCGAATAGACAGACGGACAGACACCATGCTATGTCATACACCTATTGGGCCTCTCAAGCCTAATGAGCTAAAACTTTGATTTTGAAAATGCAAAAATCAATGTCAGCATTTTTTTTTTGAAAATGAATAAAAATGTTGTTTTTTAAAATTTAATTACTACTGTATTCCTGAGACAATCATGTCGTTTTAATTGTTACTATATATGATATTGTTGGATTTTAGTTGATAAAACAAAATGTACGAAAATTGTCTGCTCTAAATGAATTACCTCATTTCGCAAAATGTTGACTTTGATGCTTGAAGTTTCAATGCGGTCATGACATGGTTCAACATCAATATATTTATTTAAATGATCAGTCAGAATCGGTCATATCTACCGCCAAGTAATAAATTAAAGTCCTTTGCCCTTTACATTCAGGAGATCAATGTGAATCTATTGTTTTGGTGTGGCACCTCTGATCTTCTTTAGGGTTGCCAAATTTACAATTCATTATCCCCATGGGTTAGGGATTCCAAACATAGTATTTCAACCTTTAAGCCCTTTCACTGTTGAGAAGATGAAAATAAGATGTTAAGTGTCACCTTTGCGTTGGACCATGCGTTGGAATATAGAACCTGTAGATTATGTGATTCGCCGTTAAATGCAGATGAATTTCATTATAAATTTCGTTGTCCCGCTTTTCATGAAATTAGAACAAAATATATTACCAGAATACTACTTAAATTTTCAAATATTTCCTCTTGCAGACAGTTATTTACCACATCAGACTTTATTGTTCTTAGAAACCTGGCAAAGTTCATTAATGTGATAATATCTACAATACCAAAAGATACATATACCTGTACCAATACCTTAATTTTGTACGATGATTTGTACATTTTCATATCTACAAATGTGTTTCTATATATCGTGTTTGAATCCACCGCCATTTTGACCGATTGTATATTATATATATATATATGTATTTGTACTCTAATACCACCATTGGTGGTCTTTGGAGTATAAAGAAGTTGAAGTTGAAGTTGCTCCTTTCAAGTAAGGAGTATGTACACAACATTTCTGCCTTCTTAGTGTTTTTATTGTTGAATAGAGGATAGTTCAGAGAGAAAAGGGCATTGGTGTTTCAGTGAGTGGCCCTTGTGGCCCTCATTCAGGACCACGGGGTCACCAAATCTATGAACTAATTGCTAGCCAAGGAATTTGCGCACAAGATTGAAACATGCCAAGACATTTCTTTCTAGAGAAGAAGACAAAACTATGTTCCCAGGCTATTGGTGCTGTAGCCCTTATTAATCAGGGTCAACAGTTACACCAGATTTATAGATTATATTCCCCACTGGTTAAGGAGTTTGTAGACCACATTTTTAGGCTTTTTTCCAATAACATAAAAAATCCTTTAAGGATGGATGCATTTACGATGGCCATAACATGCCATAAGTGTGAAATATCTAACGATGGCAATGCAGTTTAAGGAAGAATTTGAAACCCCCGAAAGGCCCCACTTCATAATTATGATGATTGTTCCACATAACCCGTTTTATTGAATAAGGTAATAGGGATTTGAGTTATGGTCCGGAAACAAGATTTCATGATGTGTTTTTTTACAAACGCACCACAACATTATGATGAATATTCTAGGCATTCTAGATGATTATTTTTCATTTGTACTGCTTACTCTACAGTGTTTCAGATTGTTTTCAGTCAGAGTGAGACAAATGTCTCATGAAGCTAAAAAATGATGAGACATTTTCAAAAACAATGAGTCAAGCATTAAAACAAACAAAAACGTCAAATATTTTGTTCTGATGTTTGTGACATAAACGTTTCCATTTCCCTAATCCCATTACTAGTATTAAAGCCGGTCATATGAAGATATATATTGAAAATAACATATGGGAACTGTTGTAATATAAAGTTTATCTTAATAATCCTTTTCCGCTTCATTCCCACTTCACATAATGTCCAATTCCAGAATAGTTCCACTCCTAACTTTTGTATCTACCCCACATGGCATGAAGTAAACAACAGCTTAATCACAGCTGACTTGTCTGTCTTCTTTTGACCCTTATATCAGACATCATAACATGGTGGCAGCGGTCAAAAGGTATTCATTATCATTTCTAACCCTGAAGGACTAACTTTCTCATCATATAAATCTATTTTGGACCACTTCAATCTTGGACAATATGCCTAAAATACCAGAGATGATTTGGAGCCAGACAGATGTAGGTGAGGCTTTCAGTCTTTTTAGACAACAAATGGAACTGTTTTGTGAAGATGAGGAGATTGAGGAAAATGAAAAGATTGCTTTAAAGATCAAAAGAGGCCTTGGCAATGAGGGATTACGCAGATTAAATGCCTCAGGACTGTCAGCAGTTGAATTGAAAAAACCAAAGGCAATATGGGAATATTTTGAAAAACAATTGAAGCTGCAAGTAAACTTTCGTGTATACCGCCTAGAGCTTATGCAATATAGACAAAAGCAAGATGAGGGTATAGATGACTTTGTTACCAGGTGTAAAACACTGGCACTTAAGTGTGAATTTAATAATGATGAATTGCAAGAAAGAATTTTAGAACTTCTCATCGCCAGTACACCATTTGAAGCTTTCCAGCATGATCTCCTCCGTCAACCAAAGGGTTACCAGCTGACACTAGCACTAGAAGAAGGTCGTCGCTATGAAGCAATCAGTGCTGGTCATCGACAGGTAAAGGGTTTGAACAGTGAAATCACAGACATACACTCTGTCAAACACAATCAAAGATCATGTGGTTATTGTGGATTGCACCATAAACCTCGATCATGCCCTGCATTCAAGGATGAATGTGACAAGTGTGGTATCAAAGGCCACTGGGCAAAAATGTGTCGGAAACATCCAACCAATAATGGACGCAATGGGACAGAGTCAAAACAGTCAAACACCAGAGATCAGGGCCGACGTCGTTCTCAAGGTAGACGTTTTCACCTCGTTGAGATCGAGGATGATGATGAAGAAGATGTAAAACCTAATAACGCTCAAGATTTCTTGCTTCAGTATCATGCTGTGACAGTCTCAAACCACTGCATGGACTCAATAGAAAATCAAGCTCGCAACTCAGCATACACTCTCCTAGACATCAAAGCTCCAAGAATCAAAGGAATACAAAGTCTCAAGCTAAAGATAGACACTGGTGCTTCAGGAAACACTCTGCCGATCCGCACATTTCATCAAATGTATGGGGATACTGTGTTTTCTGACATCCTGTCTCCAGTTAACCATGTCAAGCTCACAGCATATAATGATTTGCCAATAAAGTGTGTAGGCTCACTGAAACTACAGTGCAGATTTGGTAAGACAGAATTCCAAGACACTCAGTTCTATGTTGTGGATGTTCCTGGCCCAGCAGTGGTAGGTCTGCCAACATGTGACAGCCTCAAACTCCTGACGATTCACTGTGATGAAGTTAAACCTGAAGTCTCGTACAGCTCAGTTGATGACCTTAAGAGAGATTTTCCAGATCAGTTTGACACTATTGGTGATTTCTAATGCGCAGCAAAGCTGTTGCTGAAAGACGATGCAACTCCTCATTGTGATGCCCCTCGAAAGTGTAGCATACACTTGCGCGAAAAAATCATTGACGAGCTGAATCGGATGGAAGACATTGGCGTAATCAGACGTGTGACAGAGCACACAGACTGGTGTTCTTCACTGACATACGTGACGAAGAAGAACGGTGATCTGAGGGTTTGCCTGGACCCATTTCACCTAAACAAAGCCCTTAAAAGATGTCCAACCAAGGTACCAACTTTAGAAGAGCTAAATCCTACATTTGCAGGGGCAAAGTACTTCTCAAAGTTGGATGCGAAAGCAGGTTACTGGTCTGTTGCTCTAGACGAAAACAGTCAAAAACTGACAACTTTTCGAACTCCTTTTGGACGATATTGCTGGAAGAGACTTCCTTTTGGATTGTCTGTGAGCCAAGATATATTCCAACAACACATGTCTGAGATACTTGAAGGACTGACTGGGACTGTTGGTATCACAGACGATGTGTGTGTTTGCGGTAACACAGAAGAAGAGCATGACAGAAACCTCGCCAACCTGATGCATCGAGCCAAGGACAGAGGTCTTGTTTTCAACTCTGAGAAATGCATTATCAAACAGTCATGCATTCCTTTCTTCGGAAACCTATACTCAGACAAGGGAATTCTTCCAGACCCAGCCAAAATCAGAGACATCAAGATGATGCCGAAACCAGAATCCGAAGATGATCTGCAGAGGTTTCTAGGAATGATGACCTACCTCAGCCCTTACATCCCAAACTACAGTGCTGAGTCCAAGTTACTACGGGACCTTCTGAAAAAAGACTCTCTCTTTCTGTGGGAGACCAATCATCAGATTTGTTTTGAACGGCTAAAGACACTAGTAAACTCAGAGTCGTGCCTTGGCTACTATGACATGATGAAGCCAGTGACACTGGAAGTAGACGCTTCCATGAAAGGACTAGGAGCAGTGCTGATCCAGGACAAGCCTATTGCATTTGCCTCAAAAGCTCTCACCCCAACACAGTCTGCCTACTCAAACATAGAGCGTGAAGCCCTTGGACTGGTACATGGTATTCAGCGTTTCCACACCTACCTGTATGGCCGTAAATTTACTGCCATTACTGACCACAAACCACTGGTCATGCTTCATCAAAAGCCTATCAACAAGGCACCGCCTAGACTCCAACGCATGTTTCTCAAGCTGACAGACTATGACTTTGAGCTGATCTATCGACCTGGTAAGGATATGACTCTATCTGACACACTGTCGAGACTGCCAAATCCTCAAAACTCAGATGAAATTCCACTTGATAAGAGAGTAGATGGTGTATTTGCTGATGAAGAAGACGACATTAGCATGGATCTTATCAACTTTGGTACCACAAAGAAAGACCAGTTGAAAGCTGAAACTTGTTCTGACCCAGTACTGAACACCCTGAAAGAGGTAATTCTTGTTGGATGGCCTGAGGACATCAAATCTCTGACCACAGATGTTAGACCCTTCTGGTCATTTCGAGAAGAGCTTGCTGTTGAAGACGGAGTGATCTTTAAAGGCAAACAGGTACTGATACCTGAGAGTTTGCGTAAAGATATCCTAGCCCAACTACACACATCACATCAAGGGATCGAAAAAACTCGTAAATTAGCGAGAGAGTCAGTGTTTTGGCCACGTATCAATGAGGACATAGACAAGCTTGTGAAAGGCTGTTCAACCTGCCAAGAGATAAGACCACAAAATAAACACGAACCTCTGTTACCACATGAAACACCGACTGGTCCGTGGCAGAGGATTGGAACAGACATATTCCAAATCAAAGACAAACACTTCCTACTCGTGACTGACTATTTCTCAAAGTTTCCATTTGTGAGGCAGCTACCAATCTCTGTCACCAGTAGAAATGTTACAATTGAAGTCAAAGCCTTATGTGCCACATTTGGGAAGCCTGAAACTATCGTAAGTGACAATGGCACCCAATATAGCGGACAGCCCTTCCAACAGTTCTGTGAAGAATGGGGTATCAAGCACGTCACCTCTTCTCCACATTATCCTAGATCAAATGGTCTCGCTGAGAGGATGGTTGGAACTGTGAAACCACTCATAAAGAAATGTCTTGAGGATAACCAGGACATTGATAAGGCACTTCTTCACCTCAGGGCAACCCCAGTATCAACAAACCTTCCATCACCAGGGGAGATGTTGCTAGGACGCCCTATCTCCACTACTCTGCCGTCAAGACATGCACCAAGCGCTACAGCTCAGATGCAGAGACAACACCTTCAGCGCAGTCAAGACCTGATGAAGAACCAGCATGACAAAACTGCGCTTGAGTCTGATCTCCCTACTCTATCACCAGGTCAACGTGTCAGAGTTTACAACCATGTGACCAAAACATGGACACCCGGGATGGTAGTTGAGAAAGACACAGCTACACCTCGCTCATACTTCATCCAAACAGTTGGTGGGAACACTCTCAGGCGCAACAGAAGTGACCTAAGAGAAATGGCACCCAACTTATCAGACATGTCCACTAAGGAGAAGCCCACAGTGACGTCACCGCCAGCTTCACTAACAATCTTACAGTCTCCTACTCCGACAACCCCACCACAGCCTGCAGGGTTGAGAACATCCCGTGCAGGCCGTCCCATCAGAGTGCCGAGTCGATACAGTGACTGACATTAATATACTTCCAAAAAGTGCTTAAGCTGCATCAACATTATGAACTTTAAATCTCTATCAGTACTATGTTCTTCATCTAAAAGAAGAGGGATGTTGTAATATAAAGTTTATCTTAATAATCCTTTTCCGCTTCATTCCCACTTCACATAATGTCCAATTCCAGAATAGTTCCACTCCTAACTTTTGTATCTACCCCACATGGCATGAAGTAAACAACAGCTTAATCACAGCTGACTTGTCTGTCTTCTTTTGACCCTTATATGATGTATCAGACATCATAACAGGAACTATGCAGCAGGTGTCTAAAATTTAATTTTAATTCAGTCACTTATTTAATCAATTTGATTCATTAATTTTCTTAACAGTTTTTAACTAAATGCTTAACATTTCAATGTATAATAAGCAAGTTTCACTAGTCATTCATTCAGTTAATCACTACTGGGTGTTTAGAATTTTATTATAACAGCAAAGCAGACGATGTACAGATCTATTTATAGACGTGTAACCGTGCCGTGGTAAAATACTGAAAATATATTACATTGAGTAAACTAAAAGCACTCAAGTTCTTTTAAACATGATTAAGTAGAATTATGATGCATATTTAATTAACTACTTGACACACACCACGTAATGTTTTGACCCTGTAATGAAAGCCGACAGTGACAATCACCTCAGATATGATATAGGTCGCTGTTCCATTGTGCACCCCTGTTAACGCAAGCTCCAAACACTGTGGGCTTGATATATATCATGCTCGGTCGATGCATGGAGCTTTGTAACCGGAAATTGAAGTTATTGGAGGGAGGGTATAGTAAGAGCATGTAAACAATGAGGACTTGCGATTTCACGACAGTTTATTATTGTATCCTCTATGAAGATGAGTTGACAGCTTTTTCAAAATTTAATTGTACAATTAAACAATTACACGCGACAGTTAGGCGCATAAGGCTGAAAACCCATGCGACATTTTTAGAAATTATGCGAGAATGTCGCGGTCGCGCCGTAAATCTGAAACACTGCTCTATAGCTCATAATTTACATATTATACATGGGCAAATATAGGACGGGTGGCGGGGTGTAAATGTTGAGAGACATAATTCTCTCACATGGTAAAAAATACAATAGAAAAGTGCAATGCATTTAATGTAAAATCAGTAATTAAGTGTATGTTTCTGAAGTTAGAGAAAAATTGGCAAAAGGTGCACCAAGTTGAAAGAATGATCATTGCAAAAACATTTGTTTTCTAAATTGTTGGGGTGTTCGGTTTTTGATCATACTATACTGGCTGAAGTGTCAAATCTTGTTCTTATTTTGTTCTAATGATTGAGCCCAAATTTTAGATATATTTTCATCTCAACATATGATATATGAGTGCCCAACTGAGTTTTTTCTCATTAGGTCAAATCAGTGATTCAAACCTTTGAGCATTTAGGTTCCGGAGAAAAAGATGAAATATTGTGTTAAGCGTGGCCCCTGTTGCAGTTAGTAGGGGACACAGGGACACCAAATCTACACAATACATGCCCATTTACAAAGCAGTCTGTACACATTTCATTTTCCTAGATTATTTGGACTACAGAAAAGGATGAAAAATTGATGGTTTGTACTTTCGCAAAACCTATAAGGGACCAGAGATTGATCAATTTCACATTCAACATTCCATATGACTAAGTGGGTGTTTATAACATGTGATGTTCCTTGGAATGAACTTTCAGGAAAAGGTGACAATAAGATTTAATGGCATCGCCCCTGTGCCCCTAACTAAAGGTCACATAATCACCAATTAACAAAAGGTGATCCTTATTGGCTCAAGGAGTCTTTACACAAGTTTCAGCATTCTGGGCCTCTTTTTTACAGAAGAAGAATTTGAAATTATGTTTTTAGGGCGTGGCCCCTATGGCCCTTATCAGGAACTGTAGAATTGAAAATCTAAAATATCTCTACACAAAATTTCAAGTTTCTAGAGTCTGGGATTCTTTAGAAAAAGACAAAAAGCACAAAGTTTACAGCCGGAGGGACAAATAGATTAACAGACTGAGGATGATTCAGGGAAATTGAAATTTATACAACTTTTTTTCAATTCCATAAAGATGATATTTTAAAATTTGAGATCTGATGGATTGGGGGATGGACGGATGGACACCTCACTATGTTAATAACCAGTAGAAATAGCAGTAAAACTGAGATCAATTTACTTGGTTTTTGCAAAAGAAGAAAAGTGTGTTTGTGAAAGATTTAAAAGTAAACCATAAGAGGCTCCAGTAAATTTAGGGACTAAAAATACTTACATATACAGTGTATAGAGAATAAACATTACCTGCGGGATCGACGTCTTCGCCAGATAACAACAGCAATCGCAATCCCCACAACAAGACTGAAACACATTTTCATTTCATTCAAGTCCTCTGGAAAGTCTTATCAAGACACTTTAGATATCTAAATAAAGAACATCATTGTCAACATCACATCATATAAACCTCTAACTAATATATATAACTTGTTAGGAAGCTGTCTCACCAATATTTAATATTCTTTATAAATACATGAGAGGAAGTCACAATCAATTTCATCCCTTCAAAGTCTTCAAAATCGTGATAGTCTTATATAATTCAATTGTCAGATTTTCCTGTCGCTTTTCTTATGACTGTGTTCATAGAATTCATATGAATTCACAGAGAGAAGTAATCGCAACTCACCAAACTAAAATGATGATTGGTACGACAACAGCCACAGTCGTGTTGGATCCTAAAACAAAGGAAGTACTTGCATGTGTTATGATGTGTAGTTACTTAAACTTCCTATTCATGCCATCAATCAAATACTTATCAATGTTAACAACTGACTTGTGACCATAATGAAAACTGTCATGGCACATTGCTTGAAATACATGACAATTTGCCAGAAATGTAAAACACACATCAGAAAGTGTCGCAAACCAAACTGAATTCACCCTCTTCTTTTGTGTGACTTGCATAAAGTCTATAAAGTCTATAGCTTCATCGATAAGATTATTGTAAATTATACATGTTGAAATATTTTTGGTAGGGACAATGAAGGATTTCAAATGACCCCCAATTTCCATAAGTCGACATGTGTATGCAGCTCGCTTGTGAGAATAGAGCATTTGGCGACAGAAATTTCAGTCTAGTTTTAAATACACATAACATTTCCATTATTAATAATTTTATAGATTTCAAAACTGTTTTCTGAAGTTTAGGTAAGGACAAACCAATAGTCGGATCAATATTTTGATTTCTATGGACAATTTCTATGTGAGAAGACAAACTGTTTGATGATGACTTGTTTGCTGGGAATTTTCTCAGTTTTTACAAATTTGTCAGTCTAATGTTGCACTTCTTAACATTTGATCCTTTTTACCTTTTCAAAAACTAAATGATGTCTTCCAAGTTGCCTAAAGCTGCAAAGACATCAATGTTTTACAAGCTTACACTCATCATGATTTATGGAGTTAGGTCTTGTGCGAGTGCTTATCTTTACCCTTCACCATCACGGCTGTTTGTGTCGAATAAAAAGTCCTTTCAATTTCAGTACTTTTATTCCAAAGTTTACCTTTTGGATATATCATTTCAAGGTCACTCATTGACCACATGTCAAAGACAAGACATTCAAAGCATGTTTCTGTGCATGTTCCTGTTCATTACATGTTTCCATTTCAAATCTTACAATCTCCAAACTGTAATTCCTTCTATACATACAGCATCACAAAGCATCCATATAAGTTCAGTAAACATTGAGTCTTCCAATTTCAAATTCAAACTCTAACTTCATTTCTCATAAAAAATTATCTTCAAACACTGGCAGATTAACTGAAACAAAATAAAAGACTATTTTGAGTGAAATTACTCATGAAGAGCAACCAAATAAAATACCAAAATTAAAACCTATTTTTGTTTTGGGTTTCTTTTAAATTACATATTAAGAATTCCTGAAATTTACTTTATGGAAACTAATTAAAGAAGAAAACATTTAAAAGGAATTTGAGATAATAAGCTAACTTCTTACCATTATTTTATGGGCATTATCTTTTCCATTCTAATTTTCAACATGGAGTGTTGACTCCTGCTTCTGAGCAAGCATGGTCCAGACATAAAAACGATTAGAGTTAGCTGCCCTTGATTTAGTCTTAAGCACAATGTTGAGTATAAACTTTTGATGCAGGTTCAAACCCAGGTATGAAAAGGAGAAATTTTACTTGAAGATTTTGTAGAATAAAATATTTTAGAAAAAACTTAAATTAAAACTTACGATGAAAATATAATTAACTTTGGCCATTACAACGGCTGTTAGATAGTTCGGAATTCTAATGCGCATCTCCTGCTGACAGAGAAAACTTGATCTTGATGACGTCATCTTATGATATGAAATACTCTCCCACACGTGGATATGTGCTTCCTTGTGTGCTGGTCGAGTATTCGTCAAATACTTTTGGGAAGAAACTTGTAAATAATCAAAATAAACATAAAAAATGTTGAAACTCACCCATCCCGCATCTGTTGATTTTAAACACAACAGTCACACAATTTTACTTGACACATTGGATTGAGGGTCAGGGTAACTAATGGGGAATATAATTTAGAAAATGGTGCACACACAATCTTGAAGTTTATGAATGTTTGCATTACAAAGGGATTCTATTGTTTTGTTCTGCAATGTCTTTTCTGTGACGTCTTTGCACATGAATGACAAAACTTGCCATAAACAGTAACCATGTTAAAAATAACTTAATTAATATGAGTATTATTAGTATGTTGTATATTTATCTTAAAATATGCATGAAATGGTACAGAACATTAGCTCAATTTACTCATAATTTACACAAAGAAGTATTGACCTTTAATTTGTCCCGATTTTTGCAAAAAAGAAATGGAAGAATGACATTTAGTATTGTTGTCTTTTAGCTATGTTAAATTGATATTTGTCAAGCGTCTTTATTTAACGAATGTGTCATTTTGCAACTGTTTAACACTTTAAAATGACTGGTCCCCATCATATCCAGGGGAGGTAAGTCACCTCATGACCGACATACATATTTTAATATGCAGGTAGGGGTGAACCAACAGAGATTGAGGTGATTTGGGGTTTAACGCCACAATTCAAGATTATTTCAGTTATATCACAGCTGCTAGTATTATTGCAGGGAAGCCCGCAACACCAGTGTGGTTATGCATTGAGGTAAAACCTGCGAGCATCGGCTGTAACTTGCGAATAATCTAGAAAGCGGCGTTAAACACCAACTCACCTCACCTCTATGATTTTGAGTTTTAATCAGAACTACCTACGGCTATGGTAGTTCATCTAGATAAACTCGTATTCCGGCCAGGGCCTAGTTCATCTAGATAAACTCGTATTCCGGCCAGGGTTGAAGCACATCTTGGTATGTGCGTAGACGTCTAGTTATATGCTGGACTAGGTCTCCATTTTTCGACGTTCTCCTATTTTCGACGGTCGTTTTTATCGCGTTATTTTACGAGATCATGAGCGAGGTCAGAGGTCACCGGAGTTGAAAACGTTTGATCTAATTAATTTGATCAAGTTCAGAGTTAAAAAATCATTGGAAACGTGGATGAAGCAATACTGTGGATATTCCGATTTTTGGTGAGTGAAATATATTGCGCTACCATACTTTTCTTTACCTTATTTTCCGTGTATTACGTGACCGTCGAAAAATGGTGACGTCACAACCTATTTACACAAGTTAGGGTCGTCCATTATCGATCGCCGTAGCGGTAGATCCAAAACAAGTAAAACAAAACGAATTGTTGTTGATATAAACACAATAGATATGCTTTATTTTTCATATAAATTTATATAGGTTTTGCTTCCGAATTTTACGTACGTAATCATTATTCGCTTACACCGTCGAAAATAGGAGAAACCAGGGTATATGCTGGACTACGGCTACGGCTGTACAAAGTTGTTAAAACACACATTACATGGAATATAAAATGAGGTTTCAGTGCAAATTTAGCTTAAAGTTGAAACGTATCTTTAACACAACTAAAAACACCATACCTACTCTTTGGTTGGCCTATAAATCACGATAAAGATGAAATGCTTTCCGAACAGTGAAAATATCAATCATGCACCAGAAAGTCTATGGTCCGGTACAAAGGGCGATAACTCTAAAATCCTTTGATGAATGATACCGCTAAGAATGTAATAAAGCGCCTGTTAAAATTCATTCTCTCCCAAAAGCGTAAGCTCATACAGGAATTAAATTAACAGACATCCGAAATTATTATTAATAATTATTGAACTTATTCATATGAAAGGCCTAACCCTAAAAGAGCCCATCTCTAAGACCAAGACTGAAATATCAATTGTTAAGCTAACATTTAACGCCTTTGATTAAAATTTGGGGAATGATTTCAAAGGGAAAAGTTAACTCATAAGAGGCACATTTGGGGATATTGGTTGAAACGTTTAGTTAGTCGATTATATACAGTTTGGACAATATAATCAGAGGTCATACTTTATGTAATGGAAAAGTTGTATGAATTAAAAAACGTGGTACTAAAACTATCAAGAGAGACATCTTCACATAATATGAATTAAATTTGTCATTTGTTTTACGAGTGATACTTACCGATGTCACTTTATGAGTATGTTTATAACAGCAAATATATCGGAGCTTAATATGTCTATATGGATTGCCTTGTTATATATTGTATATGACCTGTATCGATGTCTCCCGCGCCTGTGAACGTGGCCCTGCCAGAAGCTATTCAGATGTGGATTTATCAGTGATATTTGGAGACTACTTTCCTGACAAGATTGATGCAATACATAAAATGCAATACATCAGTAAGGACTCTGTACCACAAGCACCGAGTGTAGAAATTCAAGAATTTGATTGTCTCTCTTCGTGTAACCCTTCTGCAGTAGAAGGTATGCTTATATCATATATGACAAATTTGTGAAAAAAAGTTGTGAACTAAATCTAATTCCAAATCACTTCTGATTGATTGCATTTGTACATTTGTACTATTTATTACCAAGCTCAAGATTATGTGTATAAAACAGGTATTGCGACTAATTCTTTTAAGACTCAATAGTAAGACCTTGCTAAAAAAACAAAAAGGCTTGATATGAATATTGTTTAAAGATCATAAGCCTGTGTCGGATTGACCTTTTTATCAATGCCACCAGAAAACACGACTGAATTAGCATCTCAATGTGATTGGCCTACATGAAGAATATCAAATCTGCATATTAAAGGGCCACAACACCGAGACAGCTTTGGTAGGATTACCAATGATATCTTAGCTGCAGCGGAACAAGGCAGGTCAACAATGCTGATTATATTAGATCTCTCCTGAGCCTTTGCTACGATGGACCATGCAGTTCGTCTGTCAATACCCTGGGAAGAGCTTGGGATGAAGTTCACAGCTATAGCCTGGTTAAGATCATAGTTGAGCTATGCGACACACAGAGGTGTGCTTCAAGTGTCAGCATCGGGCCCCATCTTGTTCACCTTAAATACACGAAATCTGGGTAATACAGAGAGAGGGGCCATAGTGTTAATCAGCTTATCAGTTAATCTATACAAGCTTCACATACAACCATCCAAAGAATAAGCCTCTAAGGTCACTGATTGCTGTGTTGACGTTAAATACTACATGAATAGTCACATACTCATACTAAACCAACACAAGACGGAATTCATCTTAGATAGTCCAAATTAAGCGACATGACCAAAACTGCACAGAATTCATTGAGCTTCAAATTGGCGAGTCCATCATTAGTGTCTCTAAACAAGTAAAAAGCCTCCGGGTTTTAATGGAGCAACAAATCAGGTTTAAACATCGCGTCACACAGCTGTACAACACTTTCACCCTCGTAATATATGGACAATTAGCCATAGCTGACAAGCTCATCAACTATAAACTATAACTCTCATTTATGGGTACAAAGTATGTTGCTCGAGTCAAATATGTCAAACTTGATGAATGGCGTTATTTTATTGGGAAGTACTGGTTTTCTTTCTTAAAATCAGCATCCTAATGCTAAAAAAGTCAGTATCCAGACAATATACAGATTTGAGTCATGTTTTGTGATGGAAACCGAACAGTGTCACGCGACAATGTCTCAAACGTATTATTGGAAACCAATTAACAGTACACACGAAGAATAACATAGGTTGGAAGAGTCGAGTTAATCACTTTACTAATGATATATCCATAGATCACGCAGACGTTCGACTTTTCAACATGAATATGACTGTTATCCGATAATCATTGAAAACATGAATATATCATCATTTGGGCATTTTATAGATAAAGATGCCAGTTTAGAGAGGCGGTTTCAACTTTACTCAGGGCAAATGATATTTTGAATTTTATTAAAGGAACATGAACATTATTAAAAAAACAAACATTTAATTTTCTCCTGATTATAACCTGATGGCCAATATCTCCGAAGAACAGATCAGATGCAAAGTACAGCAGCAAATTAATCTTTAGATCTTCTAAATTCGAGTAAACCTCACCTTTTCTACAACAACTTCACTGGCTTCCTTTCCCTGCACGTATTGATTATAAACTTCATGTCCAGGCAGGCTGAAGTTAGCAATCTATTAGTAATTAGTTGTTCGTTACTCAAATAATGAATAACTAACTATCTCCTATTTGAAAAAACCCGAATGACTAACTGGTTAGTTATTCGTTAGTCGTATTTTCAATATTGAATAACTAACTGGTAAGTTATTTGTTTTATGAATAAGTAACTACTGATCCATTTCCTATACAGATGGTGTATCTAAAAGGTAAGTATGGATAACTCGGGTCGGTCATAGATCACACATGTCTCACAGTAAGTACAACAACTTACTTCTTCGTTTTGCAATCTCCCCGATATAGTATAGTCAGACTCACTACCCGTTCCAGAACCACAGCAATGATAATGAAGCAATATTATTTAATCAACTCTCGAACACTACATGTTTAGTTGACGATTGTCATTAAAAGCTATAAAAACCATTTGCCAATTTAAGTTCTTGCTTGTGTTTCCACGGAAACAGCCAAACACAAAATACATAGTCATCAACATCCCACGTGAGTTTGGTGTTCTTCATGATTTACAACCTTTTTCTACATGTCTCTTGTATAATGCAGTTGTTTACATTGCTGAGCTAGTTAAGTTTGCTGTGCCTCTACATTAGCGACAGTCACAGGTACTCAATCACTGAGCCACGCACCGGATGTGGTTATCCTTTCTCATGCGGATGCTTGGAAAAACTGCCCGGTTGAATGATACTTAAAGAGCCACTCCGTGAGTTGTTGGGGTCATATATGCCAAACCTTATCAATGGTGTCATTTGATCGAGAAGTATCGACTGTTACCAAAAAGACACATTTTAAAGCATGTTGGTTTTCTTACAGTGACAATATGAAGGTAGAACGTCGAAATTATGATCGAAAACCGGACAGTGATTAGTCAAACGTAATTTTGGAGACTTATCTATAACAGCCAGGAGGGCAGTTAGGAGTTGATAGTGTTTGTTAAGTTATATAACTAGTATCCATGTATATTGGACGTGATATCTATACCTCTCTCCATTTATAAGGCTGTTTTTAGATTTTCATGGAAAACCAGTATTTGTCATATATATGTCTTTTGGACATGAAAAGTTAAGATGTTGTGATGTGATCACCACATATAACATTTAGATTCGTATCAAAGGTAATTAATATGTTATTTAAACTCTCCAACACTGGATACCTCAGAAATGCATAAAATAAACAACTCATCTTTGGGGGAATAAGGTCAAGTTTCTTTATTGAAAACTTGACAACATAATAAATTGTTTGGCACAAAGGCAAAATGCAATGGAAATTCCTCCAAACCCCCAAAGATGAGAATTACATAGGAGATAAGAACATTGCCCGTTTGGCGGAAAGCCATAAAATGGCGCCTTAACTACACAAACCCGACCTCACCGTTCTCGTCTTGTGAATGCTTCTGTGTAGAACAACGCAATAACGAAAATGCCAATGCCTGCCATGAGCCCGGATCTGAATTCTTTGAAACACATTTGGGACATCAATGGGCGTCGACTGTCAGCACTGGACCTCCTGTGCGAGATTTAGCCGGTTTGGAAGCAGCTATACACCTTGAGTGGCAGCAACTAACCCGAGAACGCATCAGAAGACTCACTTCAAGTATGAGGAAGAGGACTGGAGCAGTCGACGGCACACGTGGCGTACACATCCGTTATTGAGGATGTCAGTCTTGTTTGTTTGATTAAGATGTCAAAGAATATTTTCCAACTGCTATATAATCACTGTCACCAGTTTTGAAGTAACCCAATAGTTGTAACAGAGTGATTTTTCACGTGAAACCAATGGTCACGTCAATCTTGCGTTATAATGAGTAAAATCTTTCAGATTGTTTTCAGCATTGTATTTATGTTCAGCCAAATTGATACAATCAAAAGAAATAACAACATTTCACCTATTAAGTTTACGAATTTTTCACAATATTTGGACATTCTTCCATCAACCTTTAAAAATGAGGTGGTGCTTGATTAAGTTCTTTGTGTATATATCAACATGAGTTGATTAAAGTAAGAAATATCCTAGGCTTGCCGAGTTCGACTACGATTGGGTTGTTTACACTCTGCCTACATTTTAGTGTGTCTACAGTCTTAAAACAACAGGTACGATCACTAGCTACATGATAATATCTACGGTATATTCAGTATTACAGGTAAACTATTTGTTTTCTGTGATCAAGCTGATATGTATGCTCCACAAATGAAACCCTTGATTGAATAATCTTGTATCTGTTTGTTTATCAACGCACATTAGGTTTGTAAATGACTCAGGCTTTTATACTTTTATTCTATTGGTAATACCCATTACATTTATAGACAGTGTCAACATTTAAGTGATTTTGAATGTAAGCAGAATGTGACTAAACGTTTCCATTGAATGGTTTAGGATAATTAGTTCAAGGCTTCCGTCTCTTTACTTGTTATATTTGATTTTTTTTTATCTAGGGGCTAAAAGTGAAAGATGACGTTTTAAAATGTTTAATAACATTATTCAGAGTTGTGTTTTTACTATATCTAGCCAAGAAGTAACTTGTGTTACTTGCCAGGGATGTATCTTCAGTTTCTAAATTATCTTCGAAAGGATCTAAAAGCCGTTATTTTCTACTGAAACGTTCAAAATCGGTTTCAAGTTCTTGTAGATCTTGCTTAGCCTTTGATGCATCCTCAGTCTATAAAGATAGTCAAAACTAAAATAAATGATCATTAAAGAATTCTTGAATACTTTCTTTGCATAGATGTCTGTGTCTATAATACTTTCTCGCATTTGACTTTAAAAAGTCATAATACTGAGTCGAAGAAAATAATACCTTTCAACAAGATCCAGGCCATCTCAAATGGTTTTTCATATTGGACACTAATAACACAATCTCCTTCCCTTTAAAGGTAATAAAAACAGTTTTCAAATTGTGCAATGGAAAGTTAGCTTTGCTGAAGGTTCTGCAGTTCGGCTAAAGCATTCTTACCCTCATTGTCGTATTTTTCACACATATCCAAGTTGGGTGTATAGCCACTGATGCATCCAGATGTACAGACCGCGTCGTGTTGGTTACAGAACCCGCCCTCACAGAATGAGTTACAGGTGTAGTTACAGGTCAGTCCATGATATCCAGACACACATCCATCAGAACATTCTCCTGTTGCTCTGTTGCACCTCCCAGACAGACAGTGTTCACTGCATGAGTAGTTACAGGTCAGTCCATGATATCCAGACACACACCCAGTAGAACATTCTCCTGTAGCTCTATTACATCCACGTTCTGGGTTTTCACAGCCAGGGGAACATGGGAGTTCACACGAGTCTCCACGGAAACCCTCCTGACACGTGCCTGCATAAGAATTTATACAAAAAACTATTTTTTGAATTTTGATAATTTGCAATAACTGCACTAGTATATTTAAGTAAGACTCATCCCCGCCCTGGAAAACCAAAGCTCTAATACTTAGCAAATCTCCCTATATCTCTAAAAATGTTCCGATTTCTATGATGAGATAGAACCAGAATTTAGATTCGAAGCACAAATTAAACACTTCAATCAACATTGGCTAAACATACCAAAATTTGTGTTTAAAAACCGAAATAGGACAAACGAAGTAAATTATGAACGCGCTCAATGTTGCAGCAGTAATGTTGCGCCCTGAAAGTCACATATAGTTTGTTGATGGATTCAGTCATGTAAACTGTTGCAAATAGCGTTACGCTTATCAAGAGTTCTGACTGGTTCTTACAGTAAAATGTTAATACTAGTAAGTTCATATTTAAATTGTTGAAAACTGGACAGTGTCCATTGGCTACCGCATGTCCATTAGGTAAATCTAAATTTTGGAAACATATCACTTGAAGAAAAATGTACAAACTTTTGTTTGAAGTGATATCGATTGCTATCAAACATATAAATAGTACGTGTCAATTCGGCTTCGGCTCAAATTGAAGATATATGCTCCATTTTCATTGAAATCATATAAAGTCATTATGTATATATTTGGCACTCGGGGATGGACATGAAAGTCGTATGAGATGAGTTTATGTGGTAATTTGGAACGTTGTAAAGGAAAGCCGAATTTTATGAAACATTCTCTATGTCACTTTAAATCTAAACAACTTATACATTTTTCCCACGTGTGATTTAATGCATTTGTTTAGAATGACGATAAACTTCATCAGTTGCACGGGTTTATCAGAAGATGGTTTTGATATTAGACCTTTAAGTATCATTACCTTCTGATTTACAATTGTCACAATAAGACAGACATTTGTCGAACTTGATATCTTCTTGCGTGAAACACTCCGGACATTTCATGGTACATTCGCCCCCGTAGTATCCTCGTACGCATCTGATGCACTGTCCAGTAACTCGGTCACATTTCCCGTAACGTTCACTGCAGACCCTACTACAGTCATCTCCATAACGACGTTCAGAGCAGACAGTCACATTGCAGGAGCGACACTGTCTGTCACACGTCACACAGTCTCCTGGACAGCGCTCTTCACACGTGGCACCACAGTAGCCTGGTTCACACCCATCTGTGCAGGTGATTGTCCGATTGATTTTGTCCAAGTGACAGACCTTGTTCAAACATCGAGACAGACAGTCTTCATCACAGTATTTACCGACATACCCAGGAATACACCCGATGATGCACTCTCCATTGCCATAACATTGTTCTTCCAGACATGTTGAACAAAGTCCGGACACCGTAGACAGACTGGCCAGCAGTATAAGAAAACCTGTAAAAACAATTAAATTTACTTTTGTTAATGCATATGTAATTAACGAGTTCCAACTTATGAAACCTTTTTATTAGTTGATAAATTCAAATATCCTTTAATTCTTGATGAAATCCTGTTAAAACAAATTATGTGCGTACCAATCAAAATGACGGCTTTCTTCATCTTCACCAATCAAAATGACGGCTTTCTTCATCTTCAAACTTCCATTTGAAGGTAACTGAAGCAAAATTATATACTCAATAAACAATCATATATATTTTTATTCATATGAACGGATTGTATGTTCAGAAATCATTGAAAAAGTGCTTTTTACACTGATACATGATATAAATAGAGTGGTTTCATAATTACTCATAACAAGGAAACGATACATTAGAAGTATCAGTTGGCCCTGTCTCACCCTGTCACCACGATGAATCTGTCAAGAGGGTTTGTGCTCCTGGTCTTCTGGGTGGTTTCTGGTATGTTATCATCAGGATTGTACCCTGGTATGTTATCATTAGGTTTCTACTCTGGTATGTTATCATTAGGATTCCACCCTGGTATGTTTTTATTAGGTTTCTACTCATGTCGAGTTAACGATTAATTATCTTTATATGTCGGGATCGTATGCTAAGCAAATATTTAAGGAATATTCATTCATTTATATATACGTTTGTATAGATAATTGAACTTTATCATTTTCTAGTTGTCAAAGTCAAACCTAGTTGATATTTTTTAGATATCATGACAAATCTTCAAATACTGGTGCCAGTCTTTGCATCTTAGGTTTGCATGTATGGAACATCTGAAAGTGATTATCAATTGGGACTAGTAGATTTTTTATAACAATTGGTACCGATATATGCTGTGCATGCATTTCTTGAATCATTCTTTACAATATCCTATGTGAAGCATTTGTACGACCGGTTAACTATGTTTGTGTGTAATAAACCAAGCTTTACTCTCAATTTGTAATGACCAAATTTGCCATTTTATTTAATGAGAAACAAAATTATCACCAACAGCTGCAATTGTACAGGCTACTTGCCTACAGGTGAAATTTGTTGTACAGTGAGTGATTTACATTGCGTTTCATAGTCCAACACAAAACAATGTTTTGAAATTTTAAGAACAACAATACTTCAAAAAAACTAATTACCTTATCAGGCCTGAGGTCATTACAAACTGTGAATGAGGTTTGCCATCTATCCTTAAAATTTAGCTTTTTCCTATTCTTCTCAGGAACCACTTACTCTTAAAAGCTGAAATCTGATGTAGTTTTGTTTTAATGACAACAGGGACCACGACCTGAAATCCTTATTTCGATTGTATCTTCAGAAGCAAATGACTTAGAAAGATGAAATCTTGCGTAAAGATTCCTTAGCTAATCAGGAATATGATGTATAGGTGACTCTGTAGCGCCTTACGAGGGGATATCAACAAGTTTCAATTATCACAAACACATATCAAAGGTACAAACTTTATTTTGTTCTCATGTTATACACATTTTCCCCATCGCTTCTTGACCTTGCGCAGGCCATCTGATTAGAAGACCCCTGATTTCATGGAAAACTAGCCTCCACCTCCCTATGTTGCATTGGTGTCCTCAAAACGACGTCCACGAAGTGGATTTTTCATCACCAATGAAACAGACACCATGACATTTCATGCAGACTTTTGTACCTTGGTCGTTTTGGGAGGCTGTGACGTAGCATGCTTCCACTCTTTGCTCATCTCTTTTGTCTCAGGATCATATTGATAGACTCATCATTCATCCATGGTAACAAGACGTTTGAAGAAATCCTCTTCGCCTTGTTCCGGTAGCTCCAATGCCTGCAATGGAGTCAGTAAGCGAGGAACCCAGCGTGCTGACACTTTGGAGATATGCAACTTGTTATGGATTATGTTCCATGCACTGCCATAACTCAGACCTGTTTCATGCATTATCATTTGTAGAGTTACGCGGCGATCTTCTTGAACCAGCGTCTCAACCTTCTTGGTGACATCCATATCATCAGTAAGTGAGGGCCGTCCACTTCTTGGCTCATCTGCGAAGGACATTCCTTTTCAAACTCACAATAGTGTTATAGGATGGGCTGTCATTGTCATAAACAGATTTCATCTCATCATGAATTTGACATGAAGTATAGTCTTTCAAATGTTAAAACTGAATTAAACTGCGCGCCTCAATTTTCTCCATAATAGGTTGTACTGTTCTATTTGGTCAACAGACGTAAAACTGGCTGTCGCGAAAAAGACTATTGTTTACCCAGGAACTAGACAAGGTCCGTATTCACCAGTACATTCTTTACGATAATTGAAACTTTTTGATATCCCCTCATATAAGGGCTACACGGACCAAGGTCGGAAGTATTTTCGTTTCATGCTCTAGAAGTAAAAACCTAAAAGAATGGCATCCGGTGAACAAATAGCACAATAATGAATTAGAATATTACGCAATTGCAAATTTGTAATTACACCAAACTATAGAATTAGTTCTTGGTTATGTGAAATTTCCCTATTTTGATGATTTTTATCATTTTCAAGTTTACAAGAAAGTGAAGTGCAATATCAGGAACCGTTTGGTTGGATTTTTCATCTTTGAGTCTTCAAAGTATAACTTTATACAGTCTGAAGGGTTCAATAGTCATGCCTTGTAGTATCATACTAATGATAGCTTTGTTTGTCGGAAAAAGCGTAAAATATCTGATCATAAAAGTGGTTGTTAGTTTACAATTTCTAATGTTTCCAATTTTATAAATTATGGGGAGCATTTGAAATTTAACACCTATGCAGAAAGACTCAGATGACTGTGCATTTATGAGGATGTAGTATTTAACTTTTTACAGGTGAAAAGTGCAAATCGAATGACAATTGTTTGAACAACAAATGCCTTACGACTAGAAGAAATGATTGTTTGGAAGGTTGTAAACCTGGATGGTTTGACGAGTTTTGTCAGCAACGTTGCTCACCTCATTGTCACTGTGCCAAATTGACCGGGATCTGTACAAGCTGTATCCCGGGATGGTATGGAGCGGAATGTGGGTCTCAATGTAGTTTTGGTTGTGTGGACAAGATATGTGACAGAGACGGGACATGTAGTGGAGGGTGTGCGAAGGGCTTCTCTGGAGAGAAGTGCGAGTCCACCTGCCCAGAACAATGTTATGATGACCAGTGTGACACAACTGGAACCTGCAAAACCTGCAAGCCTGGATTCTATGGAGCTTTCTGCCGCCAAACATGTCAGAGATGCATAGAAAGTGTCTGTGACATGACAACAGGGGAGTGCCTCAGAGGATGTCAGAGCGGCTTCTATGGTGAGGGTTGCACCGAGACTTGCAGGAAATGCAAAGACGGGGCATGCAATCAGACCACCGGAGCGTGTACGAAGGGATGTCAACGTGGATATTATGGAGCAGCCTGCACCAAGACATGTGAGACGTGCATAGACGGAGTCTGCAATGGTACAACTGGTAAATGCATCACGAGATGTGTGATAGGTTACTATGGATCCTTCTGTAACCTGACATGTGAGATCTGTAAAGATGGCGACTGTGTCCAGGAAAGTGGGGAATGTAGATATAAAGGTACTGTATCATCACAGTGTAATTAACACAATCGTAGATTTCATAGATTACCGAGCACTTCCCTAATGATACTATAAGACAAGGTGTTTGGGAAAGATACGGTAGTTCCTCACATATACAGATATTTACCAAGTCTTTGCATATGTCAAGCACCTTTAGTGGAAGAAGGTTTACAGTAACCTTTCCAATGTATTTTATTGTTATTTTTCAGACGAAAATGGAGAGAAATGGAGTGCGGTTGGTGGGAGTATGGCTGTCATAATCTTCATCCTAACTTCACTTGGAATGTTTTATATGTTCCGTCGCCTAAAACGGTAGGTGATAAACAAAGGAACCGCCATAACACCACGCCATCACACGCCCCCCCCCCCCCCATCCCCCCCCCCCCCCCCCATCCCCCCCCCCTTGCACCCCTGCCTTCTCAACACACACACACAGCAGGGTTAACTAAGAGTTAGGCTATCAGTTAGTTCATCTGAAGTCATTTCCGAAACCTTTTACGTAAGTTATATATATTTGTGCTGTAGTGATAATGGGGCTCGTTACTAAGGGAGCCGATTGGGTCTTTATGGATCACATTTTGGAGTAGTTTTATTTTTTTCATGTATTGTATGTCATTGCTGTATTTGATATTAAAAAAGATGTGTCTGCCTTTAGGATGAACGTCGTTGTCTATGACATGGTGAAGATTAGAAGACGTCCGCCCACTGCTGTAGAAGATGCTAGACCTGGATACATTGAACTTGAAGAAGAAGTGTCAATAAATCCTCCAAGGGTTTGTCCAGTCCATCCGGCCAGACAAACCAGCTACATCGAACCTCAACACAGTGGCGGCACCGGAAACAACCTTCAAGTACAGCGCAAGTTGCAGGCTGTTCGGGTGTCTGATCAACAGGAAGACGAACCTTTGGAGGCAACTGTCTCACCTTCCGACAGGCTGATACACAGCGTCCATAGGCGCCATGATGAGTGTTCATTTCGACCAGACAGCTACGTGCTGCCTAACTACTCCGAGGTGAACGAGGAGCTGATGGCCGCACTTCCACAACCTGCTCAAGGAGCTCAAGCTCCCGCTCCTGTGATAAAGAACTCCTCATTCTCTACTGTAGCTGATGTACACACGACTGAAGTAGACATCAACATTCCGCTTATTGCAGATTGTTTCGGCCCCATTGAGACTGAAAACTCGTCACCTGACGAAGACAACCTACCGTGTGCTCAAAACTATGAAAATCTATTTAGAGGTAGCAAAACACAAATTAGTCAAGCTACTGCTTTCGGTTACAGTCAATTTGATGATGACGAAACCAGAATCATTCAGCCAATGTTACATCCAATGAGCACAGCAAAACCTGTCAGCTATATAGAACGTCAAAACCGTGGCAGCCCAGTTCCAACTCAACAACGTCTGTTATCTGGTAGAGTGTCTGAACAACAGGACGAGGAACCACAGGAGCCAGCTGCCTCACCTTCAGACAGGCTGCTACAAGAAGTCGCGATGGCCACACTTCCACAACCCGGTCAAGGAGCTGAAATGTCCGCTGCTGTAGTAAACAACTCCTCATCACCTGACGAAGCTGGTGAAGTTAACACTGATGGAGGCATCAGAATTCCACTCATTGCGGAATGTTTCGGGCCCACTGAGACTGAAGACTCGTCACCTGACGAAGACTCCAACGAATTAGTTGAAAACTATGATCATCTATTTAAAGACCACTACATGGAGCATTAGATGCTTATTACATGGATAATGTTACATTCCTACTTTATCTAATGCAGTGTAGTCATATATGTGAATTTCTAGACCCATGATAATGAAGACCTTGGTCACGTCCCATAAACGCATTTTCTGCTCTAGAATTAAGTTCTGTTAACAGATATATAGGCCATCTTATCTAAGTTTACATTGTGATCCGTGACATTGGTTACAGGGGCCACGCCATAAGACCTCATGTTTTCAACTTGCAATGACTTTTTATTTTATCCTTAAGAAACTAAGATCTTTAGGAAATAGGAATAAAAAAAACTATATTGGCCAATCACGATCACTTATCTCGAATTAATGACATCATGACCCCTTATTATGACCACAGGGGTCACGCCTTTAAAAGTACCAATGTATTGTTCTTACCATGACCTAAGAGTCTTTACAGTCTAAAACCTTGTTTTACAGATTTGTTGAACCTTTTAAAATATAATTAAACATGTGTAAATAAACATTTAATGATCCTGTGACCTTAAAGTCTATTTTGATATCCTCCCAGATTCTTACAATAATAATGTAATAAACCAACGCCTATCTCCTTCCTGAAAATTTGCAAAGGAGCTTAGCGAAAGGGTCTATTTGATAAGCTCGAATTCTGAAAAGCGACACAATGTTGTACCTCAATATTTGCGAGGTAAAATGTTGATGCCAGTAAGAAAAGTCCATGTTTATTTCAAAACCATCTTGTCATTCAGTGACATCCATGTGGCTATGTAAATAGTATCTGTTTGTACATTTTGACAGTTTTGTTTCCCTCTGATTTGCTAGCATTATACATACTGTCTCTTCCTATAAATTACGTTTATGAAAGATCCTTTCCAAATAAACAGATAAAACATTGCACTGACATTCTATTGTATTTTCGATTCCCTGAAATATCAGTTAAGTGAATGTTTGCAACTATTAATCTATATCTTTCTTTAAATAAACATGGACAACTTCATTGTAAAACGTATTGATAATGTGGGAGCAATTTACGTAGTATGTCATCCAAGATCTAAAACATTATAAAGCATATACAAATCAATAATAAGACAGAAGGAGTTGGTTTTCAGTAAATGATGTGTTCTAACAGATGTTCGTTTGTACTCCATTTTGATATATTTTCAATATAAATTTATTGGCAAGTTCTAATTTAAGATATTTGAGGTCATATAAGTCAGGCTCGTCTAGGCAACCACAGGCATCAAGTCTAGACAGATCTAGTTCACTTCATAGAACACTTCATATAAATGGTCGTGATTCACTTTTTATTCCTTTCATTTCCCGTCCATTGGAAACCGTTTAACACATATACTACAATGTTATCTAATGTTCTTGATTGCATGATTACCTAGCACATGACATCATCCGCTTTAAGATCAAGATGAGCGATAACTAATTATTCCATTTACTAATAACATTAACATAGGTATTATAAATATTATCTGATAAATAATATAACCATTAACCACCAACATAGGTATTATAAATATTATCTGATAACTAATATAACCGTTAACCAATAACATAGGTATTATAAATTTTATCTTATTACTAATATAATCATTAACCAACAACATTGGTAATATAAATATTATCTGATAACTAATATAACCATTTACCAACAACATAGGTAATATAAATATTATCTGATAACTAATATAACCATTTACCAACAACATAGGTATTATAAATATTATCTGATTACTAATATAACCATTAACCACCAACATAGGTATTATAAATATTATCTGATAACTAATATAACCATTTACCAACAACATAGGTATTAAGACCATTAACCATTGCATTTTACAAGAATTCAGGTATGATTACTGTCGATGTCTCATCTGAAGTTCCTACATACTTTCTATTCAGTGATCGTGGCTTGTGTACCAATAAGTTCATACTGATGTCAGTTGTTTATGTAAAGGATCTTGCCGACCTCTCTCTAACGCTGAGTAGAATATTTGAATGGTTTTTTTCAAATATGTAACATACGTACATTTATCTAATTTTATTGTTTTATAACGATTTCAGGGATATATATGTATGACGAGAAGTTGGTAACCTTTTGAATTTAAACTAGTTGACTTATGAGAGCACGATCATTCAATATATAGAAATATTTTCAAAGAAGTCAAAGGAACTGAAGCAAATTCAAGACCATTTGCTAATCAGAAAGATGTATCAATGAAGGAGCTAAGAGAAAGATCTATAAAAGATGATGTTCACTTGTTTTTGGTCTTTTATCAACAACAACAACCACAACAACAGCCAAATGGACATATGCGGTCATGTTATGAATTCAAATATATATTTTTTTATCATTGTATAACTTTTGCTAAATTACATACCGTAAAGCTTTACAATTTACAATAATATATGGTGTGTAAACAATACAGAGAGAATTTTCATATAACTTTCTGATAGATCGACAAATGGTTTTTTTTGCATTCTAGGCAACACGATACATGAAAACAAATATGATATTCACAGAGAGACAGTCCTGTTTTCGATTTTAATTGTATTTTTGCTTTTAGACATTTAGGTTTCACTTTATCATAAACTTTTGGTCAACGCAAGGTCACCTAAAGCTGTCCATCTACGCATAGCTCATCCAAGTACTCACGAAATTGAAACAAACTGCATATATTTGTATTAATTCGAGTTTTGGAGATAATTTGCCAGTCTAATTTTCAAAGTTGAATGGTATACATTCATTTACCATCATTTTTCCAAATTTTGTTTCTGAAGGTTTTGGAAAAAAACAACAATTAACTGAGTCTAAATGAGAATAGAAAGTGTCAGTTTTCAACTTAAAACGTTTCGCATGCAAGCTACAGTATCAAAACGATTTGCATTCTCCAATCACGGATTATTTTTCAATTTATCTTATCTTATATTTTTATATTAAGGTTTATCTATTTCATGTCCTTTTATAAGCAACACGTGAGTCATGTGAATACAAGAACATTTTTATTAAGTCAGGTTTTTCCAATGCTTATATCCTAAATAGGAGCATTAGAATTGCTTTTCTTAAGATTTTCTGAACAAACTCAAATACTCTATTTATTATATAATGACGCCATCGAATACGAAATACATTTTACACTTGAATGTTTGAATGTCAATTTTATACTGAACAAAGAAACAAATAATAACTGAACATTTTCGGTCAAAGACGAATGTAACAGGATTTATATGTACTTAGACATTAAATGAGGACGATGTTATATTCAAATTATCCCTGTTTCTAAAACATGCCATGGAATTAAGATATAGCATTTTAAAATAAAAATCGTCAGTTACACAATTAATAAACCCTATATATACTTGTTTGATTTTTTCTAATCTTCAAAAACGAGAGGCCTTAAGTGCAGTAAACAATCTATGATTTGAGTTGAGTTTATTCATTGTTGCAAGTAGATGCACAGTTTTAATGATGAGTTCCGAATGTTGTGTTTCTCTTTCAAACACAGTGCTGATTGTCAATTTACAATGTTGAGCAAAATGGCACTTCGATTATATTCACACAATGCCTTCATGATAAAACGGCTATATGTTACAACACAAAGTGAATTCTCTTCTTTTCCTATATAATATTATTCAATCGGCGTCTAATGATATATCATACATCATACATGGTAAAAAATTACGCCATTTCATATCTAGAGTTAGGACGATATGTTACAACACAAAGTTAATTCTCTTCTTTTCCTATATCATAATATTCAAACAACGTCTAATGATTTATCATACATCATACTTGGTAAAAAATGACGCCATTACATATTTAGAGTTATCACTAGGGCAAGTCACTTGCAGATTAAACTTGAGTAAAATGACATTTACAATGCCAATACACGCTGGTATGCTCGGTAACTGAAAATGAACAAAATGATGAACATGGAAATATTTCCCTCTGTTGGGGACAAGAGGCCATTAGAGGAATGTGGTGAGAGGTTTTGATCGCTGCAATGAAACAAGTAAATCAAAAATATGATCTGTTACTTGTTTCTGTGCGGGATATTATTCATATGGCAACAATTCGACTTGATTCATCTGTGTGATTCATACACTAAACTGTATTCATACAATGTAGCCCGAGGTTGTCAAAACTGAGGTTTTAGCAGCATGAAGAGAGCTAATTAAGGGTTTGCGGTTTACGGTTATTGAGCTGAAGAGCTGTTCCCGGACTGAAACGTACGACAAAAACGCACCGGGTAACGATGTTAATTTCAGCCCGTGCAAGGTGGTGCACGTGCCATGTGTCTGACTTTGAGACCAGATCAGAGTCACCTTGTGAGCCGTTGAGGCAACATGTGTGAAATGATATTTTGATAAATTATATTTTAAACGAATTGGTTTTGTCAATGAAATACTTTTTGATTCACAGTTGGTGAATGAAAATGTAAATCTTCCTGCCGCAAAATATGTAGGAAATTGAACATTATTGTAAATATTGTAAATATTGAAACTGGGGGAAAATTAAATGGTTGTTATTTAATTTTCTATTTTGTTATCTTTTACATTATCGGAGTGGGCTGCATTCCAGTTATTAAGGGTTGGGTTCAATGATTCATAGTCACGTTATCATTTTTAGTCGTATTTCAGTTCTTGAGTCATGTAGTAAACAAAGTTCCAATGATTTAGGTTTCTTACAACATTGTTAGCTTCATTGGTCAACACAGTTCAACTTGAAACCAAGGAATTTACCTATATGCAATTTTAATACTTAAAATGTTTTTTAAGAAAACCACTTAGACGGTGCCCGAGTCGCGCAGCGCAGCGTGCCTAGGAAACCGGTCCTTTATTTCCCGCAAAATATTGGGGCTTTAACGGACATGACGTAATTTGATGACGTCATCTCAACCTGCTGTAAACGCGGAGCGACTAATTCCTCACTTCTCTTTAGGCACTCGACCGCGTAGGTCTTTGAAATTGAATTTAACCTCCCCCCCCCCTTCGAATCCTCCTCTTTGAGTATTTGATCACGATATCATTGTATCAATTTTATATATGTTTTTAAAATGGTTTGTTAAATGTAATATTGAACACAACTTCAACGAGTATTTTAATCCCCCCCCCCCCCCCCCCCTGTCAGTTTGTTGCAGCTGGGAAAACGTAGTTCTGATATAGGCTAGGTATCCCGTAAAGACAAGTAAAAATAATGAAATCATTAATCAAATGTTAAGCTTTGTGACACGGACGTCATCTTTCTACCACCCACTACACTGTGTTACATGTACATGGAAATAGTAGTTCAACAATCGGTTGTATTTTTTATTTCGGATTTTGTGGTTTGTAGTTGTTGTTTTCAATAATGCTAACTTTAGACATAAATCTTCGTATATCATTAGATCAAATCGTCAAAATACCGTAAAATTTGTATAACAAATATACATGAACAGCAGAAACAAGTCCTGAATAATATTTCCCTGTTGTTAAGGCAAACTCTGATCGGTCCTGATCACAGACATGAAATGATTAATCAAAGCTGACATTCACTGATCAGTTGATTGTTGATCAAAGGAAGTGTGACAACTCAGCTCGCCACCGATAGTAATTGTCCTGTGTAGACAACCTCTGACCGGCTCTGATCAGTCAATGATTCGAGATATCAAAACTGTTATAACATTTTAATATTTCTCCCATCATTAGATTTTTATATGAGTTTAGGTGTCAGTTTCAGACAGACAGACAGACAGACAAGTGTAAAGGCCAAAGGCCCATGATACATTCATTTCCTTAATTCAAAAACTTGGTGCACATGCTGAGCTGAAGCATTTCTTATATGTTTAAGTACATGGTATAGAAAATTACAAACGTCTTTTATAATAAGGTCATTATCAGATTTTAAAATGTTGTTGAAATTTACAATGGGATTAAAATCCTTGAAGTGTTTCTGTAAGTATCTTAATCTTAATTCAGAGAAACGTTGGCATTTCAGAAGAACATGAAACTCATCTTCATCAACCTCAATACCATTCAATTTACAAAATAAACATAATCTCTCATTACGGTTAACATTATCATATCTACCCACTTCAACTGCTAAATGAAAGTTGCCACATCTAAATTTTGACAATGCAGATCTGAGGTGTAAAGGAATGTCACAATTCAAGTATCTTTCAACATTTAAGAGTGTTTTAAATTGACAGTAATACAAACATTTACTCGAATTTTGTACAGAAGCATACCAACACTGTTTAAGATTATCAGAAAGCCTTTGCTTGAATAAAGATAGAAACTGATCAGTATTGCCAACATCCTGGCTTATCCATGCATATCCAAAACTATACCTAAATAAAATATTTTTCACACATGTTGCCCAAGTGAAGCGTCCTGAATCATCTAGAGCCTTAATCATACCATATAGTTGTTTTGGCAATCTATTTTGAGGCATATTTAATAAATGACACCAAAATTTTATAACTTTAGTCATATACACAATTTGGAGAGGTAATCTACCACAATCACCAAGAACCATATTATTACAAGTTGATTTACCCACTTTCAAAAAGTATTTACAAAATTTAACCTGAACAGACTCGATGATCTTACAATAATTAGTACCCCAAACCTCAGACCCATAACACAAAATAGGAGTAACCATGCTATCAAAAATTTTGAACAAATCTTTACAATTTACTCTTCACATCTTTCTCTGAAAACAATTTATAGAAAATATTGCCTTATTTGCTTGAGATACAAGACAGCTTTGAGCTCTACTCCATACAAGTTTAGGTGTAAATACAAGTCCCAGATATTTATAGAAAGAAACAGTTTCAATAACATTACCATTAAACTACCACTTTTCATAATCCCTTAAAGGCCCACCATTTCTAAAAACAAGAACTTTTGTTTTGCTAAGATTAACTGACATACCACTTTGTCTACAAAATATCTCAAGAGCATTTATCTTTTTTGTGTCAGTTTCCGTTTCTTTGAAAACATTGAGTGTGATATCTATGGAATAGTTGCCATGACAGCAAAAAATACATAGATACTTCTAACTACATGCTCTATTTCTGTCATCCTATTAAGATCCATCGATTTCTATCATTTATCTGGGCAAAAACGGAAAAATACAATATCATAATTAAATTATCAATCACAGAATTATCACAGCAATTTGTAAGGAAGCGTTAAGTGATTGCTTGTGACGAGTAGAACAGAAATGATGTTATTAAACGTTATGTGGTAAAGAACTTCTATCCACATTACATCACTGAAATTAATCAAAATAGATTGTTTCAAAGTGCAATGAAGCAAGTTGTTGCAAATTCCATTATCAAATGATATACAAGAGAAACCATTACGTCACTACTTTTGAAACTATTACGGCTCTGCACACAGATAGTGTCTTTCCTATTCCATAATTATCAAATGATATACAAGAGAAACCATTACGTCACTACTTTTGAAACCATTACGGCTCTGCACACAGATAGTGTCTTTCCTATTCCATAATTATCAAATGATATACAAGAGAAACCATTACGTCACTACTTTTGAAACCATTTCGGCTCTGCACACAGATAGTGTCTTTCCTATTCCATAATTATCAAATGATATACAAGTGAAACCATCACTGCACTACTTTTGAAACCATTACGGCTCTGCACACAGATAGTGTCTTTCCTATTCCATAATTATCAAATGATATACAAGAGAAACCATTACGTCACTACTTTTGAAACCATTACGGCTCTGCACACAGATGGTGTCTTTCCTACTATATCGCAATTCGTGGCTGGCTTCGACAGAAAATACCTCTTAGATACAGTACCCTCTGGCCTCTCCGCTATGAAACAACAATATAAAAGTTTAACATATCGGAACGTTCCCGCGTCACTGGACTGATATTGGATAAACTGAAACAGATATGTGAATGTCAGACTTGTTGATGATTTTGAAGATCCAGACTTGCTAAAACTTTTCCATTTCAATTTTGAGCTTTTTTACGTTGTGTTTCGTTAACTAGGAGACAAAACCTTAATGATCACGTTATTTGTAAAAGAAAGTATTTGAATTTGAATATCAAGTAGTAACATCAATATCAATAAATGTTAACAACTTATGAGGTATTGTATTTTCAGCTTTACAGGTGGAATGATGTAGTGCACCATCCATTTCTCTAAACAATAAAAGCTTTCTAATCAAATATTGTTCACTCTATCTGGAAAATAACTATATAATAAAAAAGGATATTTATTTAGATGTTCGTAGCTGAAAAATATGTAGCAAATATTTGAACATTATAGTATGATAGTAAAACGTCGGCAGATGATAAAGGTGATGATACAATAGGTAAAAGTCGAATTTCATTATCATGAATAATATCAAATATGTCCAAATCATACAACCTTTTGGGAAAGCAAAGTGGGTATTTTGCATATCATTTCTTTAATTGTTTAACATATATATTTTTCAAACAACATTTTAGAAAAATAATTGTTTGCAATCATATATTTCGGTGTATCTCCAAATTGCAATTGACTGTCTTTATGGTATGTCTGGATGGGAAATATTTCACTTAGAAAGCTTTGCAGTTCAGTTCTATTGAATAGTTCGATATGTTGATATCAGTAGTGAAAGCTATCACTGTGATAGTGAGTTTCAATGTCCTTGTATAAAGTGATTCCGATGTATGCTGGGATTGATCCCAGGTCACGATGACCTACCTTTACTGCTGATATACAGAGATAACCGGGGTATCTGTTATGGGGTTGAATAAATGTTTTAATGTCTACTCAGTTTAGAAAGAGTCGTTTAATAAATGAACAATGTGAGTACCTCCTTTAGCATAAATAATTGAAAATGTATTAAGAATGAGTTCTTCTGTACTGAAAAGCAAACTTTGGTGAAATCAACTCAACGAGATGCGCTTGTAAAATCTCAAAAAGCCACCTCCGACCCATCTGTTCAAGAACTAGATACACATTCAAAATGTTATAAACGTAGGTTTATATCGCTACAATGAAGAAAACCCAAGAAATCTGAGGTTCTGTACCGATTATTCATACACTAATGGCTGTTTGAAATCACCTCGTGGTAATTAAAGTGAATCTGATTTGAGTGTTAACTCTGTACCTAAACTGTACAGTTGACAATGTGTTCTCTTGTCGCTAACTCTCTATACAGATTCTGCCGGCAAACGCCAGGATCAAATAAATTGTGTCAGTAACCTTTGTGAAAAATCGGGATTGATAGTTTTGTTTCGTTAAGATGGTAGTAAAGGGCTTTCCAGATAGAAACTGTGTCTTGTTATAAATATGTTAGTATTTTGCTCCTACTTTAACAGTTATGAGGAAGTTCTTGGTGAAAGCGGTAGATCTTTATGACAAGATATTATCACTGATTATTCAAAACGTTTTTGAATGAAGTATGATATATTTATCATATGTTACAAAAGTAACTAAATGTGTGAGCTGTATGGCCGAATTAATCAATATGAATCCTAACAGACTACCGAAGCAAACCTAAATGTACTTGACTATCTAAATAATTCTCTTTTTTTTTTGGCTATGAAAGTAAAACCTATCTTATTTCAGTTTGGATTCAATTGCGCCCTTATGCAAGATTTTGGACAGTTTTATGTCGGAGTTCAAACAAAGAATCAAAGACTACAATATTCAAAGATGGCACGCTTCAATATCATATAACTGAAAGTTGGCAGTTAACTCGTCTTTCAGAACATGCTGCAAACAGAATCGTAGTTAACAGAAATCACATTTTTGTGGTAGGTGCTGTAGGCCTATGACGCAATGGATTTTTTCTAAGATAACAAACAAAGAAAATCAAATTCACATTTTTAGAATTTGTTTTCATTGATTATAGCTTGAATGATGATTGGCTATTGTGTACAACATTGTAGTTATGGATATTGTTATTTATTCACTTCTTTCTTATTCTGCTTTTCAAGTTTGTGTCCTTTGATATCTTTCTTATTTTTTATTTCATTTCCGAAATGACTGCTTTTCAAACTTTCATATCTGAAGGAAGCTCATATATTTAAGATAATATAAATCAAGATATATGAACCGTTGACTTCAGAAAGACCCTAGGTTATATCAATTACCCACATTGTAGATTCATACCACTCACATTTATGTAACATTGAAACTGTACTGTTATTGTTTAAGTAATTTGTGGAACTTACAGGATTAGTAATAAATGAAACTTACCAAGACATTTCATCCTAACATCTGCAGATCTTCACCATAACGCGTTGTAGCCCTGTGTCATGTGGCAATCCAGTAGAAGGAGCTCAGTGGCGGCTGATGGTCTTAGAGAATCTTCGAAGGACATTCTGTAGATCTGAATTAAATAATTGCTTTTAAGAATTTTCACTTGCCTGCAACGATAGAAATAAAGACTCACTAAAACTTAACTATCTCATCATGCTCTCTCTGTTAATGACGACCCTTTCTGGGGAAAAATAATCCCATTTTCATGAGAGATACAAGTGCATAATTGCCGCACTATGCATGAAGGTCTTTTCATCAAAGCAAGTAATAACATGTTTTCATATGCTATTCTAAACTTCAAATTCTTCTCCGAGGATTCCTTTGAATCACTGTAAACAGTCACTACAGATGAATATTGAATATTCAACAAAGCCGGGTTACAGAGGGAATAACAATTAAACGAAGCTAGACTTAAACGTGTGAAAAATGCAAAATAAAAGTACGTCTAGTCTGATTATTGTTTTTCTTTGAACCTTTAAAGATTGGATTTTAAAAAATGTATTCATTGAGTCTATTTGAAAATTAATCTCAGTATAATCATATATCTGATTCACATGTTTCTTGACTGTGACTACTGGCAGATTGAATGTAGTCATTGTATCCAACATACCTTTAGACTAACAAAGACTTTTTCCTGATAACAGTTAAGATTTGCTTGAATAACATTTATTGCATTGTTGAAATACTTTGCACTCAATAATAACTTATTAGTTTTGTAATGAATTTTACTCAATGTGTAGAATTAATTTTGATCATATGTTGATTTTGTTTCTTCTGTTCTATGAATGGCTTTAAAGATGCTTCACTTTCTATGAATGGCTTTAAAGATGATTCACTTTCTATTAGAACCAATTTGGTTATTGCCAGTATGTGAGATAAAACAGGAGATTGATATGTTAAGATTTCATTTGTTGTACAAGACTGCTTATTCTGGGTATATGCAATATTGATACACGCCAGGTTACAGTTTCAACGGTGCAAGCGTTGTAATTTAGTATAGCTGTATAACTTAATACATGGACTTCGTCACAACAGCTTCAATGAGTATTAGATCAAAGGTACCGACATTTTGCTGACAGAGTTCCTTGTTTCTTCTTTGATTTATTCAAATGTCAGTACATGTTTTACTCAGACGTTAAGATCAGGAGACGCAAGGTAAAAGCGTTAAGTATCAGACAGACAGACAGTCTGTTCGGTGAAAATTTAACTACAACAAGTTCATATTAGCTGGCTGTGCGTCTGTTTTTTGACGAACTAATTGCAGTACATGGCTCGTTTCTGTTGATATATTATTAATTACTTATGAAGTGTAGAAATAATCTTTCTACAAATGTAACTTTCGTAATTTAAATGAAAATTTAAATTAGTATTAATTATACTTAACACAGCTTCGCTGATTCATGATAAAACTCGAAACAGCTTTAATGAGAATCAACTTATCTTAACTTCTATTGTAAACTAATACGTCATGTTTATCAAATTTAAGTCGCGATCAGTTTATGGTATTATCATTGGATAAGAGATAAATTCTATGTCTTGTAAGAGTCACATATTCCAAACATATACGAAACATTGTCAAGTATTAAATGCTCATCGGTTCAGTATAGTGAAAGTATAAGGTCACCATTTCCATAGAAATCTGGACGATGTACCTGACGTGCCTTTTATTAGTCTCTTATACTTTAGGATACTTTCGAAACTTAATTAGACACAAGGACAGTTTGGCGTCAATAGTAATTAGTAGGTTATGTAAGTAGTTAGTGAGACGTGTGGTTTCAGCTTCTGCACTACATACGATTTTTACTTCCTTTGACAATTATTGTTATATATTTTGCAATCAGTCAATCCTTTGACTTATCATTAAACTTTTTTCTATTTTCATCACCTGCATCAAAATTAATGTTATTTCGATTGTTTTCCTTGATATCAAGATCAAGATTACTTATTTTGTAAAAGTATTTAACGTTGGTTCTCAACTGATGTTTGATGTTTTCAATGTGAAGTTCTGTTTTTCAGTAATGTTAACTTATTTATAGTTTATTCTTTGAAAGGTTAAGAGACCTTGTCACTCAAATCACATTTCCGAGATTATTGTGAGTTACAAGAACTAAAAACTTGAAACTATTTAAATAGAACTGTTAAACACTAGCAGTATAAAACCACTTTATGGTTAATGATGAATATCCTCCCAGTTACTTGTTTGAGGTAAAATGACACGACCAGCTCGGGAAACATAAATGAGAGCCGAGTGACGAGTGGACTTCTTTATAATATATATAATATATATGTTGATAATTGTTTATAATAAAGTCCTTTGTTAACTGTATATTTGCCCTGTATTCCATGCATGTTTTAAATGGATCAAATTAATCTTCTATAAGGCCACTTCAAAGACTTAGACATAATTGCTGGATATAAAAAACATGTTCCCATGTTCTCTTCGCCATCCCTACGAGACAAGACAAGTGAAATGAATAAATAAACAGTAAAATATATCTTCATTTCCTGGTAAAATCATTATCATATAATATATCTATCTAATTCATATCATCCAAATTAGTGTTTTTCATTTATTTGAATTGAATTAAAAACGTATAATACATTGTTACAGCGTGTGAATTGTGTACAATATTGTAGTTTCCATACTTCACATTGACTCTCTCAGAAAACAACAGTAATCTTTACTTAGTACAAAGGAACAAATATGACTATGGTCTAAAGCTGTTGATCACTCATAAGAGACTTTGTAGGTAAAGATAAAAAAATGAGTGTTTCCGACAGTCTCATTCTTTGTCACTACAATGACCGGTCAAAACCGTTAGCGTCAACTGGGGGTGATATATTTATTTATATATATGTTACAGTCAATGTCTAAAATCAGTCAATCTGTAGATCGACTGGAATTTTTAGTCAATCTGTAGATTGACTGATTCACTCAGACAATGTATAGGTTGACTGAAAAAAGAAGTCAATGTACAGATTGACTGAAAATTTAGGCTGATTTTCAGACAGATTGACTGAAATGAATTATGTTAAGGTACAATTGACCTTTACTGAAATTCAACATTTCCGTTTTGTTTTCACCAAGTCACAATGCCTGAAAGACATCCTAAAATGTTGGTAGGCAGCTGAACATTTCTCAATGCGATTGAAAGGTATGCCGTGTGTTGTCAGATATTGTCAAATATATGTCTCTTTTTGCCTTGCGCTGTTTTAAGAATATGTCATTCATTGTATTTTTAAGTGTTCAATGGAATTGGTTATGGCATTCAAGCGAATAATAAAACCTATCTCATTGTTCTATAGCAATAAAAGTTTCATTTATCTGTTCTGTGTAAAAGGGTGTTATCGGCACGTTGATACAGAAAAGCCCAACATATGCACAATTTTCTTTAGCACTTTTAATCAATTAATGCCACGATCTTCAGAAATGCCCCTTCGGATTTCAAAATATTTTAGAATACGTATGTCTTATATTTGTATTGTAGAACTGATATATATTTTATAAACAGCGTTAAAATACTGTTAAAATTACTAAAGATTGTGTGGTATTCGTGTTAGCTTCATAAATGTTTGTCTTTTGATATGACAATATTAATAGATATGAAAGAACGAAATGAAATGGTATGAAATAATATAATATTTTGCCCCTATTTAATGTTTAATTGAGATTTCTTAGGTTTGGATTCTTTAAGATTATTATTATCATTTACTTTTACTGGACCTCTTATAAGTGAAACAATGCCCTATTGTCGATTTATTTTCTTGTACTCTTTTGCATTCGTATTTTGAAACAATGACTGATAACCATGACGTCACAAAATAGCCTCTGGTGTTTCAGACAGAAACATTGGTCTGGCCGGGTTACTTCTCCTCAAAACGGTTGTGCATGACAATTTCTTAAATCGTAACACTGTTCAAATGTTTTGACGTCACCGAGCACATTGTCCATAGGAAAAAGCAAGTTCATACTTGCTTCAAGTTGCTGAATACAAATAGTGCAGCCTCGGGTGCTATCAGGGCACCATTCCCTGTAGGCGTAGTTCACCTCACTTGTCTATGCCTGATATGAATCGTTCAAAGTTAGGTCACGTCGACCTTTCTCCAAAATGAGTTTATGCCTTGTCATGTTTTTGTCTGGGGTATTCATGTCCAAATGTTAAGCCTGATTTTCATGACTCTTGCTCTCAGTCTCACTATTGAAATCAATGAATGTATTTCTCAATTGTAAGTCTATACGATTTCAAATTAATATTCACTTCTTACAAACCAAATCGTTTAGGTCAGATTATTAGGACTATTTCCTTGTGTCATGGCGACCACTATTACTGCATGGGAAGAGCTTGTATTCATAAAACATGCAGACAGAAAACCCATGGAAGATTCAGTTTTATTACACAACAAGATTGCAGCAAGCAAAATTCATGCTGATTGTTGTTATTAGTTGCAGAGTTGTTAAGGGTTTGAAAATATATCAAAGTTTCCAAAAAATTGCTCCATTCGTGGTAATTAGAAATCAACTTCTTTTGGATTTGATGTAAACAAAAACTCACAATACCAAGAGTTTGTCCTAACTTCCTATATTTGTACAATAATTGTTTGTACAATGAAAATTCTTTCATAATACAACAAATACATATTCACTCTCACTGTCGTAGACTAATATTCAGTGATTCTTAAACATTTGTCAATCTATATCAAATGATTCTTTTAAACAGGATAAATAGTTTTGTTCTAATTTTATAATTATGAAGGAGAAAGTAGATAGATTCAAAATTTATCTTAGATAACAAAGCTTTATGTAAAATTAAACGAATATTTTGAGTACGATGTTAATAACATATCTTAGCACTTAATTGTATGGAACTAGTATTTTTCATTATTTAATCAATGACCATATTTTATTTAACACATCACATTTATGTTACATTCTGACGTTCATTGGAACTGTTTTATAATTATTTGAATCCATCCATGGCTGATATTTCGGATATAGCTCTTGTTAACATGTCTCTTCGTTCAAGATCAAATGAGTTCGCTCATGTTACATTCTGACGTGACAAACAAATTCTTTCTTCTGATGTGAATACTAGCATTCTTAAGCTTTCCCAATATGTTACCTATGCAATGTCCATGAGAGATAATCTGTTAAAATCTATGCTGTAGCTATACTTTGAGATTGAACTGTTTAACTCTATGTCATGTAACTCCAATGTATATGGGCCGGAGGCCTCTCATACAATAAACATCTTTGACTTTTGACTTTGACGTTCATTGGTACTGTTTTATAATTATTTGAATCCCTCCATGGCTGATATTTCGGATATATCTCATGTTAACATGTTTCTTCGTTCAAGATCAAATGAGTTCGCTCATGTTACATTCTGACGTTCATTGGTACTTTTTTATAATTATTTGAATCCCTCCATGGCTGATATTTCGGATATATCTCTTGTTAACATGTTTCTTCGTTCAAGATCAAATGAGTTCGCTCATGTTACATTCTGACGTTCATTGGTACTTTTTTATAATTATTTGAATCCCTCCATGGCTGATATTTCGGATATATCTCATGTTAACATGTTTCTTCGTTCAAGATCAAATGAGTTCGCTCATGTTACATTCTGACCTTCATTGGAACTGTTTTATAATCATTTGAATCCCTTCATGGCTGATATTTCGAATATGTCTCTTGTTAACATGTTTCTTCGTTCAAGATCAAATGAGTTTGCTCATGTTACATTCTGACGTTCATTGGTACTGCTTTATAATTATTTGAATCCCTCCATGGCTGATATTTCGGATATATCTCATGTTCACATGTTTCTTCGTTCAAGATCAAACGAGTTCGCTCATGTTACATTCTGACGTTCATTGGAACTGTTTTATAATTATTTGAATCCCTTCATGGCTGATATTTCGGATATATCTCATGTTAACATGTTTCTTCGTTCAAGATCAAATGAGTTTGCTCATGTCATTTTCCTCACACATGAACAACCAGTGATGCTTAAGTAGAAGTGTTAGATTTATTAAACATGTAACATTATTAAGTAGAAGTGCTAAGATTTATTAAACATGTAACATTATTAACTCGATCTGGGTTGTTCTTGAAAGATTGAAAGGAGTTCATTTGTAAATATTCATTTCGTTAATATAAGAAAGGTTTCTGAATACATATTCTCCTGCAGCTAAAATTTGAAGTACAATAACAACTAATGAAAATAATAAAAATGATAATAAATCTCAAATCAATGATTGATTATTTAAGGCGCAAATAAGTAAGTTGATGTTCATTTTCGGAAAACTATGTATCAAGTAATTTGGAGCGATTTGGACAATCTTGTTTTATGTTGTAAGGTAGTGTTGATATCCTCATTGAAACACAACACACATATATTTATGTAAGATTTAATAAGTAGAGGGTTGATATAATTATTAAACAGTTCATACTATGGTACTGATAAAAATTTGGATATCTAAATGGGACTGAAATACAGTTAGAGTATTTAATAATACTTACCCTGACTGTTCAAGCACAAATTCTCTTCACAAGTGCAGAAAGTAGGTCTGAGTCAAAGTACAAGCCGAGAAAACCTAACGAGACGGGCGTTGGACGCAGAAGTGAGATATGAGTGGTGAGTAGATGTCTTTCAGACCTTAACTGTGTTGGTTCTACAAAAATGACACACTCAATTATTCTCTTGGGATTCTCCTGTCACACTTTCCTGAGGAACGTTTATAACTCCTCGGCAAGACATACATGGGCATCAATAAAAGATTTGAAATCTGTTCTAAACACCTATTGAAAGCTTCACACAAATGACAACGCGTATTCACAAGCTCTTCTCCCCTGCTAAACGTTTCCACTTCTATTACTCAATTTGTTCCCTTCACTATTGAAACCATTGTTAACGTTAATCTCCTTTCTTAATGCTTCATAAGAATCAATTCTGGCATTCATAGATAAGAAATGTAATGCATTCAATCTACTGTGTATTTCAACATTATGTAAATCTAACTGACCAATAACATTCCTTTACATATGTATTACTAATAGTATTTCGATGACAAATTTAGAATATTTCATTTCATATGTCATGTGTTCTAACTTGATACAATGAATACCAATACAACTAGCCACTGGATCAATGGATCATATCAACAAGTATTAAAAACGTGCCCCTGTTCATAATTTACCCATATACTAAAGTACTAAGTGTTTGTGAGATGTTCCTACTTTTATCAAGGAATGTTGTACGATTTCAGTTTTTTTGGTATGTGTTCACTCGTTTTAAAAGGATGTTGTCATTGCTTTACCATATGGACATCGTTTGATATCTTTCAATGCTAATATCAATAGAATAAGATTGAACCTTCCATTCGTACCACCCTGTATTTCTGTTCTCAGCATCAAATCATTCACTTCAGTCAATCAACGATGAGGCTGGACAATGTTCCATATCTTTCTTAAGAATGGTGGATATAATAGAAGGGGAAAGGTGAAAGGTCGTAGAAAAGGTCTCTCGACATGCACCTTGGGGTACAGTGCAGTTCAGTCTCAGGTAAGAAAATAAAGTGACATTCGATTAGATGATTGTCAATATTTATGTCCCTGTCCATTAACTCAACCCATCAATTTGAAATGTTTTTAGCAATATTGATAGTTGTGATTGTGTGATTAAAATCAAAAGAAAACACTAAGATCAATAAAAAGTCAAGATTACATTTAATCGGGATAAAGAACCAATCGTGTCTTTTAATCATGAGTCGTCTGCTGGGAGCACAAGTTTTCATGTAGCTGCATGTTGGGTAAAGTAATGACTTTCTTTTCAAAGATTTTAACTTCGTCTGTAAAATGTTGGGTCCGGGTCCCAACACAACTTTGAGTAAATTTCCACGTAACTTTAATAAACAAAGATGAGCGAACATAGTGAGGTTCTTATCCTTTTGATGTTGACAACTCGCTGCAGACCCGTTTGTGAACTTCAAGTGAATGCAAGCAGATAGAAGTAAACAAGTCGCTTTGTAAGTCAGTTTATATTGAATCTTTAGAACTGTTTCCAGTGTTGCTGAGTTAGTTATCGCCCCTTAGCAGAACATGAAGGACCGGGGCGCGTGAGTGAAGTATAAAATATTGGATAATCATGTATCTACCAATCTCACGTCTCAGTGCATTGAAAACTCACAAATAAGAAAACAGAAGAAATATGAGCTCATTCCACCTGAAAAATGGTTATGTTATTGATGAATAGTGATTTTAAGCATTACTATTTTGAATTATGTAAAAAAAAATGAAAATCACTACCACAACTAAAGAATTGATATTACACCGATACTGAATTTCATCGTTATGATACCGGGATAACAGTCACAGTAGAAAACACATTTGTTTTGTCTTCCACTTATCTATTTTCATCAATTTATAAATCTCAATATAAGGTTTATCTACATACTCCCCCAGAGTGGTTACTCATTTCGTCTACTTTCCATGTCCTGTTTAAAAAGGGACGTGTACGATGGTCAATGGTCTACGATTCATCAATGTACGTTTACATTTCCAGGAGTGAATAATTTGAAACTCTTTTTATTCAGTATCATGTTTGCATTATGTTGATGTGTATGACACATTTAGAAGCAATAACGTACATTTAACTGACGGTGGGTTTGTGTCCTGTAAGTTTTTATCAATGACGGGTTTTTTCCCATGGGAACCTTACAGAATAGCAAACACCTTGTGTATCTCTTGCAGTCATTTATCATCAGTGAGAATATTCCTGTAAAACTAATTAGCGACGCCGAGAGTGTTTCATACAAAACAATATAAATCACATCAGTTGGATATCACTTTCCTATCCTTCTCTGTGAATATACGGTTAAACCATTACATGTACTAGTGTGGCCTTCGATAACTGATATCTGCATGCCTGTGATATATGTCAGGGACGATATAACTGTTTCAAAAATGGAATACATATTGCCTTAAGATTTGAGACAAAGATAATGTCACCCAAATGTCTTCTGATATCAAATATATCAACACGAGTTGATAAAAGTTAAAAATATATTACTTTCAAGAAAGTTACTTTTATCAACGAATGTTTATGTATTTGAAATCGGAAGACGCGAGGGTAAGAATCTAATTATCGTTTGTTACTATGCTTCCATGAAAAATGTACATTTTTCAACTCTGCACTACCTTTTGACTCTAATGCAGTGATGTCATAGCGTCAGGACGTCAACGAATTGTGATGTCAACTTGATGTTAAACAATTGTGTGTTCATGTTCCTGACAACAGAAGGATATTGCTCGAAATCTACTGTTAAAACGATACCCCTATTGATGATAGAAATACATTGACATTTTATGTTGCAAAAGACACAGGAAAGAAAGAAAGAAAACAGAATTCGATAATGTGGGAAAACTGCTAACGCTTCCAGTCATTTCAAGATACTGATTCAAGCCCATGATGGTAATTTACATGCTATGAAAGCTAAATCTTAAGATATACTTGTTTGCAAGAGTTAATTAAAAAAGCTCTTTTAACATCCCACTAAGCAATATTGTTATGATAATGATGGGTTTTTTTAATTAAACACATAAGTGATTGCAAGACAATCTTTTTCTTCAATCCAGAAAATCAATTACTCATTTACTAAATTTTTGCTTACAGCTTCAAAAAGTTGATAAGGAATTTCGCAACATTTTCAAATTTATTGTAGATTTTCAATAAGCAAGATGTTATGGATTCTGAAATTCACAGGAAGTCAGAAAAAAGCTGAAGAATGGCCCTGGTAGAAGAAACTGTCTGGAATGATTACTGTCAGTGTTGGACGTACAATTCACGTTCAGGACAGCAGTGTAACATCTTCAGTTTTACAGCTGTGGAATTGAATGTTCAAAGCGTTTTGCAATAGTGGTTATATACCATAACTCAATTACAAGTTCCTTACGAGAAAAGTCAGACAGCACATCTTGTTTTCAGTTTTTTTTAAGAATTCGTCACTTTTATCCCCCAAATCCCAAAGTATATGAAGACAATCTCAAAATAGTCAATTATGACACGTCATTTCGTATTTCTGAATTTCAAACACAAATTTGAATTGAAGCGGTTTTATAATTAGAAAGTTATGAGCCGGGCACAATGTGTAACGGACGCACGTTGCCCATTTTAAGATCCCCCATAACTCTGGTGATTAAAAATAGCTGCAGGACAAACAGAAAAGACATAATTAGGGTTTTTGATATAAATGTCATGTTAAGTGGAAAATAGGATTTACATTGTAACAGAAGGATTAAACAATGTTTCAATGTGTTCTACGTTGTAAAAATTATCTTTAAAAGCCATCAGTCACTAACAAACATTGTTTAACTTTGTTCTTTTAAAAGTGGGATAACTGTTTGTATCCCATCATTGTGAATACAAGTTGAAACAACTGTAAACATTTCGATGAACGTGTCCCTGAGATTGTAGAACTTTTCAGTAATTCAAAATAAGAATAACCATGATCATTAATTTTGACATTGACTCTTGATAAGATAATTGCAGTTTCTATAAAATGATACGCTAACATGTATTCAAAAAAGAATAAATTTTAATAGAAATTGCGTAAAAAGAAGAATTTGATTTTTTAGTCACCATGTCCTATTCCACAGAGACTCAAAACCATTTATTCTATCTTTGTAGAGTTTGCGTTTCAACCTGACAACTTCAGGTCTATGATACATTTCTAATTCACCATGATCTTTCAGAATAAAAAATATTAACATTTGTTTACTTTGTATGTTTGTAGCAAATGCATTTTGAATGTCATCTTCGGGAGAGATGAAAAATCAGAATCTGATTTTCTGATTCGAATCGTAGAAGAAATATACGCCTCTGTATGTATAATTTGTAAAAGTCTCAAATTTTAAAAGTCTATTCGTTTGTGTAGGTTGAACATCACATAACACGCACCTGCGAAGTTAATGGTTATGGCATATAGCCCTTACATAAAATCAAAGGACATAATAACGTCTGCCTATTGAATGATATGTGATAGTGCCCTGGAGAAACACAAGATGATGACGTCATAAGAGGTTGATATGAGAATGGAGCAATGTTAAGAGCATGGGAACATATCACACCGAGGTGTGTAAGGGTCAGTCACCGCTCCTAGCATTATGTGATCACGAGCCATGAACTTTCTATTTAGTAAATATTAACCACACGGTCCGCTGTCAAGCATAAAAACTATTTCAAACGATGTTTTTAGGGGTTATCATTCATTTGATAAAATATATATATATAATCAACGTACGAGGGGTGTCCCATAAGTAGTGAGACACTCCATAAAATATCGAGAAAACCTAAACTGCACGTTCTGACATAGAATAATATGGAATAAACTTGGAACGCGTGAACTGTATGCCTAAGGTTTCAGGTATCACTTGTTGATGAACACCACCTCCTCTTTACAGTGAACATGGACCACAGTGATGTAGGACGGTTATGATGTATCTCCATGATGGTATGTCCCATGCTCTATGTATTACTTGTTGATGGACACCACCTCCTCTTTACAGTGAACATGGACTACAGTGATGTAGGGTGGTTATGATGTATCTCCATGATGGTATGTCCCAGGCTTTAGGTATTACTCGTTGATGAACACCACCTCCTCTTTACAGTGAACATGGACTACAGTAATGTAGGACGGTTATGATGTATCTCCATGATGGTATGTCCCAGGCTTTATGTATCACTTGTTGATGAACACCCCCTCCTCTTTACAGTGAACATGGACTACAGTGATGTAGGGTAGATAGATGTATCGCCGTGATGGTATGTCCCAGGCTTTAGGTATTACTTGTTGATGAACACCCCCTCCTCTTTACAGTGAACATGGACTACAGTGATGTAGGGTGGTTATGATGTATCTCCGTGATGGTATGTCCCAGGCTTTAGGTATTACTTGTTGATGAACACCCCCTCCTCTTTACAGTGAACATGGACTACAGTGATGTAGGGTGGTTATGATGTATCTCCATGATGGTATGTCCCAGGCTTTAGGTATCACTTGTTGATGAACACCACCTCCTCTTTACAGTGAACATGGACCACAGTGATGTAGGATGGTTATGATGTATCTCCATGATGGTATGTCCCATGCTTTATGTATTACTTGTTGATGAACACCCCCTCCTCTTTACAGTGAACATGGACTACAGTGATGTAGGGCGGTTATGATGTATCTCCATGATGGTATGTCCCATGCTTTAGGTATCACTTGTTGATGAACACCACCTCCTCTTTACAGTGAACATGGACCACAGTGATGTAGGATGGTTATGATGTATCTCCGTGATGGTATGTCCCATGCTTTATGTATCACTTGTTGATGAACACCCCCTCCTCTTTACAGTGAACATGGACCACAGTGATGTAGGATGGTTATGATGTATCTCCATGATGGTATGTCCCATGCTTTATGTATTACTTGTTGATGAACACCCCCTCCTCTTTACAGTGAACATGGACTACAGTGATGTAGGGCGGTTATGATGTATCTCCATGATGGTATGTCCCATGCTTTATGTATTACTTGTTGATGAACACCCCCTCCTCTTTACAGTGAACATGGACCACAGTGATGTAGGGTGGTTATGATGTATCTCCATGATGGTATGTCCCATGCTTTATGTATCACTTGTTGATGAACACCTCCTCCTCTTTACAGTGAACATGGACCACAGTGATGTAGGGTGGTTATGATGTATCTCCATGATGGTATGTCCCATGCTTTATGTATTACTTGTTGATGAACACCCCCTCCTCTTTACAGTGAACATGGACTACAGTGATGTAGGGCGGTTATGATGTATCTCCATGATGGTATGTCCCATGCTTTAGGTATCACTTGTTGATGAACACCACCTCCTCTTTACAGTGAACATGGACCACAGTGATGTAGGATGGTTATGATGTATCTCCGTGATGGTATGTCCCATGCTTTATGTATCACTTGTTGATGAACACCCCCTCCTCTTTACAGTGAACATGGACCACAGTGATGTAGGATGGTTATGATGTATCTCCATGATGGTATGTCCCATGCTTTATGTATTACTTGTTGATGAACACCCCCTCCTCTTTACAGTGAACATGGACTACAGTGATGTAGGGCGGTTATGATGTATCTCCATGATGGTATGTCCCATGCTTTATGTATCACTTGTTGATGAACACCCCCTCCTCTTTACAGTGAACATGGACCACAGTGATGTAGGGTGGTTATGATGTATCTCCGTGATGGTATGTCCCATGCTTTATGTATTACTTGTTGATGAACACCCCCTCCTCTTTACAGTGAACATGGACTACAGTGATGTAGGGTGGTTATGATGTATCTCCATGATGGTAGGTCCCAGGCTTTAGGTATTACTTGTTGATGAACACCACCTCCTCTTTATAGTGAACATGGACTACAGTGATGTAGGTTGGTTATGATGTATCTCCATGATGATATGTCCCAGGCTTTATGTATCACTTGTTGATGGACACCACCTCCTCTTTACAGTGAACATGGACTACAGTGATGTAGGGTGGTTATGATGTGTCTCCATGATGGTATGTCCCATGCTTTAGGTATCACTTGTTGATGAACACCACCTCCTCTTTACAGTGAACATAGACTACAGTGATGTAGGGTTGTTATGATGTGTCTCCATGATGGTATGTCCCATGCTTTATGTATCACTTGTTGATGAACACCACCTCCTCTTTACAGTGAACATAGACTACAGTGATGTAGGGCGGTTATGATGTATCTCCATGATGGTATGTCCCATGCTTTATGTATTACTTGTTGATGAACACCACCTCCTCTTTACAGTGAACATAGACTACAGTGATGTAGGGTTGTTATGATGTGTCTCCATGATGGTATGTCCCATGCTTTATGTATCACTTGTTGATGAACACCACCTCCTCTTTACAGTGAACATAGACTACAGTGATGTAGGGCGGTTATGATGTATCTCCATGATGGTATGTCCCATGCTTTATGTATTACTTGTTGATGAACACCACCTCCTCTTTACAGTGAACATGGACCACAGTGATGTAGGGTGGTTATGATGTATCTCCATGATGGTATGTCCCATGCTTTATGTATTACTTGTTGATGAACACCACCTCCTCTTTACAGTGAACATGGACTACAGTGATGTAGGGTGGTTATGATGTATCTCCATGATGGTATGTCCCATGCTTTATGTATTACTTGTTGATGGACACCACCTCCTCTTTACAGTGAACATGGACTACAGTAATGTAGGGTTGTTATGATGTGTCTCCATGATGGTATGTCCCATGCTTTATGTATCACTTGTTGATGAACACCACCTCCTCTTTACAGTGAACATAGACTACAGTGATGTAGGGCGGTTATGATGTATCTCCATGATGGTATGTCCCATGCTTTATGTATTACTTGTTGATGAACACCACCTCCTCTTTACAGTGAACATGGACCACAGTGATGTAGGGTGGTTATGATGTATCTCCATGATGGTATGTCCCATGCTTTATGTATTACTTGTTGATGAACACCACCTCCTCTTTACAGTGAACATGGACTACAGTGATGTAGGGTGGTTATGATGTATCTCCATGATGGTATGTCCCATGCTTTATGTATTACTTGTTGATGAACACCACCTCCTCTTTACAGTGAACATGGACCACAGTGATGTAGGGTGGTTATGATGTATCTCCATGATGGTATGTCCCATGCTTTAGATATCACTTGTTGATGAACACCTCCTCCTCTTTACAGTGAACATTGACTACAATGATGTAGGACGGTTATGATGTATCTACATGATGGTATGTCCCAGGCTTTAGGTATCACTTGTAGATGAACACCACCTCCTCTTTACAGTGAACATAGACTACAGTGATGTAGGGTGGTTATGATGTATCTCCGTGATGGTATGTCCCAGGCTTTATGTATCACTTGTTGATGAACACCCCCTCCTCTTTACAGTGAACATGGACTACAGTGATGTAGGGTGGTTATGATGTATCTCCGTGATGGTATGTCCCATGCTTTAGGTATCACTTGTTGATGAACACCCCCTCCTCTTTACAGTGAACATGGACCACAGTGATGTAGGGCGGTTATGATGTATCTCCGTGATGGTATGTCCCATGCTTTATGTATCACTTGTTGATGGACACCACCTCCTCTTTACAGTGAACATGGACTACAGTGATGAAGGGTGGTTATGATGTATCTCCATGATGGTATGTCCCATGCTTTATGTATCACTTGTTGATGAACACCCCCTCCTCTTTACAGTGAACATGGACCACAGTGATGTAGGGCGGTTATGATGTATCTCCATGATGGTATGTTCCATGCTTTATATATTACTTGTTGATGAACACCCCCTCCTCTTTACAGTGAACATGGACCACAGTGATGTAGGGTGGTTATGATGTATCTCCGTGATGGTATGTCCCATGCTTTATGTATTACTTGTTGATGAACACCCCCTCCTCTTCACAGTGAACATGGACCACAGTCATGTAGGGCGGTTATGATGTATCTCCGTGATGGTATGTCCCATGCTTTATGTATTACTTGTTGATGAACACCCCCTCCTCTTTACAGTGAACATGGACCACAGTGATGTAGGGCGGTTATGATGTATCTCCGTGATGGTATGTCCCATGCTTTATGTATCACTTGTTGATGGACACCACCTCCTCTTTACAGTGAACATGGACGACAGTGATGAAGGGTGGTTATGATGTATCTCCATGATGGTATGTCCCATGCTTTATGTATTACTTGTTGATGAACACCACCTCCTCTTTACAGTGAACATGGACTACAGTGATGTAGGGTGGTTATGATGTATCTCCGTGATGGTATGTCCCATGCTTTATGTATCACTTGTTGATGAACACCCCCTCCTCTTTACAGTGAACATGGACCACAGTGCCCCTTCCTATTGTCAGTTATACGTTGGTGTGCCTAATTGGTTAGAGACAGAAAGAGCACGCAATATGTGCATCGTTATGCGGCTACAGCCGAGGAAACAATAAATCTGTCAGTGATTCAAAAATACGTGAGAGGCAAAAAACTAGCAGGCAACTCGGAACTATTAAACACATTTGTAAACCACAAAACATTTACAAGAGAACTAGATGTCTGCCTGATGGAAACCATAAATGCTTCTGAGGAACAAAAGCAACGAAGTCTCCAGGTATGTAAGAAACTACTAGATGCATATTGCTCTAATCAAGTCAACTGCCAACATATTATATCACATGTCGAAACCTGGTTTCATCCCTTTAATCCCGAGAGGATATGACAAAGTATGCAGTGGAATCATGCAACGTCAACCTCTCATAAATATTTTATCCGATTTATTTTCCCGACTTGGCCCCCCAATGTAGACTATATATTTTCCTTCGAAATACAACTGTAAATGTTGATGCAAATTAGACCATGATCGCCTCTGTTTAGAACCTTTGAAGGTTATGTAACAAAGAGTGGTTTTATCGTGGAAAGCACATGTTGGGAAAGCGTTTAACCAATGAATTGAAGTCAGTTGGGTTTATTTTAGAAAATTGTAAAACATCACATGTATTTCATTTAGTAAGGATTTTTTATCATTGAAAACCACGCCATACACAAAATAGTACGGCCCCGCCAAGTTTAGGGTACAAAATCACCATACAAGGTAAACTGTACTTGATTCAAAATGACTCGCATTACAAATATTAAAACGAAATAAGGTTTAATGATTTTTAGAGCTCTTAACAATAGCAATATAATACAATTGTAGGATTTTGGAACGTTACTGTTTTCTTCGAAGTTCAAATGGCTGTTGAGTTGTTTGGATCATATCAACCCAATCGTTATCGATGGTGTCATTTAAAGTGACACAGAGTATGTTTAAAGTGGGGCTACCGGCTAAATAAACCGTATTTAACCAAGCCATATTGTACACTTCTGTGCATATTTTCATAATATATCTTTCTTGAAATTAATGTACGTCAGATTTTAACAAGTTTAGATTGATTGATTATGTAAATAATTACGATTGAAAAAAGTAGAGTAAATTGTTCCCCGATCGTGTTGTTCCGTAAAATCAACCGGATAACATGACATCAACTGTGGCAAACACACGCGACGTAGCCGCCATAACATAACAAACGTTAACAACGCCACGTTTCATACATAGCTGATCGTGTTATTGTGGCTATTGAAAACTTAGGACGTTTTAGGGTGGTGGTTTTCAAATTAAAGTGCTCTACGGAAATTTTATAAAAATGGAACAAACCTTATGATGACTTTTATATGGAAACAATTCACACGATAAATTTGCGGTCTCAAACCACTGCTTTTCACTGTGTCTACACGGATATTGCACCCACTATTAAAACACTGGCGAGTGAGTCCTTGTTATAATTTTCCTGAATTCTTCAGTTTACTGTCGAATGTAACGATATCACTTCCTTGTTCAGCCTCAATGAAACAGCTGTTCTGTCATTGTGAGTCTCTCTAACGCAGTTCTCGTCAGTGGCCGAGTTCTGTTAAAATTATTTCGCTGCCGTGACTTTCGAAAGGCGGCCTTAAATATAATGTTGTGCAAAGCTTGGAAATTATGTCAAGACCGATAATTCTGTGTGCCAAACTTGACTTTCAAAATTATTGAAAGTCAATCATCTCAATGCATGTTTTCCCCCTACTATCGAATAACAAAACACAGAAGATGTCTGGACATGACTGAATTTTAAAAAAATTATTAATTGAACATGCAACTCATTAGTTTAATATCTTGTTAATGTACATCACTGCATGAATATATTCAGCATTCACAGCAGTTTATTTTATTGTAACAGGCTATGCAATTACTATTTTAGGGGGAAATAGCAATTAAAGCAAACAAGAGAATTTTGTGTGCTGTCAATTTGCAAGTAATTAACATCACAAACAAAACAGTGTGCTCGTGAATTCATATTTATTATTTGTAAACTATTTTTATTGCAACACCTAAAAATAAAATAATAATTGCACCACTAATAAGTTTCATAGTGTAATATATTGATATCCATTTTTATGAAATGATTTCACTGTTTTTCTTTTGTCAATACATGGTTTGTAATAACATATGTTGTGATAGACTTAAATGTTATCTTTATTCCAAGTGAATAGGTGAAGGGCGGTTGATCAGATTATTTGCACATAGGTTAATTCATTTTTAGAATTCCAAAGGTAATATGAAAATGGATGATTTTTTTTTATTTGGTCAGATAAAAATAAAGACCGTTCGTGGATTTTACATGGAAAGCTTACAGTAAAAAGTCAATTTCGAACATCGGCACGTCATGCACATATATCATTTAGCGACATCTATATATAATCGAAAGATTTTTGCCAGATTCAACAAGCACGAGCTATGGTTTTACTATGTATTGGTGACATGATATCATTTCAATTCCATAATAAGTAATAAGTATGACGCTGCTACTTTCATATTGAACCTGTCCACGATTCATTAAATTAGTTCACACTTATGTATAATTAATGCTGCATTGTACGTGCAAAGTTGACTTACGTAACCGAGCGTTATTTCGCAAAATCAAACGACAAATAAAAGTAACACAATAGTTATATTTGTTTTAATCATCATCTGACCATACATTGGAAACTAGTACAGTACTGTTTTTTTGTTCGTTCGAGTTCAATTTCAAGAGACTCACTTCCGGGTTATGAGATGGACATTTTTTCAAATTTATCGTCATTGTTACTTTTTTTCCTTTTTGCCATTGCGTCAGAAGATCATCAGGAGATATCTTGCCAGTTTTTATATGAATTGGTCGACTGGAATGGCTCCTGAAATCCGCGCTATTTCATTGTCTGACAGTGTAAAGACACAACAGAGGCCATGAGTTTTACACAGGTGACGTCACACATTCAATCGGACAAAATCGAGTGTTTTCCGTAAAGTAAGATGGTCGATACGTCAAAACAGTGACGTAAACGGTACAGTTTTCAACTTATTTTACGATTTTCTAAAAACATCCTTCATCCGAATAACTAAGGATTTTTATGATATTGATGCCTTTTGACAAATGAATGTGTTTATCATGTCTATTAGATGTATGCGAAGCGTAGTGTATATAGACGGACAATTTTGGAGCAAACCCGGTAGTTGCACTTTAATGAATTTTTTTTTTTTGTTTAGTTAGAGCTAAAATGTCCCTTGACTTTAGCAAAGTTCAAATCGACTATCTAAAGATGCATCTTTATCTCTTAAATGGCAAAAATAAGGCATTTTCTTGTTTTCGATTGTAAATTAAAAACGGGTGTTTAAGGATGTTCGCTCCTCATCTATAGCTACTGCGCATGACCAAACTGTCACCTTACAAGTCATAGTTGCAATCAATTGTGACAAATCAAGAAGGGAAAATACCTAATTTGACCAATGTCAACAAATACTCTCATATTAGGTATTTTTTTGTAATTATATAACCTTTGTATATTTCTGTGTCCATGAATGGTCATGTAAAGTTTATACATGATTAGAGAATCAAAAAGATCTTTGAAATTAGACATGGACAAATTTATTAAACTTAAATCTCCTTTATCACCATTGGAAAGTTTGAAAGTTTTAGTTTTTATGATGTCACTTTATTGTCAATTGAATGTATCAAAAAATGTATTTACAGGTTGAATAATCTGCCAACTTCTTAAATTGTCAATTAATCATAATCAAAACATCTATAAGCATCTACATACTCTCCAACTGAGATTTACTATGTGTCCTGACTTTTCCAGTCTCTCTGTAAATCTCAGTTGGAGAGTAATATATTGACACATTCCTATTGGATAACACAAAAACTAAGTACTTACAGTTGCTAGTTGAGTTAAAGTTCGTGTGTGTACTAGACAAGAGACATTGCTCTAGGTGTTTTATGTGCGCTTCATGTTGACCAGTTGCTTCCCTTCATGACTTTTACTTGCTGTACCTTTATAAATGTAATGTGATAAAATAAATAAATTGAAATTTATTTCCTTCTATTGTTCTGTATTACCTTAATGTTGATTTATTGTAAATCAATGATATATGGGGTCTATGACGGGGAAAAAACGTGTCTGCTGTATTTTGAATTTGTTCACAATTTTGGTGACTCATCAATTATCAACTGTCATTTGAGCTCGTTCTATTAACAGTTTGTTGTTTCACGATGTTGAATGACTATGATTTGGATGTATGCATCCAGGTAGATTTGTAGATGAATGTTAAAAAGTCGAAATTCTGCGTCCCATTTACATGAATATATGTAAAATGACCTTTTAACAATACGTACCAACCTATAGTTCACGCTGTGTCTGTTCTAGTTAAGTTTCCAAAATTACGTTTGAATCATTGACGACCACCACTGTCTGGTTTTCGATAATAAATCTCGACATTTTCCTGTTTATTGTCAACTATTCTAACTTATAAGCAATGAGATGTTAACTTTCAGAGACAACGACTTCTAGTCAATGAAATAACAAAAATGACTCCAACAACATACTCTGTGCCCTTTTAATGAAAAAGTACCGACTGTTGTTGAAAAGTATACTTCTAAGGGGTAATAGGTTCAGTGTAATGTCAAAGTATAGGCGTAAGTCCAGACGGTGTACTGCTGCATGTTATGTAACTAGTATAAATGGAAATGAGACATGTTATATAATGTCGTATGTTAGAGTTTAGAGAAGAGTATGTGGGATATTTCTTCTTTTTTATAAAACGTGTTGTGAAGGGTGTCCACTAAGAACTTAATCGCAAGTACAAAACGTTTCATGTGCAGATTTGAAGAATCTTTCAACATTCAGGAACTTTTGCATTTCAGTTTCATGATACCCATTCAGTGGTACCTTTGTCTTCTAGTTCATCAGTCATGATACCCATTCAGTGGTACCTTTGTCTTCTAGTTTATTAGTCATGATACCCATTCAGTGGTACCTTTGTCTTCTAGTTCATGGGTCATGATACCCATTCAGTGGTACCTCTGTCTTCTAGTTCATGGGTCATGATACCCATTCAGTGGTACCTCTGTCTTCTAGTTCATGGGTCATAATACCCATTCAGTGGTACCTCTGTCTTCTAGTTCATGGGTCATGATACCCATTCAGTGGTACCTTTGTCTTTTAGTTCATGGGTCATAATACCCATTCAGTGGTACCTCTGTCTTCTAGTTCATGGGTCATGAACTGCACGAGATGAGATCAAAAACAGTTTTACAGACTTGATAACATGCAAAATGAAGACAGTTTAAGTGTGAAATGCGAGTTTATTTGTGAGCATTTAGGTACAACAATGATTAACTTCCCAATCGGATAAAAATAGAGGTATTAGCTATGTAGCCCATCAGTCTTTACACGGTTTACTATATGAGTTTGAACGTTAACATTTGAAATAATAGATCTGTCATATGCAATGAACCGTCACAAAACATACAGTCATAATATACTGGTCAAAATATGTCTTCACAAGTATTTTGCAGTATTTTAGTGATTTTCGTTCATCACATTAGCGTGAATTTCAGGGACAGACATATATGAATCAAACATGCTGCTTACTACAATATATCTACTCTCGAGACACTTATCTCAAATATTGTCAAAGGGCTTACACCATAACAACAACATAAAGTTATATAAATTACAGTCCTGCATGCCATTATTAGGACTAAAACAATGATATTAATCTTAGTCTTAATCCAACAAAAGTCGTATTCTGAAAACCACAGCCTCTTAAAGTTACTGGTTTGTGAAAGCAGTTGAAACTCAAATTCTGAAACTTTGAGCTTCCTTTGAGTAGTCTAAGTGGTTTAAAACACAATGTTCATGTACACATCTCATTGATATATAGAGATAATGCCCATATTGTTGTGGGATCAGGACCAGATCTACAGGTTTAGTTTCTATATTACAAATATGGTATCCTGAAAATCTTAGTTTCCTAGGCCCACTGGTGTTTGAGAATTAGCCTGTTAGTGGTTGAAGGGATAATGCTTTCATCACTCATATATCAGGGGAATAAGGACCATATCTACTAGCTGCTAGGTGGGGTCGGGACTTTAACTACTAATAGCAGTTCTGGTCGTACATGTGGAAAGTTGACGGACCACGGGCGACAGATGACGTAATAATGGAGAATACGCTAATGTTAAACCTAACATTCATGTTTTAACAACACAATACAGACTATATAGTTATTTTCCGACCATAGAACACAAACTGCAGAACATTGCCTGAGTGTGAAACATGGTTGAATAGTACTCAGTTGATATCTCAGTTGTCCAAAAACAATGTTCATGCACACATTGATTTTAATTTCTTAAAAGGATACATGTTGCATTAATACTGTTTATAAGCGTTCTAATCAAACTAACACAACTTTTTAAAGACCTAATTTTTAAAGGATACTTTCAACTTCAATGATAAAACACAATGTTCATGTACACATCTCAGTCATATAAGAATCAGTTTCATTGACAAAACGAAGTTTTCATGTACAAGTAACAAACTTATAATGTACAAACTTCTGCACACACGTTTATGATCAAAATCCAGTTTATAAGATAATAAACAGTGTCCTTGTGAATACACACTTGGTCATTGAAAAACATCCATTGTTGAAAATCAGGCTTCTTGAACACATATATTCATAACCTTATATACTACAAACCTTATTGATACAAACTCAGTTTCGTTCGAACTTACAGTGTTGCCATTAGAATATTTGATGAAGAAATAATGAGTTTTCTAAGTCAAATACAGTGTTCATGTACATATGTACACCAAATGAAATTGTAAAATAGTTTTCATTATTGGAAAAACAATCAGTGTCATTGATAAAACAACGTGTTTATGTACACACATATCCTCAGTAACAAACACTGATGATAAAACAACGTGTTTATTTATACACATATCCTCAGTAACAAACACTGATGATAAAACACGTAGTCAAAAATAATCAAACACAGAGTTCATACACATTTACAACATTTGTTTATGTACATAATGTACAGCTACTTATTACTGCACTCGGACTGAAGAATATTGACTCGGACTGAAGAATATTGACTCGGACTGAAGAATATTGACTCAGACTGAAGAATATTGACTTGGACTGAAGAATATTAACGCTTTCCTATATATTGTGTGACCGGCGTCCTTGAGCCCAGTAGAGCTTTTGTTTAGTACAATTTAGCCCGAATAGTTAGATTCAACTATCGAGAGTTAGTTACATATTGGTCAAATTTTAGAAACCGTCAGAAAGAGTTTCAAGTGTTGACAGCTTAAACATGAACGCCTAAATTTATATGTTTTACGATTCCCTACGTACTTCGACTTTCTATATTGCAAGACAAAGGGACTAGTTAGTTCAACTTAAAATTTAGTTACGTAGAGTTTTAAGAAATTGCGAAATTATTCTATGCACTTTACCTCAAACCTCTCCCGCTTTTGTTCTTTCATTGAGTCATTAAGGTTGTACAATTTAAGCAGTTGAATTAAACATCGACCACTCACTCTAAATAAAGTGTCAACCTGGTACATAAATCAATCAGTATGAATTACTAAATAGAAATCTAGCCAAAATAAACAAGTAAATGCAACTCACCTTACATGTAAACACAACCCTGCAACTTTTGTAAATTTATTTATGAATTAATCACACAGTTAATGCATCTCCGTAACAAGTCCGAAATATGTAAGGTTAATTCTAAATCTCATAGCAATTGGCTTTCTAGGTTTCACATAGCCATAAATTGTAATCTGCTGAAATCTCATTTCCCAATATCAACGGTTTATACTAATACTACTCATTCTGTGACACAATACCTTCTGTATTATACTATAAAAACGTCTTATACTATAAATTACGATTCAGGAAACATTTTTGTATTTTGAATCATACATACTATCTTCAATGGTACAATTTCTTTTAGTTTTTCAAATCGAGTTCTTTGCTAGGCCTGGTGGTCGTGTGGGTAAGCTGTCGGTTCAGTCAGTGCTAAGGTAATTACCTTTTTAGTCCCTCAAGAAAGTGACATAATCCCAGTATTAACAAAGTTTAAATCTGTATAGTAATTTATAGTTTATAGTTAATATTTAACTGTTCATGCTTGTAAGGATGATCAATCTTAATCAAATAAAGACTTCTGGAATCCGTTGTCTATATATCTATAGGAAAGCACTTGCATTATCAGGAGTAAATATACATCGTGGCCTAACTTATGTACGCCCATATTTCCTAACGTTTCAGGCAATAACAAGACAAAGCCATGCGCGTTATACTACGATGTTATGCTTCTGCCATTGTAAAATATCAAATTATATTTATGTGATCTTGTTCCAGGATATGTCTGATATAAATAACAACAACCGTCGGAACAACGAAAGCTTAATTATTACCAGATGAAATCAAATAAGATTCAAATACCATATTTGACTTAACTCCGTCAGTAGCTTACATTAGGTCAAATCATAAACTGTCGCCTTAGATTTTGTTGCAATGAATTAAACGAAGTTAAAATTCAATGGCATTGAGTTAGACAGTTATTTCTGTAATTTGTTTCATGTTGAAGATTTTTTTCATGATCACGTTTGTCATGACTTTTATTTTGTTAAAGAATTTTCCTTTTGTCAAGTTTGGTGACAGGAATTTAAATAATAACTCCAAGTGAACATTTCCATCTATTTAAGAGTGATTACGTAAGTAAATTAGGCGTATTTACATTCATTTCTCTCGTCGTAAGAAAATATGTTAAACCACAAACTATTTCGGTTATTAATCTATGGTTTTAACTTTTCCTCTGATATTTTGATAGATGGCAATTTTCCCTACACAAAATTTAATTCAATTTAATATTCTAAAATCCCTTTGGCAGTTTAAAGTTATATACTCAATCGATTTGTTGCCGACAAACAACAAAGAAAGAAAGACTTGAAAGTACAGTTAGTATGATAAACACATTAGGATGTATTGCTAAGATAATAGATAACATTACACATTAGGTTAGAGTCGAATTTTACGTTCTAAAGATAAAAAGTATTTCATAAGACATATACTTTTATGTAATAGCCACTCAGTATAAGCTAGCGTCTGCAAAGTAAGATTGTACAGGCAAAACTATATACACAAACTGTATATAGACACGCACTCTACAGACCAGTCTCGGGGAGAAAGATCAATTGTGACTTGCATAGCACTACGTAAAGCTGCCTGGAAATCACCATTATTGTGTCAAGTTTTGTTCGAATACGATGACGTCATAAGCACGAGCAGATATGACGTCACAAAACGTTATGAACACGGTGCAAGTGAGCGGGAAACTTTGCCATACCTTTATAAACACTGAAATGTCGGATCTCATATTTCTTGTTACTCACAATTTTCGATCAAATTTACATACGAGTAATAAAAAACACCATCCAAATTGGGAAGGGACAATTATCGTACGAGCAAGATGTGATAAATATCTTCCTCTAGAAATATAAGCTCTTGCTTTCAGTCACTCGACAGCTTTAATTAGTAGCCTATTGTTTGTACAGAACTTAAAATATAACAAACAATATCTTGAAATTATTCTGATAATTTCTACTATATTGATAACAATTTTTTTATTAAAGTTGCGTAGAAAGAAAAGTCAAAATTATCAGTGAGTTAACTAAATAATAATTAAGGCCGGCCACTTTGATGTTTTTAAATCAGTAGATCTAGATTTAGGCTATGAATTGTCATTACAATTGTGAAATGGGGTCTTGTTTTCCATAAATGTTTTAGATAAATAGAATGAACAGATTTTCAAAGAGATATGTCACACTTTTTAACAAATTGTTTGTTTGTGGAGAGTGATATAAGCGGTGTCGCATTCACTTAGGTAAACAATGTTATGACTATACTACAAACTAACATCTTATATTCTTATCAAAATATGGTAAATGGCATCTTAAAATTCAATTCTTACAATATAATGGTCATTGTTGATAATTTCATGTCACGGGTTGTTTGAAAAGTAGGTTTTGATCGGTGTCGGCCACTTTCATATTACAAGATCTTTAAAGTGACACAGAGTATGTTTTTGGATTTTTTATGTTCCTAAAATAAGAGCCAAATTACCATATGTCCTCAACTTAGTTCAAATCGCCTACCTAACTCGAGTGTATATCTCCCAAATTCCCAAATTGTGATATTTTTATGTTTTCCATGATAAAAGAAAAACGGCCATTTAAATGTTAGGATGTCGAAATTCTGCGTACATTTTCCATGTATATTAGTTAAATGTCCTAATGAATACTACCAATCCAGTTTTACATTTCTGTCTGCTGTAAATAAGTTTCCAAAATTACGTTTCAGTCATTGACGCGCGTCATTGTCCGGTTTTCGATCACAAATCGAGACTTAAACCTGTTTGTTGTCACTATACTGAACTTATAAGCACTAAGATGCTAATTTTTGGAAACAACAATCACTTCTCGATAAAATAACACAATTTATGAAGTTTGGCATATTTGACTCCAACAACATACTTTGTGGCCCTTTAATGACTCAAAATGTTTAAAAGTATGCAAATGTGGCCTTTTTTCATATTATGTTATAACAAATATATTTATAACACTTTGAAACAAATATTGGACAATTGTTTAACAAATAGTTAGTTTGTTACAGAGGATAATGTCGCCTTTTATGGCCGCTTCACTCAACAAGTTCACGGACAGACATTCTCAGTGATTAGAATTGAGATTTTATTTGTTTAATTTGATTTAAAAGTGTACAAATGTATATTTGTTCTTCATATTTAGTCAAAAGAAAGACAATGAAAGTATTTTCAAGCAAATATCTCTTACTTTTTTAAACATTTGTTCATTCAACATTCTAGCTAACAGGTTGGGTTTTTCCCAAGATTAAAAATAGACAACAGTGACGTGCTAATCCAGGATAAACAAAAATACAATTATAACTTGCTAATTTGTCTAACTAAAACCTTTATTCTTATTTAAAAATAACAAAATATACAAACAATATCAACTAACTTTGTTCAGTCTGACAAGGCCTGCTGAATGAGATGTATTTTCCTGTCAGTGACGCAGATCTCGCGGCCACTAACCAGTCTCATTCTTGTAGCACAGAAGTTGTTGTTTGGAGTAACGTGAAACATGGGGAAAACCTCTTCTTTCATCTGCAGATCTACTTTACACAAGAGTTGCCCCCTCTCCACGTCTATGAAGCCCACCCTCCCCCTCCCCACATCCAGCACCAGCCCGAAGGTGAGGGTGAACTCTACATCAGGTGTTGGGAGAGATAGAGAGACACACTCACCAACCTGATGTCTCTCACTGTCCTCCTTATCTCTCCTCAACACCTGGATACAGTGACGGTCGCGGTGATGGCGACAGTCGTCCGTCACAGACACACAGACGGAGGCGGGGAGAACAGAAACACAGAACCCCTCGTCCATGTTCCTCCTCCCCAGCTTCACCCCCATCTGCAGGAGGGGTAACAGTAACCCTAATCTCTTCCTCTGTGTCAGTGTGGAGCCGGTCTCCCAGTAGGAGGGGGGAGTAGTGAGAAAGGAGGGGGAGGGAGGGACGGGGACGGGACTGCTACAAGTCCCACAGAACCCCGAGATATGACCCGGATTCTTTCTGTGTCCACTTCGCTCCAAGTTTGTCAGGACTCGACCGAAGTCTTCAAATTGTAGATCCTTGTTTATTCTCTCTGAGTGGTGAATCATCGCCCGGCCTGAAATATACAAGTTTATTGTTATTAAACATATACAAATGACATCTTAAAATGTTTAATTTTGTATTTTAAACATTTTGATGTAAGAATAATTGGTAATTGTCAGGATTTTTTAAAACTTTGTTTAACCGCTCGAACTAACAAATTTTTAACATTTTTGGAGCTTAGTGTCGACTTTATTAACAAAATATATTATCAAAACATATACAAATGGCACCTTAAATTGTTTATTTTTATATTCCAAACCTTTTGATGATAAAATATTCAATAATTGCTTAAAAAAATTAAAATTTTGTTTAATCGCTCAAACTAAGAACATGGCTGACATTTTTCTAGAGCTGATTATCATGAAAATAAACAATTATTGTTATTAAATCATATTCAAATGGCATCTTGAAATGTTTATTTCAATGTTTGGAATAATTTTACAAGAAAATTATGGATCTTTGTGACAAAAAATATGAACTTTGTTTCACACGGCAATACACAATAAATCTACAGTTGATTTTACCGACAGCCGGTTTTCAAAATGGATCAGTTTTCTTGAGCGCAGAACAAATTGTTGTTATCCAAACTAATTCAAATGGCATCTTAAAATGTTTATTTTACTATTTCAAATACTTTGAAGAACAAATATTTGATAATTGCGAAAATAAATTAAAATTTTGATTGGAGCTCAAACTGACAGATAATTCAGCTGCTTTCTCAGAGCTGAGAGTCGCGGTCTGTAAAAAACAGCAATTATTGTTGAAATTTGTTGTCTAAATATGTACATATGGTATCTTAAAATGTTTATTTCACTATTTCAATTAATTTGATGAAGCAATATTTAATTTCCGGATTTCTTTTTAAAATGATTGTTTACCCCTTAAACTGACATATTAGCTCCTTTTCGAAAGCTTATTGTCTTGTAATAAACACGTCTTGCTAACCAAACATAAACAACTTGAAATGTTCACTTCACTATTATATATTATAAACATCACTGGGGAAACAAATCTAAACTTTGTTTCATTCTCTAATTTCCAATTGGCTTTTTATTGCCGACAGCTTGTTTTTTCTAAATGAATTCTGACGTTTCCGACATATAAAACAATCACTACATACCTACTACTAGTATATTAAAATGATAACTAAGAATTCATATTTTAAAAATCAAAACAGAATAAAAATAAAATATATGAATTATATGAAAGTTGTTACAATAACGTACAGCTTTATTCTGACCATTTTCATAGATCTGACTGTCCTGTAAATTAAACTTACCAACATATATGAATGCTATTTTTTAATATCATCTTTAACATTTAGAATATTTTTTTAAAAATGGGATATTTGCAACAAATTTGCCACTTAAACTTATTAATAATTCAGCTTTTTTCTCAGTTTATACAGTGTAAATTTCTAATATCTTTGTTTTCAAATTTCAAATCACTCATACACGATATCTTAGAGCTTTAAAGGAAGACAGTATTTTCTCTAAATAGATACAAAGGGCATCTTAAAATGTGCATTACAAGATTTTAAGACTGTTTTGATGAGAAATTCATCAATAATTGTGACATAAAACATAAACTTTGTTTCACTCTCCAATAGTTGCAGTTGATTTGCCGCCTCCGCCGCTTCTCGAAATAGATAAGTTTTCATTAAAGATTAAACAAATTGTTGTAATTTGTACACAAATAAATGACATCTTCAGTTTATGCTTCACTTTGCTGAAATATATTGATAATGTTATATTTGATAATTGCAAATTCTTTCTAGACCTGTGTATAACTGTCAAACAATAAAAGTAACACAAATTAACTCAATTTCAAGAGCAAAGTGAACACCGTATGTTTGGTTTTTTCCCCGAATATATACCAATGTCACCTTGAAATGTACTGTATATTTCAAAAGTTCAAAATCATACACCATATCAAAATTATTATTCATCGCCACACAACTTTGCTTAGGGGTCACTTGACAATTCAGTATTTGAATTGATAGTGTCCGAACCTCGGTCACCTTGCCCTACTGCTTTTTTACACTTTTCAACCAATCTGAGAAGTTACTTCTTGTATTATTCTGCCACAATATTCTAAACTTTTCTTTAGAGCATTTGATTTTATTCCAGTGCCCATTTATTGATAAACAAATAATCATAAATTAATACCCCCCTAAAACAAATATATCAGCAAAAATGTCTATTTCCGAGAAACAATACACGCCAGCCAATCAAGGACGAGCGATCCTTAAGTGAAAAATGTGTCATTCCTTTATGTCCTAACTCATACTTCAAATGTTTAAAAAGTATTCACACAAATGTGGATTTTGCTTGTTATATGATTATTTCAATACCAACTATGGACGATAAGGTTTAGTAATGAGATGTTTTGACTATCCGAAGATAAAATATTTTGCAAAAACTAATGATTATTGGGGAAAATGAAAATCGAGGCAGCTAAACACCCTTGATCGACTTGTCGCCAAACTGAAACTGGCACTGGTCACGGTAAGTAGACAGTCTAATTGGCGCCAAGACATTGCAAATTATGCATCCCGGGAAAGACAAGTAGTGATGAGAATGGGAATAAATCGTTTAAGTTGTTTAAACGGTAGGTGGACAGTTAATGCTTTTACAATCGACAGTTATAATGAACATTTATTTTCATATCATTTGAATGGACCTTAGACCTTAGTGTTCCATGACAAATCAAGCGATCAGATTTCTGAACGATAATTACTTTATTTTAGTTTTCTGAATTATCTTTCGAAAAACGTGCTACTGCCCCTTTGTTCATGAGATGGACAACACATGTCAACTCAGATTTGTGTCACAGATCAATTGAAAGAGTTTCGTGACGCAGGTGAATTCCTGTATTCAGTTTTTACTTTCAACCTGTTTGTTTTTCACTTTAAATGCGTTTTATGACCAGTTTGATATTTGTTTAAAAAAGTTAAGTCAAATGTCTGGCTATCTTTAAATTTTGGTCGCCTCTCGCCACTGAACGGAGTCTTTTCCTTTGATCTCTGGCTACAAGCCTCAGTGTGCAACAATGTTGAATTATATCCCAAGGTCGTCCGCCCTAAAATGCCCCGTCGTTCATGATTACCGAAAGAGAACGTGGACAATACGTGTTGTGACGTAATAGGTAACGGCTGAGTTTTCTATTAACATATTTATCAAAGGGAAACAAGCTGCCCATATTTTATTATTTGGTTTTCCGTACCAGTTCTGAGGTGAGGTGGTCGTTAATTACCAGACGATGCAATATATAATGAATATTAACTATTAACCTTTCTGTAATACATTTGTCAACGTATTTTCGAGTGAAGATATGTTCAATTGATCCATCTAATTTGAGTTAAGAGTCGTGACTTGGGTCTGACTGTCAGTATCATACCCATGCAACGATCGGTTTTCAAAGTGAAAGTGGGCATTCCATACATTTCTTACCTACAGTTTTGCATAGAATAAGAAATATATTATTTTGATAGACACGAGTGTTTGAGGGATTGAGTGCGCGAGTGAGTAAATCAGGACAATGTTTTAGCAAATTATAATTAACATTTGGATTTAATCATCGTCTTTTCATAGGCAAAAATTTGAATTTATTTGTCAATAACTTGATGGTAGAGTTATTTGAGTGTAGTACCTTTATACCACATGCCGATTGGAAGTTTGAACACTGTATTCAGATATTAACATCTAATTGTCAAAGGTTAATTATTTTGATTGTTATAGGTGGTGAGATTGTTTCAATTTTATTTCAAAGAATTGTAATTGCTTTCATTGTTGATTCAACTAAATTGCTAAATAAATCAGAAAATTGTTCATTTATGCCTATGACATTGTGGGTATCATCGATTTTTTAAGATGTAGCCAGATGCAAATGTGTCGAAACCACAACGCGGTTACAGCAATAATTGTAATCATGGTTGTTATGTTCAATGCTGAAATCTGGGAAACTACAAAATTTTGTAAATGAATAAATAATTTTTTAACTTTGTGTTTATATTACCCTGTGGAGTTTGAATCAGCCAACTAAATAACTTAAACTTTCAATTTTAATAACTATCTTGTTGGAAAGTGAATATTTTGAAATAAACCAATTTATGACTTGAGGTGCTTACTTTCTATATAATTCAAATTAATATTTTGCACGTAATTGCAAACATGTTATTACATGAATTCCTTAGAAAGAAATACAACAAAGAAAATTAAAAGATGCCATTTGAAAAGTTGATTTTCTTAAAGAATTGAAAAAATTGAAACGTCAGACAAGCTAACCAGCATAGAAAACAATATGGCTATTAAGTATAAGATTATTATCTGAATTTTAAAAAGAAATGGTTATAAATTCATATTTGTTTCTTTCAGAAATATTTAGATCAATATTTTTAAAGTTAAAATTGATTTTTTAAAATTTCAGCTGAGTGTAAAATAATATTATCAATCGAGTTAGTCCTTAAGTCGTTATATGAACATACCTTGTTCTCTGTGACAAAGACACGATCGATAAATACAATAGTCTATATTTCTTCATCGAAGAATAAAAGGAAAGTAGGCCTAACTCTTCCTGGAATGAAGCCACCTAGAGCAAGGCTATAGTTAAAGGGAGGCAACACGACTTGCTCTAACCATATTTCATTGTGAAATACAAATAAATCATACACTTTTATTCGGGTCATTCAAAATATAAATCAGTCAATAATGTAACTTAATTTTCTATGGAATGATTTTAAAATTTTAAAGTGCGTTTCTCATCTTTATTCTTCAAAAGAATTTTCGAAAAATCTAGATAATCATTTAGAAATTATCCGATAATTTCGACGGTCAATGATGATTTGACTCCTCAAGGCAAGTTATAAATAAAACTTTTTATTGCAAAAAGTGTATTTTACCCCAAATAATGTTCATTTATTAGTTCTAACTTTTCTTACATTTGAAGTCTTATCAGGTTATGATATAAAACTGAAAATCCAAATCTGTTAGTAGTTCAAGTGGTGACAATAGGATTTCAGGCATGTGATACAGTATCTTAGTTCAAATTCAACTATACTGAGCTTTTTCTTTTTCGAAACATAAGCTGAGTAAAGTTTAACAATATTTCTATCATGTTACATTTACCTCAGCAATAATCATCATTGGTGTAATTTAAATGTGAAACTCACTTTAAAAAGTAACTCAATTTGCCCTTAGATCAAATGACTTTAGTTAAAAGTTGGGCCAACAATATCTTGGTTCCAATTTTTGCACCTATAAGCTTTAATGATTTCTTTAATTAAAATCTATTTACCTGAATAGATAAAAGGGTATTTCTATTTTGGTGAACTTGTGTTTCATGTCACAGTTTGCAGGACATATTAAGTATTGATGTGAATATGTCTGATAAAAGTGGTACCAGTGACTTTGATTCTAGGACTTATGATGAACTTAGTATAAGACAAGTATATAATGAGGTCCTAGACAATGTAGACACAGAGTTTAGTCAACGTCCCAGCCGTCTAAGAACTTTAACTGAGAGAGGAAGGGCGGAACGTTTACGTAGTTTGAGACGGGATGCTACTACTGCATTATCTGCTGTGACCAAGTGTAAAAATGAACTCAGTAGACTGTTGCATGAATCTAATACAGACAATTTGCATTTGATTAAGTCATGTTTTAGTAGATATCATGATTTGTGTTTCAGCTATGAGAAATCTGTTGAATCTTACACTAGGGAGATGGAGTCTGCAGAAGAAATGCATGTCTACACAGTCCAGGCTCAAGAACGTTTACAGTCAATGAAGGAGTTTCGAAATCAGGTGTTAGAATTCATCAGGAGGCAAGAGTGTGAGTTATTAGATGAAATAGAACATGATTCAGTTTCCAAAAGAGGCTCTGAGCACAGCCGTAGATCAAGAGATAGAAAGTCTTCTGTGTCACATGTAAGTTCTCAAAAATCTGCTCGAACACTTGAGAAAGCTAAACTTGCAGAATTACTTGCAGAACGTTCCATGATGGGTGCTGCACAGAAGGTCAAGGAGTTACAGCTGGACATAGAAATAGCCAAGGTACATGCGCGGGAGAGGGTGTTTGCAGCTGCTGAGGATGAATGTATTGGAGAAACAACGGTGAAAGGTGTATCCAACGCAAGTAAACAGATGAACAGACTTGCCCTGCAAGAAACAGATTCCCGTAAGCATACACTTCCACAACGTACTGCTACCTTTAAATCAGAACCACATCATGGTGATTATGTAAGCTATCCTTATACTTCTAGTAACCTTCCCAGACAGTTCCCTACCAGTTGTACACCAGAACAAGTAGCCATGAATCAGGGAGAAAGTGCAAGTAATATTTTGGTAGAAGTTCATAAGCAGATGACGAGAGCAATGTTGTTGCCTCAGCCAGAAGTTCCTAAGTTCAAGGGGGATCACATGGCATATGGACCATTTATCATGTCCTTTGATACTCGCATTGTTCCACACACAAGTACTGATGCTGATAGATTGTATTATCTTGACCAGCAGCTAGAGGGTGAGGTTAAAGATCTCATCTCAGGATGTCTTTATATAGAGGCCACAGAGGGTTACAAGATTGCACGTCGGCTATTGCAAAATGAATATGGTGACCCATATAGTGTCTCCAGAGCCTATCTGAAGAAAGTACTCTCATGGCCAACAATAAAGAATGATGATAACATTGGACTTAAACAGTTATCCGTCTTGCTGTTTAAATGTTACCATGTCATGCAAAGCATCTCCCATATGTCTGTGTTGAATCATGCTCCAAATTTACAGGCTATTGTACAGAAGTTGCCTTTCACTTTACAAAACAAATGGAGAGATAGGGTTACAAAACTTAGAATGGATGGATATCAGGAAGTTGATTTCAAAGTATTGGTAGATTTTGTCGATTTTGCAGCTAAGTCAGCCAACGAACCAATCTTTGGTAAAGATGCTGTAACAGCCAGTGAAGAATCATTGCGACGTCGAAAAGAGGATTATAAAAGGAGAAATCAATCTTCTCGAAAACAAGAATTTACCAGTTTTGCAGCAGAGGTGAATGGGAACGAACAAAAAAGTGGTAAGCCCCTTACAGATAAGGAGAAACAATCTCTGCCACCCTGGTGGTGTTTTTTCTGTAAGAAACAGCATGATACTGATGATTGCCAATCTTTTAAGCAGAAATCTCTAGCTGAAAGAAGAGCTTTCCTTCGTGACAACAACAGATGTTTCAGCTGCTATGCTACCAACCACATTTCAAAAGGATGTTTGAAACGTCGTACTTGCAAAGTTTGTGAAATGCGCCACCCCACGGCCCTACATGATTACAACTTCAAGCCTGGGAATACTCCACTGATGAATCGTAAGGTCTTCTCTGGTTCAGCTAATTATGGTACAAGTAAGGAAACAGTCTGCAATGTCACAGGAACAGGAGTCATCGAAACAGTTCTACAGCCTATCATTCCTGTCAAGGTAAAGCAGAAAGGTCAAGACAAAGTAATCAAGACATATGCTTTTCTAGATAATGGAAGCACTGGACGCTTTATTACCAATAACTTGAAACAGAAGCTAGTTGCTAAAGCTATAAAGACTACACTTAAGCTCACAACCATGAATGGAACTGACATGATTGACACAGATGTGGTAAATGATCTCATTGTTACTAACCTGTCTGATGACAATCCAACTACTCTCCCTAAAACATTCTGTAGAGATGAAATGCCTGTAGACCATAGTCATATCCCACAGCGTCAACTACTGAAGAAATGGCCTCATTTCCAGGGTAAAGCTGACAAGTTGCACTCCTATCTGCCAAATGTCGAAATTGGACTTCTGATCGGAATCAACTGTTCCTCTGCTCACCAGCCGCTCGAAGTACTGTCAGACGACACGTCAGATCTATTTGCTGTTCGCAATCGACATGGATGGACTATTAATGGCCTAGTACAGATGAAGCACAACAAAGAAGACAATACAGTGACATGCAACAGAATCCTTATACGTCCTGTCACTAAAGCCAATGAGTGCATGTCTGAAGCAGTTCTCAAGATGTTTGAAAGAGATTTCAGTGAGCATGAGAAAGGGAAAAGTCCTGGTGAAAAAGGATACTCAGTTGAGGATGAAAGGTTTATGGAGATTGTTAAATCCCAACATCGTTTCACCGATGGGCATTTTGAGGTTCCACTCCCGTTCAAAAAGTTAGATCAAACCATGCCGTACAATCGTGAGCTTGCTGTCAAGAGAGCTTTGAGCCAAAAGAAAAAGATGTTACGTGATGACAAGTACTACAGAGATTACGTAGCATTTATAGATGCTCTACTCAAGAAAGGATATGCACGCAAGATCTCTACTGCTGAGTTAAATGTGAAACCTGGACGCATATGGTACCTACCTCATCATGGCATTTACCATACAAAGAAACCAACCAAAATTAGGGTGGTCTTTGACTGCAGCGCAAGATGTAAAGGTCTGTGTCTAAACGACGTCCTGCTGCAAGGTCCCGACCTCACAAACACCTTGCTGGGTGTTCTTCTTCGTTTCCGAACATGTAGAACGGCGTTCATGGGAGACATAGAGGCTATGTTCCACCAGGTTAGAGTTCCCACAGAGCATCAGGACTTCTTACGATTTGTATGGTGGCCACAAGGAAATCAAGACACAGAAGTTGAAGAATACTGTATGAATGTCCAGGTCTTTGGAAGCGTGTCATCACCATCTATTGTTAACTTTGCTCTGAAAGCCACTGCTGAGAAAGCTGAAAAGAAATATGATGGAAGTGTCACAGAAACTCTTAGAAGGAATTTCTATGTGGACGATTGTTTAAAGTCTGTTAACACTGATGATGATGCAATCAAACTCATCGAAAACTTACAGTCGGCAAGTATGGAAGGAGGATTCAAACTAACAAAGTTTGTCAGTAACAGTAAAAAGGTTGTGTCCTCTATTCCTCCTGAAGACAGATCAAAGGATATGCAAGCTATAGATATAGATTATGATAAGTTGCCTGTAGAACGTGCACTTGGGCTACAGTGGCATACTGAATCTGACACATTTCAATATGCAATTGCACTTCCAGACAATCCCCTGACAAGAAGAGGTATATTGTCGACAATGTCCTCACTGTACGACCCTCTTGGGCTCGTATCACCTGTGCTCTTACCAGCTAGGAAGATATTACAGGATTTGTGTAAAGACAAAACACTTGACTGGGATGACATAGTCAATGAAGAATATCAGCAACAATGGAAACAGTGGATTGAAAACCTTCAAACACTCAGCTTGTTGAAGATAGATCGTTGTTTGAAGCCAAAGTTTTTAGGAAACATTGTTTCAAAGCAGCTGGTAATATTTTCAGACGCCAGTACAAGCGGATATGGGTGTTCTGCATATATTAGATTGTCTGATGACTGCAACAACATACACACAGTGCTTCTCATGGGCAAGTCACGTCTCGCACCCCTGAAAACCCAGAGCATTCCTCGACTTGAGCTGACAGCAGCTACCGTGGCCGTTAAGATTGGTCGACAGCTTCTATGTGAATTGGACATTGATACTGAAAATATCATCTATTTCACAGACTCCACTACAGTCCTTCACTATATAAAGAGTGAGCATAGAAGATTTCCAGTCTTTGTAACCAACAGGGTTAAGCTGATACGAGACTTCTCAAATCCCCAGCAATGGTTCTATGTGGATTCAAACAGCAACCCAGCAGATAACGCCTCGAGAGGATGCAGTTGCAAAAGTTTGTTGATGTCATCAATATGGTTTGAAGGTCCACAGTTCCTGAGACAACGTCATTCACAATGGCCATCCCAGCCTGCAAACACTTCCTATGACAATGACCAAACTGAGGCCGAGGAGAAGGTCGCTGTTATCTGCATAAAACAGCCCCAAACGTTTTCAAGTGTAAGTGGTATGACAAAGTTGATAAACTACTACTCATCATGGTATCGTCTGAAGCGAGCTGTTGCAGTGTACAAACGATTGTTCAAACTACTGTATCACAGACGAATGAATAATGATATCAAATTACTTCAAATTGATCAGAAGTTCACTGTAATGGAACTGAATGATGCTGAAATGTCTATTGTCAAATTTGTACAATCGGAGCATTACAGGTCAGAGATAAGTGCTTTGGAGAAATCAAAATCTGTGACGAGAAACAGTGGAATCTACAGATTGAACCCAATTCTTCATGATGGACAACTTCGAGTCGGAGGTAGACTATCAAGAGCAAGTATATCAGAAGATATGATGCACCCTCTCATAATTCCAGGTTCTAGTCATGTTATTGTCCTAATCATTAGTGATATCCATGAGAAATCTGGTCATATTGGAAGATCACATGTACTGTCTGCCTTGAGAGAGCGCTACTGGATAACGAAGGCAAATAGTGTGATCCGCAGCGTCATCAACAAATGTACTACATGTCGAAGGTACAAGAGGCAGACAAGTAATCAACTGATGTCAGATTTGCCAGAGAAAAGAGTAAATCCAGCTCCTCCGTTTCTATATTGTGGAGTTGATTTCTTCGGCCCACACATAGTAAAAGAAGGAAGAAAATGCGTTAAACGTTATGGAGCTCTCTTCACATGTTTTGCCAGTAGAGCTATCCATATCGAAACAGCCAATTCCTTAAGCACTGATTCCTTCATACAGCCTTGCGTCGATTCATTGCTAGGAGAGGACCTGTGAAGGAAATCCACTGAGATAACGGTACAAACTTTGTTGGGGCATCTAAAGAACTCAGACAATCTGCAAGAGAAATTGATCAATTCAAAGTACACTAGTAGTACTTGTTAAAACATGGCATATCATGGAAATTCAACCCACCACCTGCTAGTCACATGGGAGGTGTATGGGAACGGCTTATCCGTTCAGTGCGTGCTGTTCTTAATCCCCTACTGCGAGAATTTGGAGACCGTATAGATGACGAGTCGTACATAACACTGTTGACTGAAGTTGAAGCTATTGTAAATTCTCGTCCCTTGGCAACCATGTCTGATGACCCGCTTGATCTTCAGCCCTTGACACCTAACCATCTCCTCATGATGAAAACACAAGTCTTCATTCCTCCACCTGGAGAATTCCAGAAAAATGATGTATACATGCGCCAACGTTGGAGACATGTACAACATTTGGCAAATATTTTCTGGACAAGATGGAAGAAGGAGTACCTCCTTGCCTTACAAAAACGTCAAAAGTGGAATGTTCCTAAACGTAACTTTACAGTTGGAGACATTGTGCTGATGAAAGATGAGTCTTTACCGCGAACCTACTGGTCTATGGGACGCATCGTAGAAACAGAACCTGATCAGCAAGGTTACGTCCGAACTGTGACACTAAAGACACAAGGATCTACATTACGCAGACCTATCCACAAGCTGGTATTGTTGTTAGAAAGTAACCTGTAGATTTGGCAGGTTTTCTGTTTGAATATCAAGGTCATTGAGTTGGATGAAGCCTTTATTTTTGTGTATTAAACATGCTAAGTATGTTTAAGAGGCCGAGTATGTAAAGGCTAAAATGATGATTTTTTCATTTTTATACAAAGTAGCTAATTTAGTTCACTAATAAGCATATTTAAATTCTTTATTATCATCTTACAGTCCTATTGATTTCCAATTATATAATTTATCTAACTAAATTCAGTAATCAAGACAATGGATATGGTTGGGCTCCTTGTTGTGATCAAAACAAGAGCACATGGTCAATGTTGACAAACAATAGGTCAGCTGACCTTATTTACATGTCATCACCCCTGGTGGTAGTTTTTAAGCCATGGTTACACAATGTGTGAGTAATATATTTTGCCATACCCTACCATATCTTGTTCTATTATGGTTTAGTGCTCTATATATTAGCCTTTGTCAGTGCATTTATGTATTTTGTAGGAAATGTGTAATTTGAAGGGAAATTTAGTTTTCATTGTTATTTTGGTTATTTCATTAATGTTTTCATGATTATGAGCCTAAAATGAAATGAATCATTTCAAAATGTTTGTAAATAGATAATAACCTATCCTGGCAGAAAACCATAAATGTTTCTTTTTCTTAGAGTAAAAATGAGGAAAAGTCTAAAGGTTTCTCTTACTATATTGATATTAGGGAGGTCGGATGACGTCACAAAAAGCTTTGCCAGTGAAGCAAGAAAGGATATTTCATGCTTTTTGAGAATTCCTAATAAAAGAAACAAATATCCCCAAGCCCTTAAAACTACATGCATCATTAACCGGAACCATTTAGCGCACCATGCAAATAAAAAATTGAACAACAAGTAGTAATTATAAATTCGAGACGATCTTCATGTTAACTCCTCCTTTGGTCACCTGCGACTGACGATTGTAGCGGCCGTCCTATATTTATAGGCCGATTAAACATCACGTGACTACTAAGTAACTATGCACGTGTACCACTAATTTTTTCCCCGAAATAAAATCACCTAAATTAAAGTTACGATCATAGCATTGTTACTTGCATCCTTTCGTAATTAATAAAAGTTACGTTACGAAAACATTTGGGATAGGCCTAATGTACATGAAATTTCTGTGAAAATTCTTATGTATTCATTCTTGAAGGGAAAGGGAAAACACTATTTAAAAAAAAAAAAAGCATCTTTTAAATGCCACTGTTATATTTTTTTAACAAGAGGTACACTAACATCACATTTTCATCCCAACCATCGGGGAGCGGGGAGGCATTCACTGCAGACGACATATTGGCCTGTGACAGTCGCTGTCGTCAGTCGAACACGTGAGTTCATTTGCTTTTCTTGGTCGCTTTCTTGTAACTATTCCTGACTTTTATTAAATGAATTTGTTTCTTTGTTTAACCGACCATTATCGCTTGCATTTATTGAAAATGTGACTTCGTCCAAAATAGTTATTTAGAAATGTAATGCACATTTCCCACTGATATGGTGGGGAGCCTCCATTAATCGGTAAACACCATCGTAATTCAATGTTATATGAACGTACTAATCTCGTTCTATTCTGAATATTTGCTTTCATCAAAATAATATACTTTATCTTTTCATAAAAAATTTTGATTCTCCCTGTTTTAATAATTAAATTTTACATCGATCGTACCAAAATGTTAGAATATTTCAAACTTATGAAATGATAACTCAATATACCGCTATGCTATTGTTTACATGTGAACCGGTGATTTCGTACATAAAACGTTTTCGTACTCATAATAATTCAGGGACATAGCCTCTTACATTTACATACAATATTACATAAAAATTGTGTAATTCATCACATGCAATTATATTCAGTCAAGGCGAATGTGTTGTTACTGTTTAATGATTTTATTTTTTTATTATTATTAATACTGATACATTTCATTGATTGTCAAAAGCAATACATTACATGTCCATTACATTTTTTTCATACCCTTACATACAAATGATCTATTGTGTTAACATGTTTTTTTTCTTTATCTAAATTTAGTAAAGGCCTACATATTTACATAATCTAATTAAAATTACACCTTTAAGGGAATGTATGAAATTTAATGTTAGAGAGAAACTGAACCAATATATTTCAACATTTATGTAATTTAATTTCAATAACTGTAATGGAAAACAATTTTATGGTAAATAAAGCAGTGTCACTAAAATGGTATTTATTTATGCCATAGGATCTACAAACATGTCCAGAACCTGGTTGCAAAGCCCTCCCCTTTCCTCTCATCCACTTCACCTTTTTCACTCTTTTTCTGTCGATGAATATGGTCAACTTTCTTTTCATTCAGCCAAACAAGGCATTCTTTTCCGTTTCATTACTAACAAGCATGTACATATTAGCACCAATCCACATTTCAGTCACCAAAATTTCACAAACCCATTTCAAACAGAACACTCACATTTTATGGAAAACAGTTTAAGTTTCTCATCCCCTTGCCCATCCCCCAGTAATGCTATTCCAATCCAAAAATCCATTTCCAACCTCTCATCCACTACTTCATTTAACTAATTCTAATCTCTCTAAATTGTCTATTCAAGAAATGCCTTCCTCAGATTCAAATGAAACAATCCCAGATATAATATCCATTTCCTCTGATTCTGCTCCATCCTGCCCTTGCCCTGATATAGAAATAAATTAATCCTGCTCTTGAACCTCCCAAGCATGTTATTATTAAGGATTCAGCAATTTTGCTTAATCCTTATTGTTATTGGCGTGTTTTTTGTTTTTTTTTCCACCGATTTTTTGGACACGATTTAGCCCAAACCGCTAAAGCTACAACAGCCAAACTTCGCAGTCTGGTAGAACTTCATGAGAAGGGGTTCTATTGAGCTTTTGGGCTTAATCGGATTAAGCGTTAAAGGCACAGTACCACTCAAATTTTCAATAATTAACATGGGATTTTTTTTCAAAATGCACTTAGAGACCTGAATTTCTTTTTTAACGATAGGCAATTACATTTGGAGCACAAAATTAAATCATGGCGACTTCGTAGCATGCATACTTACGCCGCCATATTACTTTTTTTTACTTTTTGAAATTTCCTTAGAGACTTAAAACTTGTTTTGAAAAAAGCGTAATATCAATTCAAACAAAAAAGTAAATCATGAAGAATTTGTATGTGTCATGGCTTTTTAGCATTATCAACTTCTTTGCAATAATCGCAGTTTGGTCACGATACTTGGTCACATAAAACATGCTGCTGTGGACTAATGCGTGAGCCAATCTTCATGAAACTTCCCATGTTGATTGCTAACATGACTATGTTTGTACTGAATGTGCTTTTACAGTGCTGAATCCTGTCGTCGTCGCTTGCGACTATATTTCATTTTAATTTTATTTCTTCATTTAATCAACAACACAAATTAAGTTGGTATTAAGCAAATTGCTTTGAAAGGATAGTTTGTTTGATATCATAATATAGAAATAATATTTTTGGAAGGGCTATAATTTTGTGAAATACATTTTTATCTTTCCCAAACACTCATCTTTGCTACTTATCTTAAAATCACAAACACAACAAGGGGAGGGTTAAGGGCAATGCAATAACAAAAAGGTAGTATATTCAAAATTATGATTACTAAATTATTAACCTCTTAACACATAATGTTGGTTTACATTGTTAAAACAAGGATAATAGCATTAATTGAACCCCAATACCAATTCCTGTATCATACTTTAAAACTATGAAACCTAATTATTTATATTTCTAATGTAATGTTAATAATGGAATTTAATGTATACCACATTTCTCTCTAATTAATATTTACTACCATTGCAGAAAGTAAAGAGGCAAAACTCATTTATTATTCCTTTAACTTATCAAAAACATGTTGTCAATATCCTTTGTCTACAAAAATTAATGCTTCACTTTCTTTTGCAGGCTACTGATCATTAGCTGTCGTACTTTTGGTAATCCGGAGGAAATCAAGGATGCCTTTTTAAGGGAAAGTAATAGTCAAGTACCCTCCAATATTGGTATGTAAATTATTCGTATGAATACATTATTTATCAAACCCTTCAAGGCTTGACAAACACTTATGAATGCATATTGGTATCAGCAATACTGACTGTCATCATTTCCCAATACATTATTAAGTATTACATAACAACATTTCGTGATATACCAACAATTTATGAGGAAGTGTATCGCTCAATACTCTAAGGCGTAGGAAAATGAAGCGAAGGACCAAAACAATTGTAATCCGAAGTGTCTAACAGTATTTAGTCATTCAATGATGAAATTTTGGTGTGGTCCATGGTTTTTTGTGTAAAACAAACCTCTTTACTATTATCTTTTCTTGCCTAACTATACTAGTATTAGGGTAATAGGAAATGTACAAAAGATGGAAAAAAAAACAATTATGGAAATACTTATATAAACAATTGCTATATACACCACTTTAATTACTTATCTACACGTATAAGTGATGATTCAATATAATATTAGTTTACAGGTTAATTTCATTACTGTATCCTTTTAATAAGTTTTAAGCAAACCAAACTTTCATTCTTTCAGCTCTGATTATATATTGCTGATGATGTCACTTGTTCAACTATAGGTCATATTGAGCTTACATACAACAGTTTTTATTGATGGGAATCATTGTAAGTATATACACTTTTCTACTATTTCTTTTGGTACAGGAAAAATAACTTCCATTTGTCTTCCCTACACTGATCCTTTTACAAAATATTCTCATACTTTCTGATACAATGAATCATTCATTAATACGGTAAGAAATGGAAATAAATTGAAATAAAAACAATTGAAATCATTTTGTAATTATGATATTTTTATAAGCCATATTTAATGTAAATAATATATAGGGCACATAACCATTTTGCTTCAGACTTCACCACCCCTACAAGCACTGCGATAAAGTCGGGTATCAAATGAGTTAAACCGCCTGCATACCTGAGCCTGCTCTGTCCCTGCATAATCATTCCACTGGGCCAACTTCAAGCTTCTTCCTCCTACAGTCTGCCTTAACATTCGTTCCACCCACGGTGAGTAGTTTATCACTATTAGTTGTTAGTTCGCTTAAAGATTAGTTCCTTTATCTATGGACATAGTTGTGTCACCAAAACTTGTATTTAATTATTGTGGTGAGGGAATTGTACTTTTTAATGAAGTGGGAATGCAATGTAAACATTATCATGAATAATAGTCACATTATTTGCAGATTTGCATATTGACAGTAACCACAACATTTAATTAAAGTAATGGTGGACTAACATATCCATTATTTTTCAGGTTTTATCCAAATAAAAACCTTGGAACCATGTCTCAATTTAGTCAGGCTGAAGTAGACGACATGATAGACATTGGAACTTTACCAAGTAAAACATTTTCCTTCAATTAATTAATAATGTACTTCCTCAAACCTGAAAGGTCAGATGGGGTTATGACAGTGAATTGTGTCCTGCAATGCTGGCCGGCGACTTGTCTAAAACTTGGCCTCCATTTTGGGTTAACAACAAACTTATTGGCTATAATAGATACATTTATTGAAGCTACATGGCAGGTCAATATGACAACTCATGAAAATCACAAAATCAGTCAGAGTTATCATACCAATTGTAATTGAACTGCAATGTATGGACTTTGAAGTAATAATATTGATCAAAGTAAGGTATGTAAATGTAAATATTTTATCATGGCTGTGGGGAAGGTAGAACAGTGGAAAGCCATACCTTCATTTTGGGGGATGATGGGGTTTTTTGGTATCGCACAAATGTTCATCTAGGAGTAGGATTATTAGGTATTTCCAGTTATCACCTTTATGGTTGAAAATAAGTACTGACATATTTTCAATAGAAGCACTAGTGTTCATCTCACTTTTGCCTAGCGACGGTTGTTGTAGCGCTATTTCCCGTATCTTTCTGCCTGTGAGGTCATAAAACCATTGTTCCTTGGATATTTAGAATATTTATATATATGGATTATTACTCTTGGTGATGTGTTATATGACTTTTACAAAACTGGTGCAAATTTGTGTATAACCCTAGCTCTCACTCGCGTGATACAAGAATTCACAATTGTTTGTTAAAGTCATATGACACACTTCCTTGGGTAATAATGTGTATTTATGTGATGGAGTGGTAACAAACAAATATTATAGTAGTTGTGTACTCTATTTAGATGAGTGGATCCCCAACAAAATGGTATCATACCATGATCTTGATCTGATCATTTCATCTTTGAATGCTAAAGGTATGATTGTTGGCCGCACACTCCCGACCTTACTAACCTTGTTGAAACCATGTCTCGATCCAACCAGAGTACCAACTGTTGGAGTGATAAACAGGCAAATAAACAGTAAACAGCACAAGGGAAGGACTGTAGATTGGCTGGAAACTCTCACTCCAGAACAGAGTAAATATGTTGGTCCATATTGCCATCATGCTAACATCAACCGTCAGATGTTGAAGGGGAATTGTTCATTACAAACATCATGTATACTCACCAATGGAATTGCTTTGGAAGTTTATCAGGTCATGAAAGAAGAAAAATTAAACTGGCAAGACTACATTTCAATGTTGTTTAATCTTGGAATCCACACCTCTGAATTGACAAGATCAAATATCTGTTACAGAGTAAAAGAAGCTTTTAAGAAGAAAACTGAACTATCAAGGAGGAATTGTGTGGAGAAGAAAGATTTATTTTTGAAAAGTTTGTTTGTGCTACCACAACGTTTAAAAAATGTGATAGATGATGAGGTCATTTTAACTGCACAACCAAGTCAAAGTCAGCCAAATGTGTGTCAGCAAAGGCAATCCAACCCAAGCATAGCTCAGCAAACTCAACATCAGTCAAGCCGCATTCAGACAAGTCACAAACAATCAAGCCAAATCCACTCAATTCATTCAGATTATGAGACAGACCATAATGACATGGAAACGTACCAAGATTTATATCTTGACACTCTAAATGAACTGAAAATAGTACATGTGCAAATGGATGATGTTTTGAAGGAGATGGCCTTGGAGGAGGGGGACAAGATGAAGTTCGAGAAGAAATGTAATGCTTTGGAATCCAAAACTTTAAGATTACAGACTGATTTAAACACAGCAAAGAATCAACTGTCTAAGTGGAATCCTCGTAATGCTAACAAAAGACAAAAGAGAAGGGAAGAAACAATCGTTAAGTTAGAGGAGACTGTAAGACATAAGCAACAGAAAATAGAGGATATGGAGGAAAAGATACATAAGGCAACTAATGAAATACAAGAAATCTCTGATGAGTTTGAACAGCAAAGAAAATGCAATGCTCAACAAAAGGAAGCACTAAAGAAATCTGTGTCTTACTATAAGCATAAAAGTGAAAAGATGGAGAAAATCTCTATGCCCAATTTTCCATTTGAACAAATGAAGATGGATTGCAAGAAGAAATATTCTGAAATTGAAGATCTGGTTAATCGTGTGGATGAACTTCTGAAACATCAATTTGAAATTGAAACAAAAGTGGATTGGAAATTCACGGATGACATTCGTACAACAGTCATGTCTCTCCATGCCATGGGCCTTGGTGTCAATAACATATCTAAGTGTATAGACATTGTAGCCAGAAATGTATTCCATGTCAATATTGGTGTTTTACCAAAACCAACAACCATCAAAGGTTTTCTACTCGAAGCCAACATGCTTGGAAAATTACAAATTTGTCAGAGAATGATGAGTAAAAAGAAAGGAACTTTGCACTTTGATGGGACCACTGACCACCAGAGGCATTTTTTGGGGTACCAATTCACTGGCGAAGACAAAGACTCCATTGTAATCAGCATGACGGAAACTTTAAAAGGAGACGGACAAACACACAAAGAGAGTTTCCAAACCATTTGTACAGATTATGCGTCCTTGATTGCAACTTCCCAAAATGAGAAAAGTTTGATTGAGAGCAAGATCATGTTGTCTATAAAAAAGTTCATGTCTGACCAACACATTGTCAATAAGAAGTTTAAGGAAGAATTTGAGAAGATGCTAGGGGAAATGATTGATAGACTAGGAGACAAGGGAGCAAATGGGTTTCAAGGACAGGGAATCTGCTGTGTCTATCAATCATTTCTTCTGTTTCCTTCATGTATTGTTGGGATTGTCCGAGGCAACTGACAGATCTTTAAAAGAGTACGAAGATATTGTCACAAGAGAAGGACAGATGGCCATTGGAAGAGAAAAAGATAAGCTCCTATTCAAGAAGGAACATTCAATGTGTTTGGAGTTTGTCAGGGCCACTTGTCAGTTGTTGACTCCAAGTGGTCATGCCGCTGCTGGTCTACCAGAAGATTTCAAAGTGTTTCTGGTGTCCCATGGGAAGGTGATGAAATTTAAAAGGTTTGAACACAATAGATTCAACATTGTGTTTGAAAATGCTTCAGCATTATGTGAACATTTGGAGGATGTGAGGAATTTCTTGAAGGAGACAAGCAGCACCAACAACCTCGTAAAATGTGTGAGAGGAGATATTGAGGACAACATTTTGATTTCCGAAGTTATGGCTGTGGGTGCTTTTTACCACTTCATAAGTGAACCCTTCCACCGTTTGGTGTTATGCCAATCTTTGGCTCCAAACATTCTGGAGATGAAGCCGTATCTGGAGACAATGGAAAATACGCTGAAGATCTTTTCCAAAGATCCCTTGAAACTCACAGAATCATTTCAAATGAGGCCAGATATTAGATCCAGGTCAATTGGATGTGCTTTATCCACATTTGTACCTGAGGATGACAATTGCAAGGAAATTTGGAGTGAAGTGTTTTCGTTGCTTTGTACACATGCTCTAGTAACATTCCATAGGCAAGTTCATAACCAGATTTCACTCATGTCTTCTCAGCCACCTTCAACAGAAACTAACTCAGTTTTAAAATCAAACAGCATTTCTGAGAGTATGTTTGGGACTCTGAAAAGGCTACGCCAGATAAAACCCAATTCAAACCAAGAAAGCCTGGAAACTACCATTCTTTGGACCTACAACAAGACATTGGATTGGCTAGATTCGTTGCCAGCCCAGGAGAAAGAACAACTTTTAGTCCTAGCTCAATCCAAGAGTTCCTCTTTCCAGAAATTGTTTAAAGAAAGAAGGATTTGTTTAAGAGAGGAGCGAATGAAGATGACTCACAGCAAAAAACAGAAAAAACAACAACAGGAAATCAAAAGTTGTGTTCGTCGGGAAAAAGTATACAGTGTAGTGAGTGATCAAGGCGGTCACTGCAAAAGTGAAGATGATGTCAACAAGTTAATCGCCAAACACCCCATTGATAGTAAAGAGGTAACATTGCTAATTAAAGATCAATTAAAATATTACAAGGAAGTTATAAAACCAGTGGGAGTCCCTAGAGTGCTCTATCAGGCAAGTAAGAACCGGAGAGTTTACAAGAATGGGGAACTAAAAGAACATTTATTACAAGTCATATCATTTTACAACCAATCGATCCGTGCCATTTCCCAAGAACCAGATGTGTCTATTCCATCACGAGAAAAGCGCATAAAGAAAATAACAGAGGCAAAAAAAAGAATTCTAAGTAATTTTACGTCAGACAGTACATATCAAGGCAAGAAAAGAAAAACATCTGCAACAGTGCCAAATTTTCAAGGAAGAGCCATAAGACACCGCTGGAAAATGGCAGGAAAAAACAGACATGTTTGGTATCGGGCCAATGTTCATCTCCAGGGAGAGCGCCATCATTTCCTGAAGATGACAACAATGAAATTGTTAACTACCAGCTATGATGTAAAATATGAAGGAGAAGATGAGGTCTATAGAGAAGGATTGGCACAATGGAGACATAGAGCTAATTGAGGTATGGGGTACACACACCTCTCCTTTTTCGTTGCACTTCACAATGTAACGACTGCAGGGTTTTGGATATGTTCCTTTAATATCATATTACAGTTTATAGAAGAATATAATAAATGTTGAGTTAACTTGTCATCACTGAATTAAAGTTTTGTTCTTCTGAGGGTTGTGGATGACAAATATTGTTTTGGAAAAGTACAAATTCCAACAGCAGACGATTTTCACCTAACATTAATATGGTTCAGTAGGATGAAGTGTTATGTGATTTAGAATGTGCTACTAATGATGTACATGCCATATGTAATTAATGGAGGCAAGGATGTAGTGATTTTTCCATTTATTTACAATATTAAGTAATGCACATACTTGATATTGTTGATACAGGGATGCAAAACTTAACTTTATTTTATTCAATGCAAATTGTTTATTTTATGTTGTTTATGTTTCACTCAAACATGCATGCAACACATTCAAGAGGTTAAATAGGAATTATAGGATTGAAGCAACACTATAAAAATAATGCAATATGTTAATAACAGGTGATACCAAGTGACAAGTGTCATAATTAATTCTATTTCTACCTGAATTCATCTTTTTTAAGATGTATTTGACTAGTAAAGTTATTTGTAGGTATTACTCAATAATGTTCGTATGGTGCCATCAATACTCAAATGATGATTAAGGCTTTAAGTAGGAGGGTATTATAATTAAAAATAAGTCAATTGCAATAGTATTCTTACAGGAACTTGTTACCCAGAAGAGGTATGAAATAGTTTATTGGTTTGGAACCAAAGAATTTTGTTTTAAAGATGGAAATATAATGCTTTTTTTATGCTTCTTTTTACAGATGTGAGGAGTTGTCTCCCTTCCCACTAATTTAGACTGGCTTTGACTGACTCTGTTGACCTGTAGCTGGTGAGTGGGCGGGCCCAGCCAATAAGAAGTTGTGTTATTTCATTGGCTATATCCTAATCTTTCATTGGATGATATTTTTAGCCATACATCTCCACTGTTTCAAATTCACCTGACATGGCTATTGATATGGGTTTTTTGTATCCATCACTGAGGTTCCTTTATTTGTTTTCATTTTAGTTTTTGAACTTCGCCACAACGCAAAGCATGAAATGTTATCAACCTGTACAACGCTAAAATGAAAAGGAATAAAGTCTGTGGCGCGAGTGTCAATTCTTGTGTTCTTGCTGCTACAACTCTAGTAATCACAATGCAACATAGAAAGTTTAGAAAGCATATCATAGGTGATTATATGAAGTTTCCTTGCACTATTGCAACACATGAATTTAGATATCAATTAACTAAATAAATAAAAATTATTAGTATTATTGTCAAGAAGATAGCATCAATATGCCCGTATTTTGTACTTTATTTAATTTATGTGTTTGGCCCGGTTAACGAGAGTCTATTTTCCGGCCTTTTTGTACCAATTGCCTGGTGGGTAATAAATGGAAAATGGCTGACCACGTGTTTTGATTTGCCTATAGTTATGAAGATTAACGGTTGGATATTGAAGTGCCCTGACATATTTTTCATGGTCCCGCGAAGCGGATGATAGACCTAGCTTACAGTTACTATTGACAATGAACGCTGCCAATGCTGGTAGGGGTGAGAATGATGACATTCGTCTGCCTGCCGAGAGAGGTGTTCGGTTTTCGTCTCGCGAGAGGCAACAACCAGCATATCTATCCGATTATGTTTTGGATAGATACATGACAGATTCTGCAGTAGAAGATCCTGAACTGATCACTACGTCTCATGTATCAGGTGCGTCAGAGAATTCTCGCCTCAGTCGTGTATCAAGACAATCATCTATTCGGTCACGGATGAGTGATCGGCAGCTCGCCGACGTTGAAAGACTTAAACGTCAGGCCGAGTTAGAAGAAATGCGTCTAAAATCGGAGGAAGATATGATTATTGATCATGAAATTAGGAAACTGGAAGATGTAGCGTTTGCAGCTCGACTACAACTGGATAAAGACTCAGAAATACTTAAAAGAAAAACAGAAAAGGTAGAGAGAGAAGTTGCTCAACGTCGTGAGCAGCAGTTAAGAGACATGGAAAGAAAAAGGAAGATCCGTGAGGCCGAGAGGAAACTTCTGGAAGCAGAATTAATTTCGAACATTGTTAAAGATGAAAACCCCTGGGAATTAACCCCATTAGTGCCTAAACACAAAAGTGTTGCCTTCTCCCCTACTAGGGACAGTGTGCATGTTAAAACTGAGGAGAATAGTAATCATGATGTTGAGACCCCTGTTACTGTTAATAGTAAACATACCATGCCTTCGCAACCTACCTCCCCAACCAAGCATGCCATGCCTGCCAAACCTACTGTGTTTTCCCAAAATGCCATGCCATTGAATCAGACTGATTATTTGCCTAGCACATCCAACCACATGCCTTACTCCACTATGTCTCTTTATTCTCCATTGCCAAGTCCATATACCATGCCATATACTCCATGTCAGGTGCCAAATCTCACTGATAGGTTTTCATCAAACACTATGTCATATCCCATGCCAAGTACTGTGCCACCTTCTGTGCCAAATACCATGCATGCCCCTTATGCTACCCAACCACCATTTGTGCCTCAAGTTCAGCCACCCGTGCCAAATATGACAGAATTGTTAATCTCTTCATCCTATGGTATCCCTAAACCATCTTTGCCTACCTTTGTAAATGGACGTGAGCGTGATTTTGCCCTATTGAAGATGGCGTTACAGCACCTAGTGAACATCCACCCCCATCTGGATGAAAGATACAAGTACCAGGTGTTAATGGGTCAATTAGGAGGAAAGGCTAAGACGTTAGCTGAATCATACATGTATGAAACCTGCCCTTACACAATGGCATTACAAGCGTTACAGGAGAAGTATGGCCAACCCCGACAACTCATACAGAGTGAACTTGGTTCAATCCTGGCCTTGCCAGCCATTCGTCCAGGTGACAGTGACGGATTTGACAACTTAGCATTAGCGGTCCAGTCGCTTGTGGGAATGCTAAGATCACTTGAAGGTGAAGGTGGATCAGAGCTGAACTGTGGCTCACACGTCGACAGGTTGCTAATCAAGTTAGCACCTGGCATGAGGGATGGATTTATTGAACATTGTCTGAAACTTGACATTCATGAATCCTACAATTTGATTAACTCCAATGAGTGGTTACAACTCAAGAGTCGAGCGAAAAGAATGGCAAACAATGCTGTCAGATCTTATGAGAAACAAGACAAGATGAAACCTCATTACAGTAAACGACATCATGCTCCCACAGCAGCATTTTTTGGGAAATCTAAACCTCTTCCCTCGGAACCCAAGAAATCTCAAAAGAAAGACATTCCTGAAATAGCTTCAAAAGGATATTGTCCGAAGTGTGAATCATCGGATCATTACCTTAGCTCATGCCAAGAGATCAAGAAAATGAATCTTGATGCCATCTTGAAATGGTTGAATGGGAGATGTAGAAAGTGTGGTCGCAAACATAAGATGGAAGACTGTAATTTGAAGAAACCATGTCATGCTTGTAATGAACTTCATCTTACTATTCTTCATGACACCAACAGCCATACAGAACAGAAAGTTTTCTGTACGAAGTTGGAACAATCTCCCGCTTACATTGACCAACCCTCAAAACCATACTTGACGATGCTGAAGATTGTAGAAGTTACACTTCATGGACCCAATGACAGTTGCATGAACGCTCATGCTATTCTAGATGATGGATCTCAAAGGACCATGCTAATGGCTCCAATTGTGAAGCAATTAGGACTCAACAAAAGAAGGGATAAGATCCTGTTGACTACAATCAGACGAGAACCATTCATGTGTGAAAGATTAAGTGTCGACCTTGAAATTTCTCCAAGAAATAACCCAAACTCAAGATTCTTGGTCAGAGGAGCATTTGCCTCAGACAAGTTGGCTTTGTCCGAATATTCGTACCCTACTGAGGAGCTCAAGGACAAATGGCCACACCATCGTCACCCATCCTTGCCAGTGATTGACAAAGTGAAGTCTGTGATTCTGATAGGATCAGACTGTACTGAATTGATTGTGCCATATAAACCAATTTTCTTTGGACCACCTTCAACACCAGTAGCAGTGCACACCAAATTTGGATGGTCTCTATAAGGTCCAGCTCACACAGCCTGTCCGATGGAAGAACAACATAACTTCTTTATTAACCAGGTACCCAGTTTCAGTGACTTTCACCAGGATGTAGAAAGGCTATGGCAAATGGATGTCTTGCCTTACAGTACTAAGGACTTCACCAGATCTAAACAGGATGAACATGCTTTACAAACCCTGGAATCAGAAACTAAAAGGATCAATGTGGATGGAGTAATGAGATATGCCACTCCTCTGCTTCGGACGAAAGATGGTGCACAGTTTCATGCAACTGCCCAATCAATGTTGCCAAACTTGAGAAGGACTGAGAAACGTTTGAGAAATCAACCTGAATTAGCTGAAGTTCACAAACAACTTATCCACAATTTGGTTGAAGCAGGATCAGTGAAGGTGATTTCCAATGATGAAGCAGAAAGCAGCGCAGAGTCCTGGTACATCCCACACCACCTTGTTCATCACAATGACAAACACAGGCTTGTGTTCCACTGTTCATACGAAGCCAATGGACAGAACCTCAACAAGAAACTCCTGCCAGGTCCCCAGCTTGGATCATCCCTACTTGGTGTACTATTGAGGTTTCAACAGAACCCGGTGGCTATCTCAGGGGACATTAAAGGTATGTTTCACCAAGTGAGACTGCTGGACAAGGACAAGCCATTGCTGCGGTTCTTATGGCGAGACCTGGACAATGACCGAGATCCAGATATATACCAGTGGGAAGTTCTTCCTTTTGGAACGACATGTAGTCCATGTTGTGCCACTTTTGCACTCAGAAAACATGTGAATGATCATAGGAATGGAAACGAGAACGTCTACCAATCAGTCACCAATGCCTATTATGTTGACAATTGCCTCTAGAGTGTGCCTACCATAGCTGACGCTAAAAGTCTCGTACACCAGATGAGTACCTTGCTTGATGAAGGAGGATTCCATCTTCGACAATGGGCAAGTAATGTGCCAGATGTGGTATCAGGAGTGATTCCTGAAGATAGATCCTCGGATTGTGAAATATGGTTGACACTTGACGATTGTCAGCCATGAGAAGGTGCCCTCGGAATGAGATGGCATTGTGACTCTGATGACCTTAGCTTCAAGTGCAAAGAGATACCATATGAATGTCTCACCATGAGAGTTATCTACCGCATTCTGGCCAGCCAATATGACCCGCTTGGGTATATTGCACCATACACTGCACGAGCTAAGTGTATCATTCAGGAACTTTGGAACAAGAAAAGGGACTGGAGTGCACCGCTAGAAGCAGGAACCCTACGTGACCTTTGGACAGCTTGGGAAAATGAACTAAAGGATATTGTGCACATCCGACTACCTAGGTGCTACACACCACCGCATGTTGACCCACAAAGTGCAACCAGAGAACTCCATGTATTCTGTGATGCTTCTGAGAGGTTGTATGGCTCAGTTGCCTACCTGAGAACTGAGACTGCAGGTGGACAAATATGTGTGAGTTTCGTTCAATCCCGATCCAGAGTAGCACCAAAACGACAACAATCAATTCCAAGACTTGAACTATGTGCGGCTTTGACAGGTGCGCAACTCGCCAATGTGCTTCAGAAGGAAATTACCCTTCCAATTGCCAATGTGATTCTCTGGAGCGACTCCACCACAGTGTTGACATGGCTGCAGTCTGAATCGTGTAGGTATAAGGTCTTTGTCAGAACTAGGATATCAGAGATTCAAACCCTGACTAACGTGACACTCACGTCAACGTCACTCGAGGGAAAACACTCTCAGAACTCAGCAAGGACACACGTTGGAAACTAGGTCGACCTTTCTTGTCATTGCCACATCGGCAGTGGCCCAAAAAGGAGAGTCAGTACACAAGTAATGACAGCACTGAACTAAGGTCGACGTTCTGTGCTACTGTAATGGTATCAAACCTGAAGATTGTTGATCCAGCTGAATGTGCAAGCTGGGACGAACTTGTGACCAAAACCATGGAGGGTTCTGACGGGGCGGCCGAGACTGCTGAAAATCGGAAAAGAGTGGAAATACAGTTATTGCGTGATGTTCAGTTGCAATGTTTTCCTGATGACTTTGCAGCCCTTGTGAAAGGTGACAGATTGCCTTCTAAGAGCCGACTACTACAGCTTGACCCTATGCTTGACAAGGTAGACAAACTTATCCGCGTTGGAGGACGTCTACGCCGCTCTGAAGAACTTCCAGATGACACCAAGCACCCCATTGTTCTTGAACCCAAACACCCGATAACCCGTCTGCTCATCAGCAAATATGACCATGACTTGTTACACAGTGGAGCAGAGCGTGTGTTTGCCGAAAACTGGATCTTGCGAGGACGAGAAGCAGTTCGGTCCCATCAGAGAAGATGCCCAGTTTGTAGGAAATGGCGAGCAAATCCTCAAGTCCCGAAGATGGCCGATTTGCCCCCTTCACGATTGAGACTCTTCAAACCGCCATTTTATTCCACAGGAACAGATTGATTTGGACCAATGCATGTGAAAGTTGGACGGCGCTCGGAGAAAAGGTGGGGTATCATATTCAAGTGCATGACTACAAGGGCAGTGCACTTTGATCTGCTTGACAAAATGGACACCGATGCCTACTTGATGTCACTACGACGTTTCATAGCACGTCGTGGGAAACCGTTTGAGATTTGGTCCGACAATGGGACCAACTTCAAAGGAGGGATGAAGGAACTTAGTGAGGCATGGGAAGTGATGGTTCCCTCACTGACAACACAACTGGCCAAACAGAAGATCAACTTCAAGTTCAACCCTCCAAGTGCTCCACACTTTGGAGGTGTATGGGAGAGAGAAATAAAATCGGTGAAGTATGGATTGAAAGTTGCCCTCGGAGATCAAAATGTCTCAGAACCTGTACTCCAGACGGTACTGGCCGAAGTTGAAGGAATTTTGAACTCAAAGCCCTTGAGTTATGTATCCTCAGATGTGAGTGACATTGACCCAGTGACTCCAAATGTACTCCTGAACGGTCGAAGATGAGATACTCAGTCGCCGCAGGTGGCGTCACAGTCAAGTCCTTGCAGATAACTTTTGGAAACATTTCATTCGTGACTACCTACCAAAGCTCCAATTAAGGCAGAAATGGCAGAAGGACCAGAAGGACCATAAGGACATTGGATGTGGCGATGGTCTTGGATCCACAGAGTGTTAGGTCGGCATGGCAAGTTGGCAGGGTTAGTGACATTTGCCCAGGGGTTGATGGTAGGGTTAGAGCGGCCTCTGTAAAGGTCGGCGATCAGCGGATCATCAGGCCTGTTTGTAGACTTATCCGGCTCCCTGAGTGCCCTGATGACTAAGTTACATAGAATTGTCCAGCGCAGATGACCGCCTAATATGTGACAGAACTATTCAGTTGAAAATGATTTAATGCAAAGACTTTATTATATTTCATGCTGATGACCATTTGTTGAGGACTTTTATATTTCAAATTTGTGCCAAATTTGGGGGCGGCTGTCAAGAAGATAGCATCAATATGCCCGTATTTTGTACTTTATTTAATTTATGTGTTTGGCCCGGTTAACGAGAGTCTATTTTCCGGCCTTTTTGTACCAATTGCCTGGTGGGTAATAAATGGAAAATGGCTGACCACGTGTTTTGATTTGCCTATAGTTATGAAGATTAACGGTTGGATATTGAAGTGCCCTGACATATTTTTCAATTATCTTAAACCGATGAACACCACAATTTCTTAAAATCAAAGTTTCAAATATTCCATCCAACTTATTTGTTTGTACGTTAACTAAACTTATGGCTGAAGCTTATCCATGACGCCATTTTATATTATGATGAATATTAATAACAATGCCCTTGTGACAAAGGGCTATTGCCTTAAGGGCCAGATTTTCTTCTTTTACACTTTTACACTGTACCAGGGTCCCGTTGCACAAAACACTAGTGCCTTAGTGCAATGTTAAAGGATTGGACTAAGGTTAACCTTAAAGTTAACTTTTTTGTGCAACGACACCCAGGGCTCCAGATCAAATGCTATCTGTGTAAAATATGCACAGATAGGTAATTATTTGCAAAAAATATGAATTCAAAGAGTGACAGATATGCATAACTTTCCCAGGATACGGGTCATATAAAGACTTACTGAATTGATCTGAATGATCTCACTATTATCATAATCAATGTTTAAAGGCCACTTTGTTATGATGCTAACCCTTAAACAGTGTAACTTTTTTTTATCATTGAGTGCCAGAAATTGGGGCATAACAGAATTAATGCATATTTCTTATAACAATGAAGCTTCAATTTACGCCGGATTTGGGACATGATTTCATTCTTCATTATGAATGAACCAGAATTTCCCATTAACATGATACAATATCTCAAGGGGCACAATATACAGTGTTTCCATTCTCTTAAAAATTCTGGTCATTGACTGGTGAAAAATATGACTGTCCAGTTTTTTAAAAAAACTGTCGAAAATGATGTCCAATAAATAAATAAAAATTTCAACTTTCACCCAATAATTATGGTGGTAAAAATTGGTCGAGTTTAGAAAAACCCCTGATTGCTTAAATAGAATGTTATCATTAAGTGTGTAAGATATAATCATTCAGATGCTTAAAGCTGAATTAATTGTTTTCAGAGCCAGTGGTTACGTTAACTGTCTTTGAAAATTAAGGCATTTTACCGACAAATTCCGAATCAAACACATACACATTCGGATAACTTAACATGAGTTCACTGTTCTTGGTGACTGGTTAGGTTAAAGAAGAGGCGAAACTCATAATTTTGATTATTACAAATTATCTCTATTCATATCTCTTCTAAAAATAAAAAAAGCCAAACAATTTGAAAATATATGCTTTAATTCGCCTACTAGGACACCTGTTTTGGATAACCGTCTAATCATCCTGGCGAAAAGCTTTGACAAAATCATCAAAGTATGATTCGAAGCCATGCCCAGTGTACCGTGTTCGCAGTCAGCTGAAACTCCAGCTCTTTGATTTTCTCTGTAACTAGTTACGTTTACTGTCTACGAAAATTCATTCCATTCTTTCAATAGAAGTGAAAAATTAGACGAAACTTTCGGAGGGAAAACATTTATCCTAAGGCCTAAGTGATGGTAGAGAAAGAAAGTTTTATTTATTGATAACATTTAATGTACATGACAAAATAGAGCCATGGGCTCTGTAGCTCATCAGACTTTTGATAGAAATAGGTGTTGTGGTTTAGACCATGGGGTCATGGGCAGTGTAGGAAAGATAGCCTGTCCCAACGTCCGAGTTATTCACAATCAAATAAAAAAGGCCCATTGCCCATTTGGGGTCAAGGGGTCACCAAACCTTCAATTCAGAATCCCCATTGTCCAAGGAGTCTACACACAACTATTAAGCTATCAAATCCTTTTGGAACTGGAGAAGAAGATGAAAGTAGGATTTTAAGGTTTTGACCCCTGTGACCCCATGTGGTCACCAAACCTACAATTTAGAATCCCCAGTGTCCAAGGAGTCTTCACACAATGTTTCAGCTCTCTAGTCCTTTTGGAACTAGGGAAAAAGATTAAATTAGGTTTTTTTAGATTTTGACCCCATTTGGGGTCATGGGGTCATCAAACCTACAATTTAGAATCTCCAGTGCCCAAGGAGTCTACACACAAATATTCAGCTCTCTGGACATTTTGGAACTAGGGAAAAAGATTAAATTAGGTTTTTCAGGTTTTGACCCCTGTGACCCCATTTGGGTTCTGGAGAGGAAGTCGAAAAAGTGAAAAGTTTACGGATGGACGGATGGATGGACGGACAGACGGACGCCGGACGCCTTGCCATGCCATAAGCCCATCGGGTCTTTCAGACCTGATGAGCTAAGATTGTAAATGTCCGGGATTCTGTAAAGCCATCGGATATGTTGCATTTATAGTTATAACTTACAGTTATGGTGTTGATAAAAATGAACCTAGTGTAGTACTATATTTACCAAGCACAACGGTCCAGTTGTCCCCATGTTCCAACCTACACAGCACCAGGTCAGCAGCAGATCTGGCTATCATCCCGTCTTGCCAGGGTAGACTGTCATCTGGACAATACAGAAAGGTACAAAATATCATTCAGTATAAGACAAAAAGGGTTTTATTTAAGGGACTTTTAATAAAATAAACCCATTGGCTCTGTCGCTCATATTGCCACTATAACTCATTTCATAAATGGTCAAAGAATCACCATTTTGGAGCCATAAGGTCAGCAAATATAAATTAGAATCCCCATCAGCTGAGTCTGCAAACAAACTTTCAGCTTTCTAGACCTTATGCTTCTGAGGAAGAAGATGAAAATAGGTTTTTAGGGTGTGACCCATCACAGGATCACAAAAACTGGAGGTAAGTAAAGGAATCTTTTCACATGTTTTCAGCTTTCTACTTATCGGGAGGAGAAGATATACTGTAAAATCATTTATTTTTGCAAGGTGTTATTTTCGTGCAAACATAAAAAATGACTGATTCAAAGGGTTTGATTTTTGGGCATATCGACTATCAACTAGGTTGAGAAGTTTATTGTTACAAAACTAGTATAAAAAGGTTGCATGTACATTTTACCTCATTTTACCGAATTCTGTATACAGGATGGCATTACGGATGTGGTTAAAGAAGGCGCCTAAAAATAAGATACCCGGGCTCCCAGATCTCAGTGACACAGATGACTGTGACTTGTGATGACTGTGTTTGCACAACAAACAACGTGCACATCGGCGTACACACATGTGAGAGCTCTAATTAGTGACTTATCATTAATGAAAGAACCTGTGACTGTGACTAATAAAATGTGTCAACCAATTTATTTGTCTGTTATTGTTTTTCTTCACGTTCATAACCATAATATTTTGCGATGTTTTATTTTTCGCAAATTATGGCTTTGCGCGAAAAAAAGTGAAATTTAAATCCCTTGGAAATATAATGATTTAACAGTAGATGAGTTTTTAGTCAAGTAGTCTGAACACAGTTTTTCAGATTTCCTTTTTTTACTGATAGACAGATGGACTCCATGTGACATACCATGCCAAAAGTCCTTTCAGGCCAGATGATATGGGTAATCAACAGATTTACAAATTTGAGTCCAAATATCACAATGGGATGCAATTTTCCTGAATACTTGATGCAGAAAATGTCTGGAGTACCCCAAAAACATTATCATGTGCGTCCCCGGTGAAGCAGTAAATGTCTGGTACAAATTACTTCATCTGCTTTTGATAAAATTCAAAATTATTAAGTCACTTGAAGGCGTGTTAAGGTTAAAGAGATAATGCCTGCCTTGCCCACATTTGAGCATGGGTCAGTCTGGCAGTTACAAATTTGTATCACTTAGGTGCATGGTTCATCCCACAATAATTCAAGTTTGGGTGCACCAGTTTTGCACTGAGAACACTTCCTGGAGGATACGCCTTGGCATATAAGTCTAAAAATGCTAAAAATAGCATATATCTAGTCTATGTAGATTGTTACCTCTTATTCTTTATTATCTGACAAGAGTTGGCTCCGACAGTAATGAGTATTTTTAGTAAGGCTTATTTGAGATAATCAATTTGAAAATTTAATTAATGACATTCAATTAATCCCATAGCTATATGTAGGCTAGATATTACAAATAATCACAACTTGGGGAATTCTTCTAATGTCGACATTATTGTACTGATTTGTACAAACCATCAAATATTCTGCAAATGCAGAAATAAATAACAATATAGTAACTCTTGTTTGTGCAAAATAACACTCCATAACTTTACTTCACTCCATAACTCTGCAATATGAATTAGACCACTGCATGGAATTGTTTTTAATTCTGATATGTGTTTAAAATAATATTAATACCACTGAATGGGAGAAACAAACACCACTGAATGCAAGAAACAAACACCACTGAATGCAAGAAACAAACACCACTGAATGTGAGAAACAAACACCACTGAATGGAATAAACAAACACCACTGAATGGAATAAACAAACACCACTGAATGGAAGAAACAAACACCACTGAATGGAAGAAACAAACACCACTGAATGGAAGAAACAAACACCACTGAATGTGAGAAACAAACACCACTGAATGGAATAAACAAACACCACTGAATGGAATAAACAAACACCACTGAATGGAAGAAACAAACACCACTGAATGGAATAAACAAACACCACTGAATGGAAGAAACAAACACCACTGAATGGAAGAAACAAACACCATTGAATGCAAGAAACAAACACCACTGAATGGGAGAAACAAACACCACTGAATGGAAGAAACAAACACCACTGAATGCAAGAAACAAACACCACTGAATGGGAGAAACAAACACCACTGAATGCAAGAAACAAACACCACCGAATGGGAGAAACAAACACCACTGAATGCAAGAAACAAACACCACTGAATGCAAGAAACAAACACCACTGAATGCAAGAAACAAACACCACTGAATACAAGAAACAAACACCACTGAATGGGAGAAATTATCGTATAAGAAAGAATTGAAGCTCAATAACAAGTTTCTCCCATACAACAATTGCTCTCCTAGGAAAAATACTCTTAAATGGAAATTATTTTGCCTCTTCTGCCATATATTACTTAGTAGTAATATGATAGCTCTTAGGAATGATAAACCACATACTTTTACCACAAAAGTAGGAACAATTACATGTAATGTCAGTAATTATTAGTAAACTTACCTCCGGGATGAGCTGTGCCCCTTCTTCCCTTTCCATCTGAAAGTGTCTACAGGTAAGAGAATAGAAATTCATAGAAAAAAAACCCAAGTCCTAAGTGGTAGCAAGAGTTACTTCCCCTTGGCCCAGAGGTGCATGACTCATAAAATCATTAGTAAAAGGCATTCATAAAATCTTTTTTGGGCGGGTGTAAATTTGCTCATCCCAGAGGTAAGTTTACTAATAATTACTAACAATACATGTAATTGTTCCTAATTATTGGCGTAAACATTCCCTCTGGGATGAGCAATGAGTGTGTCCCGAATTCCACATAAAGGAGGCGAGGTGCCCAGACGATGAAGAGGAAATGTTCACACCAATAACTAATCTTTGTCTTCAATGACCATTACAATTCAATGAATGAAACTTGAGAGTATCATCTTCATTTGTGTGACATACTTTTTAGACGAATCGAATACCCTATACTTCATGGAAATCCATCATCAAGGCCAAACCTAAATACTGCGTTCAGAAGTAATGGTATATATTGTTAGAGTGTTACCAAAATATAATAAAATACGAATAAAATAAAATTTTACATATTGTCAACAAATAGATATTTGACCAATTATATCCATTTAGAACCTTTTGACTGTCACCAATGGTTTTATGATGCCACTTCCTGTTCCATGACGTCACCTCTGTATTTATGACGTCACTTTCGCTTTCATGATGTCACTTCCGGCTGAATGACATCAGTTCCTGTTGAATGACGTCACTTTCGCTTTCAAGGCGTCACTTCCGTATTAGTATTCTAACTCTGCTTCCACAACTCAAAACTATTACTGAATGTTGACGACTTGACTCCCCCCCCCCCCCCCCCAACTTTCTTTTCCCCCCAAGGAGGATCAAGAGGAAGCCAATGTTGAGCCTCTACTGACAATCCTTATTCCATCAAATATTGTAGTTGCAATTCAAAGTTGACATGTTGTGGCTAACTTTAATGCCTTAACGAGAAGCTATAACTTTAATTTTGAGAGATAATTCTGATACAAAGAAATCTGTTTCTCATTCTGTCAGAAAAGAGAGAATGTTTTCCCATGTCAGGATGAAATGGTATTATTAGAATCTTTAGTTAAAGATACTATCTTGCAACAAAGTAACATAACAGAGAAGCAGTTCTTTGAAGTAGCCAACACAGTGCTTTATCTGGACAATCAGTGTGGAGCAATACGATCCCTACTAATGAATTGTGAAGCACAATGGAGTCCACTATCAGGACTTGAATATCACAGACCAAAGCAGTAGCTGAATGATAACTGTCAAATCTTACTATGTTTCAGCTTCCTCTCCTTCCTGTGATACAGTAAACAACAGAACTGAAATACACTGAGAGACTTAAGGTACGAGTATGTTCCTTCCTTGTGGATGCTCTGGCTTTGTAGAAGTAGAATGCGGATGCTTAACAGAATGATAGCATTCTCTCTGACATTTGGCTTCCAGAGCAATTTCTTAACAGCTTCATCATGTATACTCTATAGATTCTCAGTCTGCAGAAACAAATTTATTGAGTGATAAGATTGAGCTTAAATCATAATTTATAAGTCTTGGAAACGTGGATCTGGTTGCCTGGATTGGGGTTTCTGGATAGATTACGAAGCCATGGAGGAAAATCTTGGGCAGCCAAACATCCAAGTAAATACTCCATCATTAAGCGACAGCTTATATAACTGCAATGAATTGGAAGGCTTTCCATTGCAGTATCCATCTGAAACACTTGCTTCCTCCTGGAAAAAATAAAGATAAATAGCTAAATAACCATGGCTACAAGGTTGTTTGAAACTGTTACACTGCGTGCTATGTACCCAGTACCTCTTATGCCGAGGGAAATGCCAATACGACAACTTCTTAATATTGTGGTTAGGTACCAAATGGATTGCTGTGGAGACCATATATGCTTTGTGTTTGTTTCTGATCAAGATTTTGAAATTTAACCTGGCCTAATAGGTGAGTGTGTAAATATATGTCAGAGATTTCTACATCGACATCTATCTCTATTTAGTCCCTCAAAACTGTACAAAAAGGCTCCAAGAATATTTGGTATGAAAGTTGGGAACGTGAGGGATACCATGAACAAAATCAATGCAGTCAGCTTGATGTTGATACATCTGTGACAAGACAAAAATATGCCAGGACATCAGATGTACTGGAGAAGACAACTCAACAACTGCCTCCTTCCTATGTAGTTGCTTGATGGTTGCTAGGTCAGCTTTTAAACATGAAACACTCAGATGATATTTGTACCTTATTAGGAACAAATTACAACTTACATGTATAAACTGTAGCATGTACAATTTATACTATCTTTATGGTGATATTTGCTCCCTAAAAATTAAACTCCACTGAGTGTTGTAAATCTGTGCTGGATGGATACCCAAAACCTTCAGAAGCTCTAAAACAACCACTATTAATACTAGTCAGGTCTTGGACATTAGAAAAGTGATGGCTAAGGTGAACAAGCTATAGAATCCAAGATCTTGATGGTATACGCCTATTTTAATGAAATACCAGGCAATGAAGAGAGAACTTAATTTTTCCATTGGAAAAGTAAGGGTCCACAACATATTATTTTGCTTGACAATATGTCGGAGGAGTAAATCTATGTCATTGCAGCAGAAAGAAAACATTCTTAATGAACCAAGATCCATCAGAGAGAGTTGAAACTTGATCTTTAACTGATCGGAAATTCAACATCTTAAATTATTGCAGTTTCGCAGAAAATCAATTTGAGTGTCGGAGAAATAATTATTAATTCCTCAATCATATCCCGTTGGCTTCAAGGGAAATTTTTAATTATTGTTCTTGCATGGACCAGTTCAGGGACACGCCACCGGTGCAGACCACGGAGTGACGGGCACATCTAGAACAATCCCCGGTATAACACATAAGCGTTGCCTCGAGGACCCTAGGTAAGATATTCCTCAGTGCATTCATGTCGCCAGCATGTGTTTTCATGAGATCCTTAAGAATAAGACTGCACCGTGCCTTGACATCCTGACTAAGAACCCGCTGTTGCTGCTTACACTTGTCACGGGTGTTGCCTTCAAACATCTCAGCACTGAAACTGGCCTTGTAGCACCTGCGGAATTGTCCTTGAGCCAGGTGTGTTGGGTCAGCAAGTTGTTCCACTTTCCACATGGGATCAATGGCCTTCATTGCCCTGTCCACCCCATCCGCTGACCTTGAATCACCATCCGTCTTCACATGCTTGATAAGTATTCCCTGTAGGGCCAGTTGGTCACCAATGTCCTTCCCAATTCTCATTTCTGAAAATGGAGCAAATGTTGACATATTTGCCATACACTCTGCATGTCCACCTGGACAGGTCACTTCCAGTCCTTTCCCTCTCAGCCATGCTCCAGTCCAACACAACTTGTTTTGGAATGATGCACCGATAATATATTTCTTATCAGTCACAGTTTCACAAGTGAGGCCGATTGCTATGGAGGCATTTTGACCTGGCTTTTTTCTACTGGCTATAGTTGTGGAATTGTAGCGGCCATCCATGGTGATGTTTACTTCATTCAACTCGACGTCTCTGTCGCTGTTGACCTGCTTAACGAGTTGAACCTTGTCAGCCATGTCTTCCATTATTCAGTTCAGTCACTGCCTTTCCAACCTGATTGGCTGTTCTCTGCATGCTGCTTCTAGCTGGGGGGACCATGTCCATAATGTAGCCATGAGTAGCCTCGCTCTGGTGGTGTTGATTGGTGTATATTGAAGTCCAACAGCCAGGGCTAAGTTAGCTGCTGCTGGGTTTGGTCCTGGCTTGTCTTGTTTCACCTCCTTGTAGAGCTTCATCTCAGGTGTTTCAAAGTCACATGTCACACATTTTAGCACTATCTTCCAACAGACACCCCATTTTTTCTCCTAATGTATCACAAGGTTCGTGTCGCCGCAGTCCGGAGACTCCAAACAGTGAAGGCGGTTACCCTTGTTCCAGGATTTGTCCATTTCTGCACTGTCCACCAGTTGCATGCCCTCAGAGTTTTGAGAACTAGCTTTGCCTTCTGACTTGGACTGCTTAGGCGGCAAAGGACGAAGCAGACGTACAGAGCTTGATGTACCCTCACAGTCTAAGAGGCATCAGACCTGGATATTGCAACCAGTTTGAACTGCTCAGCACTCATCCTGGTGACAGACTTTTGTTGGGTTTGATGCGGGATATCCAATCCATCATCAGAATCAAAAGTTAGACCTTGATTCCATGGAATGTTGCCCTTCTGGAAGCCTTGACTGCGCCGCTTTTTGTCTCCTCTCATGTTCGATAGCAAAGTTTAAACGATACAGCACTGCTGTTAGCTGCACATTTCATACACCATACCTGTGATTTGTCACTGCACTGACAACTTATTGTATATGCTGCCTCTTGGAATTGATAAATGTCACCAGGCAGAGGTGTAATGGCTGCCAGGACAGATTACCTACGTGACACCAGTCCGCGTATTGGCTAATGGCCAGGTTTGAGCTCTGACAATTAATAGCTCATAGCAATCAAATGCTAATTAGCAGTCAATTGAGTGTGGACTCATTTTGACCAGTGATAAAATGTCTTTTAGAAACATCAAATTTAGCAGTTTCAATTTTTATTTTCAAAGAGAGATTTGATGAAAATTGCCAAAATAAGTAGCAAAAATTGATGAAATTTAAAAAAATTGTAAAAAATATTTCTTTTTATTTTATTTTTTTGAAAAGTTGTTTATTTGAAGGTGTTTGATTGAAATTTGCCATAAAAAGTCTCTCTATAATGATATCGTGTCTCATTTCAGAGTTATGAGACTTGCGCCACCCTGCAGACGACCAATTCTCCAGATGTACTGGCCCTTAAGAGCAGGTGATAGAGCCTGATGCTAGTCGTCTGTAGAGTTGCTCGTTTCTGCACCTGAGACTTCAGCTTCGGTGCATTAATTGGTAATTTGGATGTACTTACTACCTGTGAAGTTTTATTTAATTTAGACAAAAATAGGTTGTCTGACAGGCCATAGCCCACAATTCCAAGCCTAACTTTTACCACACCCCGGAAGCAGTTTAGAGACAAAGTAGGCCCTAGTTGAGAATGTTTTTTTATGACTTGTAATTATCATTTTGTAACATGTGATGGTGCAAATGAAAGGTCTGATACTGTAGTTTGTGTGTGAAGTTTTCTAGACTTTTAATTTACTGTTATGGTGCTGGTGTGAGCAGGCAATGTGACCCCAAGTTGAAGGCCGAGTCTGACTGACCGGCCTTGATATTGGGGTGATATTTGTTTACCCTGCCTACCGGTCTTCGGAGCCGCAAAATGTGTGCTCATTTTTTTACTGAAAAGTGCTCTATGGCAGGTACACTACAACCATAAACAAACTACCCCCTTTCTAGAAATTTCTAGAACGTATCTAGAACGTATCTAGAAACTTTCTAGAACGGATCTAGAAACTTTCTAGAACGGATCTAGAAACTTTCTAGAACGGATCTAGAAACTTTCTAGAAACTTTCTAGAACGTATCTAGAAATTTCTAGAAATTTCGAGTTTTTATTTTTTGAGAGATATTCAAATAATTTTATTTTTTTTCTGAAACTGTATGTTATCTTTTGCACAATTTGAAAAGATGAACTGCTTATGTTAATTAGGAAAGAAGATATTCAATGTTAAAGTTTCCCTCCTCTACAACGCATCCTCATTATAACGCTAAGCATTGCTTACGCGCTAATGAGCTGTAACGCGTCTGGGCAACAACTTAAGTCAGCGTTCAGCTTTGCCTTCAAAATGGTTTTGTTTAGGTTTATAATCAAAGCCCTTTATCACCTCAATGAAAACGTACTTACTATCTATCTAAGTCTTCTATTCTTATTTCATTTACGTCAAATGCATTGATCTTTCTTATATGCAAAAGGAATTAGTAAATTACGTTTCTCTCTCAGTTCGTAATATTCAATCTGTAAACTAAACATGCGTGCAAAGAAACGTTTTAAATAAAAGGTGAATGAGATAAAAAAAAAACACAAAAAAACCCATTCTTGTTGGTTTAATAAGGACATATTTGAAGTAAATATGCAAATAAAAAATACCCTCGTTTCTTCAAAGACTTACATATTATAATTGAATTGGTTATAGGGGGATTGACTATTGCAAAGAACCTCTGCTTGCTCTTCAGGAAATGAAAAGATTGTGAGAGTTAGTTCTCTGTCTCTACATGAAAATATGATGGCAACATTTACACGTTATAATGACTTATCGGAATGTTGAGAAAAAAGGGTTTTCTAGGCCTAAGCAAGCATGCGCTTTTGACGTTTTATTCAATCATGAAAGCATTCGCAGTTTTAACTAAGCAATTGTCGTCGGTCACATCAACTTGTCACATCAACTTGTCGCCGTTCTAGTTTGTCTTAAGCTTTTATTTTCCCTCGCCGTCATCTTTTTTTATAGTGTGCGCGCTTACTATACATGTACGACGACAATGCTTTGGGCCTGACAATAGTAAACTCGAACTATATTCAGACTGTTGAAACACCGTTACTAATTTGCATGTCTTTCTACGGATAATCTTTTAATTTGTGGAAGATGAAGGTACGCTCATCCTGCTCGCGTCGTATTATCTGACAACATAACTATAAGAGCCATGCCGATGTCCACTCACACAGTGAGTAGAGCGTCACAGTAATTCTCCAAGGTGTATGTTTATATACTGAGTAGTGAAACACTGTGACAACATATTCAATATTCAATCAAAATAATGTAGAATTGTTTCATTATCCATGGTATGGTTTAAAGGTTTAAAATATTTTTATTCCAGAACTGTGTTTGCTTCATAAACTTTTTCTTGTGAGACGGTATATTAGATTTCCTCCATGCTGTACATGTTTGTTAGTAATACTGAGTAGTAACGGATTGGAACAACATACATTTGGATAAAACAATTGATCTTTAGTATGAAAACTATATATTTATGTGTAAATATGTCATATTCTATGAATGCAGTTAATCTCCCAAATTCCAAAATTTTGCTATTTCTATTTTTCATTGATACATGAAAAACGGCCATATAAATGTAAGGACGTCGAAAATCTGCATACATTTTACATGTGTACCAGTTAAAAGTCCTAATTAATCCTGCCAATCAATATTTACATTTGTGCTTGATGTAAATAGGTTTTAAAAATCACGTTTGAGTCATTGACGCGCGTCACTGTCCGGTTTTCGAACACCAACTGAGACTTTAACCTGTTTTATTGTCACTATACTGAAATCATAAGCACGAAGGTCTTAATTTTTCTAAACAATCATCCCTTCTTGAGAAAATAGCACTATAAAGAAGTTTGGCATATTTGACTCTAACAACATACTCTGTGGCCCTTTAACTGTAACTTAACTTTTTTTGGAACTATACCAAACAGAGAGATACAAAACTGAGTAAAACAAATCACTTATGTAATGTACTGTAAATTATCCTTATCGTTCAACTTCATTTCCTCTTTGACCCAATGAAACAATGAAACGATGAAGATTCGTTCCTCATCCCCACAGCCTGAGTGGTGTTAATTGGCTAATTGGCTTCTGGTTCGACACCGCCTGTGAGTGGGGGGCACCCCATTTGTCAGACACCTCACTTGTCAGACACTTAATTTATCAGATTTACAGAGGCTGTTACCCATAAAGAAAATGGAACCGTCCAACAAATACCCCACTTGTTAGACACCAGGGCCAAAAATGACAGAAGTGGATCCTTCCTGGAGTTGACCCCAACTCATACCAAAAAGAAGATATGTATTAAAAATTTTTAAATAATAATGTTTATAAATAATGTTATTTTAGTATTGTATAAAATTTAACCATTACAAGTTACATTGTATGATTTCATTGTATGAGACAAATCTATCCCGTGATTTTCATAACATATTATTTATATTTATTGATATTTATTAAAATCAAAACATCTTAATTTTTTTTATGTCCAAAAGAAATATTTATGACAAATACTGGTTTTCCATGAAAATCTAAAAAACAATTCTTTTACTTGATATGAGTCACACATTTTGTCCAAAAAAATGATAAAATCTAACCCACCGGACCTTACTACAAGCACAAATTGAAAAAAATAATCGTTAATGTTGTCGTGACTTAAAGAGCCACTCCGTGATTTTCATAACATATTATTAACCTTTGATACGAACCTAAGTGTCATATATAGTGATATAAGATTAAAATATCGTAACTTTTCATGTCCAAAAGACATTATATATGACAAATACTGGTTTTCCATGAAAATCTAAAAACAGCCTTATAAATGCACAGAGGTGTAGATATCATGTCCAATAAACATGGATAATAGTTATAGAACCTAACAAACACCAGCATCTCCTAACTGCCCTCCTGGCTGTTTAAGATAAGTCTCCAAAATTACGTTTGACTATTTGACAAGCGTCACTGTCCAGTTTTCGATCATAATTGCAACGTTCTACTTTCATATTGTCACTGTGAAAAAAATAAGAAGCTTTAAAATGTGTCTTTTTTTTAACAGTCGATACTTCGCGAGAGGTTAGCTAGATTGAGTTATCGGTAACTGAGTTGATAAATTTACACTCTCGTGTTTAAATTAAAACAACACTTCTGCAGTTTTACATTGATTTGACTGTAAGACAATTTCAATTAAGAAACGCCTGAAAACTTCCTTATAACTGAGTAGATCAATTTATAATGCCTAAGTTGAGATCAATTAGGATTAATTAGGAGTGGTCCATTGTTACAATAGGTGAGCGCTTGGTCTACTCCAACTCCTTTGTCTGACAACTGGGGCGTCTGACTATTGGGGCGTCTGACTATTGGGGTGACCCTGTGAGTGACCAGGCGTTGAGCCGTGAAGAGAGTCCAGTGTTTAATGAGTTTTGAAATTTAGTTAAGTAAGTTTAACCTGCAATCAGTCTGAAATGTAATTTTGATAACCTAATGCTCTAATATATATAAATATAACCTTTGTTGCCCAAGGGGGCTTTGTGATTTTCACAGTAAATTAAATCAGATGTTTTTAGAGAAAACTTATTTAATTTCCATCTGACATTGATAACAGGTACCCGTTTAATAACCATTTCCTAATTTGATTAAAAACTGAGGAGGTATCCTCCAATATTCCCTTAAACCGTAAACTCCGGAGTTGCTGATTGAAACCTTATACACAATCATAATTTAATATGTTATAAATCAATAATGTTTTCAACGATAACGGTATTTTATGTCCATGTGTTTAAAGATACATATCAATTTGTATCATAATTTAGTCAGTCATAATGACATGTACGCAAAGTTATGCTATTCACATATTTTTGTATGCATTTAATTATGTAAGAAAACAACAAAGAGATAATCCGTTTACTGTCGATGGATTCTGCGTACTGATAGGAACAAAGTAGAAATTACATTCCTTTTCCCCTTATGATTTTATGTAGAAAAATGGATTCAGATGTATAACCGCTTTCCTGGTAACGTCGGTGTTAGTAATCAACATTAGAATGTTTTATAAGTTTGCAGTCATTTTAAAGTGACACAGAGTATGCATTCTGATTTTTCATACTACACAGATAATAGCTCAAAGACCATGGGTCCTTGTGAGGTTCTAATTGTCTCCCTAAACATTCAGTTTTATCTCTAAAATGCAAAAATCAAGACATGTTTTCCTGTTTTCTAAATTTGGAAACGGAAATGTATTTTTAAGAGTTTAAACTATTTGGTCACATTTACATGTTCATTACTCAACACTTATTAAACACTACAAAACCATATTTGTATTTTTGTCTGCTGTAATTAAGTTTCCAAAATAACGTTTTGATCAATGTCGCAAGTCATTGTCCGTTTTTTTTATCACACATTACGACTGAAAATTGCTTATTGTCGCTATACTTAACTGGTAAAAATCGGGATGCTGAATTTCATAAACCACCATTACTTATCGATAAAAATAACACCATTTATAAAGTTTGACATACTTGACCCCAACAACATTTTTTGTGCCCCTTTAACCAACAAAAGAAATCAACAAGACATAGCGTCAGTACTATCATGTAACTTGTGAGTTTAAGTTTAAGTTTGTTCGACTGTGTAAGTTATGGCGAAAAACAAACATGTAAAGTCATAAAATGCTTAACGAGATTTATCAAGGCTTACTATCTCTTTCACTCTTTCAAATACGAAAGGTTTTTAAAGGAATGATGACGAGTAACTGCAATAATAATTACTGTTTTACGTGCAATTTACTCAGTGAACCGTATCTCCCGAACAGGCAAGTGTACGGAGAACCGTAACCTGGAAAGAACATGTCGAAATTTCAAAGTGAATTAACTGTGTATTCTACAATACACAACCGGGCTGTCCAGACATAGATGGAAGAATGCTGCATGTCACCAACACTGTTTGCAATGTATGTGAATGATTTAGCCAATAGTTTACAACAGTTGGAGTGTGGAATTGATATTGATAACATGAATATACCTGTTTTACTCTATGCAGATGATATTGTGCTCATGTCACCTGACGCAGATAAACTACAGAAATTACTTAATCACCTACATCAGTGGTCACAACGATGGAACCTCATAATTAATATAGACAAAACCAAGATTCTTCACTGCAGGCCTGTGTCAACACCTAGATCAACAGTGCAATTCACTTGTGGTGATATGGAAATAGAATATTGTGCTCAGTATAAATATTTAGGAATGTGGATAAACGAGTTTTGTGATTATAAAAAAATCAGTGCAAGAAGTGTGCAAGTCTGCTAATAGAGCACTTGGTGTGGTTATGACCAAGTTCAATGCTCTTGGTGGTCTAAGCCACTCTGTGTTTACTAAGTTGTTTGACAGCTATGTGCAACCTATTCTTAATTACAGTGCTTCTGTCTGGGGCATGAATATGTATAAGGAAATCAATAACATACAAAATAAGGCCATGAGATTCTTTTTGGGAGTAAGGAAAAATAGTTCTACCATAGCTATCAGAGGGGACATGGGCTGGAGGAATTCCTACAAAAAGATTAAAATTGAAGTGTTAAGACAGTTCCATAAGACTGTGACAGCTGATAGTGACTCCATACCTGCTACTATTCACAGGTGGTCAATCAGAAGAAAATCCTCATGGGATCATAGAGTTATGGAATTTGTGAAAAAACTACAAATTCATGGAGATCAAGATGTAATTAATTACTGTTTAGCAACCAATAGATCTGTTTTCCTCAATAGTGCCCTAAATGTGTTAGATAAATGGGATAGAGAGAAGTGGAACTCAGATTTGTTTAATGATAATAATAATAGAATAAATGGCAACAAATTTAGAACCTACAGACTGTTCAAGCAGGAAATATCTACTTCATCATATGTGAGAATGCCAATTTCAAGACAACAGAGAAGATTATTAGCATCACTTAGGTGTGGAAACCTGCCTCTTAATATTGAAAGAGGAAGATACACCAAGCCTGTTACCCCTTTAAATGAAAGATTGTGTATATTATGTGATGAATGTGAAATTGAAAATGTGAGAATCATTTTCTACTTGTGTGTCCCTATTACAATGACTTGGGAAATATTCTTTTTACTTCATGTAACAACATTATAGGCTCCTTTACTACATTGGATAACCTCCAGAAACTAATCTGGTTAATGAACACTGAAGAAATACAATATGGACTAGCCCGATGCTTACAACAAATGTATCACAAACGACGATTAGCAGTGTAATATTGTGGGTTATTATTTTAGTATATATGTAATAGTAAGATGCTAACGTGTGGATGCGTGCGTATATGTGTGTAGTGTATACATGTATGTACATACTAATCCACTAATGTACTAACATATGTGTGCGTGTATGTATGTCGTATAGGCTTGTACTAATGCACTAATGTACTAATATATGGGTATGTCCGTATATGTATGTAATGTATACATGTATGTACTAATTCACTAATGCAGTAACGTGTGGGTGTATGAATGTATGTACTGTACGCTTGTGCTAACATACTAATGTACTAATGTGTGTGCATGTATGTATGCATTGTAAGTATGTAATGTAGGTATTAATGTATTTATGAGGTGTGCTGACCTGAATGCTTTGTACGTGTGTATGTCGGTCTGTATGTATCTGTATTTGCAGATATGTATGTATGCATGTTTGACATTGTTTGCATGTATGTAACAATGTGAATGAGTCTGTATGTATGTGTAATGTGTATGGAAGTATGTTAATGAGTGGGGGTGTGGAGGTTAGATGATATAGTGTCACTGAATGCAGAGATCTAGGTGTATATATGTATGATATGTGGTGCTCGGGCATGCGTGAATGAACATGTGAATTTAATGTAAACAATCTATATTTTATTGCTTTTTTATTTGTGCCATATAAGGTGTCAAATTGGTCTCTTGAGGCCTGGTGTTTGTAATTCACCATGTTTTAATATGTGTATAAATGTAACACATGACACTGTAATAAACTATATTATTATTATTATTATTATTACGACTGCGACTGTGTTACGCAATTCAATCAACGAAAGGGGACATATTTATTACCACGGGACGGTTGAGGTCACAGTTTTAAACACATTTATCATATTCAAAGTAATGAAATTCGCTGTATATAAATATGAATGTTATATCTCGCCTCGAAATATACATATACGGTTACTATTTTCACTAATTTTATGCTATAAGAAATCAAAATTAATGAACGCACGGTGTATTTGACTCTCTACAAAATCAAACCATACAAAGTTACTTGGAACGATGAATGAACAGTTGTTGAACTTTCATAGCTGTCATGTCTATCTTCGACATTTTTAAAACGGTTATTAATATCGAAACATACAAATACATCAAATGAATAATTTTCTTATAACCGTGTAGGTTCACTACGGACAAGACTCCGTTCAGTGTATCCAGCGTGCAATGGTGTTGCATATAACGGTGTGGACGATATCAGAGGGTGTCAGCGTGAGTGGCAGGGGAGTTGATAAATGTTGCCTAAAAAAGTCATGAAAGACTACAGCATGGAGATATGTATCCAAAAGCCGTTACCGATAAAGACGATCGTTAGTTTTGATCATAAGCGGTGTTGCACTTGAAAGCGTTATGAAAATCTTCTCGTTTAATGAGAGAGTGTTTTAACTGTACCGACTGTGTTGAAGATGAGATGCTTGTTTTTATTGAAACATTTTTATTCATGAAAATGTACAATTCATGAAATGATTGTCCAACAAGCTCCAAGGTGCTTATTTTAAGGCCACTCCGAAGCAATTACATATGCAGTCTAGCAGTCCGTGGTGAAATGGGCTGGGCATCATGTCTGACAAAACAGAATATGATTTAAAGAGTATTTTATTTCTATAAAAACATGTAATACACAACATTCTATATATACAAAAAGGAAAAAGGATTGGCAAACAGGCTAATGCAGCCTATATAAATGCTTCTCCTTATACAAACATAACAAATGAGGTTTTAATTACATATATGGAAATACAATTTAAATACATAAATCCAAAAAAGCATATTTAATTGCTCAAGCATAACAGTCTATAATTCATGTAATTTTTGATACCAAACTTGAGGTCCAAGAAAAATTAAATTTAGACAGAATACAGAAAACAGAAAACAGAATATCGAAATACTAAGATTCTGGCGTCGTATACAAACGTCGCAGTGTAACATGGTAGCAATCATTAATGCATGGTCACGCAATTTTAGAACTTTCTGGTATAATCATGTTTTCAATGTGATTTCAAATTGGAATTTACCACTTGTAGATATTTTAAATGTCTCAAATGTTGACTTTGAGGTTGCAAAACAGTGGTTGTTACTCTTAGACAATGACAGTTGGCATGCTGAATTATGGAATGATAAAGGTTTGATCAATGGTAACAAATTGCGGACTTACCGTCGTTTTAAGAATTTGTTGCAAGCAGATAATTATGTCACCTGTAACCTGAATCGTACTTTTGGCATGTGAAGAAATAGTGAACAGCGTTATCGACTGGGTGACCACATGCAGGAACAGGTCTGGCTTTCTATGATATGTCTGTTTAACTGATTAGCGTTCAAGTCACCACAGCGGGCGAGAGTTGATAATCTAGCTAATTCATTTGAATTAACAATTTTATTGCCAGGAGTTAAATAATTCCATAGTTTTATTGTGTCAGGAAAAACGTTCTTGCATTTAACGCTGTCCTACATTTTACTGTTCGAACAGATGAATTTTCTCTGTCGTTATTGTTAGTTGTTGTTGGTAGAAGGTTACATTGATATTCAGGCGTGGGATTATTCTTACTTTTAAAGAACGTTGTCAATTTAGACATATCTACGTTCCGACAGGTTTTAATAAGTTTGGTTATAAATACTGTTTGGCGATCCATCGAAATGCACTTGTGTGATTTTGTGCCGATCGGTGGAATATATAAACACTGGGAAAAGCTTAGTTCAATAACGAGCGGTAAGCGGGTTGTGAGAAGCTGTTATTTTTTAACTGGGCACCTAAAAGTTTTCCTCATACACTCATAAACAAATTAAACAGACTTAGAGAGGAAGTGTATTGACAATGTTTATTCCAGCTCGTCAACTGAAGCAGGGGTCGTATAGACAGGGATATGAAACAAATAACTGACTGTATCAATCAATCAATCAATAGTTTATTTACGTCTCACTTGTGTACATAGATATTAAAAGTACATTCATAAAAGAGAATAATAAAGATAAGAGTACACAACCAATCGCCCAGCGATTTATGAGAGACAATAAAATGTTTAAGAATATAGAATATAATAAGAGCATATATACAGCTTATGTACATCAAGAGTATAAAATACCTCTTCGTTTATATAAAATGTCATTGCAGGTTCTGGCTGTATCAAACATTAAAATAGGATTGGATAAGACACAGTAAAATTTCTGATAATCTGTTAAATTATTAAAATTGGGATAGACAGTCATGCATACATTTAACAATCTCTCTCTCTCACTTTCATACAACGGGCATTTCTGCAGTGTGTGGAGTTCGTCCTCGATTTCGTGAGCACAGTTAAAACATATATGAAACAAATAACTGACTGTACTACATTACTGCTACCCGGGGGTTTGTAGCACTACAGCTTACAATCAAATTAAAAGGAGTCAATCTTCAAGTGCAGGCTTTTATTTAAACTAGGAAGTGCACAGTGAGATATCCTGTCCTCTCCCCTCTCCGGGCCTAGTGGTTGTAGGTGTTTGGATTTGGTGTTAGTGGTTGCCTGTCTTTTCTCTCTCTCTATCTCTCTGTTTCCATGGTCCCTCTTTCCCTGGGCCATCCTTCCGTCTTCAACCGTCTCTTGCACCTCTCTACCTCGCTCTCTCTCTATCTCAGTCTGCCTGTCAGCCTGACCACCCCGGCTTTTAAGACGTGCTCTGTCACGACCGGGTCCCAGGTTCAGCTCAGGTAGGAAGTAAACAGTCCATTGTCTTAGTCCGGTATCAGGCAGCACGTGATGTTGATGCTGGTGGTATCTACAGGTGACCTTTTAAGACCCATTGTCTAAGTTGTCAACATCTTGTTGTGATGGACCAAGAGTTGGCCCACGTCTGACCACTGTAGATGTATCGTTTCATAACAAAGTCCTCAGCTGGCTTTGTTACAGGTTACACAACTCGTCTCGCTCATTAGCAGGTCAAGCTCCACCGCACATGTCTATACGATCTCTGACTGATGACACAGGAGAAGAGCGAGATTACAGTTACTATTTCGACCAGACTTTCCAAGTACTAAATAACTTCCTTGAAGTGCTATAAACTATGTATGTCGGCGATCTCTTACATAATATCTTTATTATCATTTCCTGTTCCGAGACAGCTGTGTTTTAGTGCTGAATGCCTCGCTGGCTGGTTGATTAATTAGATAACATCATTGTTGAATGAAGCTTAACCGGTTCGTTCATGCATGGGTAGAGTGTCTGAATCACTGGGTGGAATTATGATATAATATCTATGACAAAATGTAAAGTATGCTGTTTTCATTATGTTCAATCTTAATCCAACTATATATTTTAATTTCATTATCTTTTAATGTCAATAGTATGTATCCATCTACTCTGAATTGACGAGAAAAAAATAACGATATCAATCCAGCATTAGGACGAGATAATTTGTATTGTACTTTTACTGAAGTGAATCTATCATTAATGATGGCACAGACCGTTGGTGTCCCTTTCTCTGTAAGAGTGGTAATTTCGTTAACCGACACTGCCAGGTTTGTAAATATCATTTTTCAAGTCATTCTGATTCCTATCCATTGATGATCAGAAACCCATATCGGAACGCATGTCGTGCGAGGTGAATCTTCTGTCGAAAGTAATGAAATAATGAAATTTTTAAATCAATCTCCGATTGTATCATCATAAGATTATCCTTACAATTTCACAGACAAATAATTAACTTAAATGCGATTTTATACACAGCGTTGTAAGACAAACTGAACCAGACCTTTCATAACACCTGTCTTTAAAACATGTTAAAGATAACTTTGTATACTAGTATATGTACGCCTTAATGTTGTTGACATAACATAAACATTATTAATTTAGCGTAATAGCTAACATCATTTACGTCACTATTGATTTGACCACTTGCAGTACATTGTCTTGAGAGATGTATTGATATATAACAAGCTTGTTCACCATTCCGATGCCGTTTTCATATGTAATAAAATGTTTATCCATCAAGTGATAATGTTATATTGAGGAACGATTGTTCTACTTCGCATAAAAAAACGATTTTTGTAAGCACACTTGCATTTCATGCTTCTTTTAAAAAACCTCGCATTTATAAGTTGGTAAGCGTCAGCATTTTCCTTTTAGTATTGAATTAACAAAACATCATATGTTAAGCAGTTTTCTTAAGGCTTTAGGACTTCAAAAGGATTGCATAGACGTAATAACAACTAGGATTCTCTTTCACTATATAATCTTTTCATATTCGAGTTGGGTGTAGTGATCTTGATAGAGATCGGTTCACTAGATTTATATCTAATAGACCTGTATGTGATAGTGGCTATCACTTTGAAGACGCCTTAAATTCCTTCATCACCTGTCCAAATGTTAATGACATAAGACTTAAGGCATATTTCTTTCAAAAAAGGTTTAAGCCGTCGTCAATTCCATTTTGTCACCCGGGCTCATCACAAGAGGCTAACCAAGGACTACTGAAATCTGTTAATAATTTTATCACTTTATCAAAGAGATTTTCGGAATTCATCAATCGTTGTCATATGTGCCCTGCATATATCAAAGAACATGTAGTTATCAGCGGTATGAAATAAATTTGTAAACATTAATTGTTTCATTGAAGAGTGTCCAACATAATCATGCATCTATTCCGTCCTGTTTACTGTATGTATGTCTTCATTCGTCCATATGTACGTCACTTTTTATGTAATAGTATATTTGTTAAGAAGCGCTATAAAATGAAATAAAATATGTTTAAATGACAATATAATTCATGTAGTGACAGATTAATACATGTCCCAGAAGCCTCTTTCTTCATAAGCTTGCATAAATTATCTATAAAAAGGCAATCTCAATGTATATACGTTATGTCAACTATAATTACTTCTTTTATTAATGCTTTATTGCAAAGTTTTATATTACATATAATTGTTATAATATAACGACAACAAAAACAAACTACATGCGTCGGAACATCTTGAAGACGAGCGATCTAATTAACGCCTATCGCAGTGAAGCTAATAAAGGACGTGCGCTATAAATAGACTGCTTCTTGTGCCGTGGAAAGAGACGCGTTAAAACGAGGAAGATTTAAAGTTCAATATTAATTATCTCTCTTTCTATTGATGCAATCTTGTTCAAAATTTCACAATAGGCAAAGAAAACATGAGGATTTTAATTAAGATTATATTTTTTGAATATTTTGAAAAGAGTGAAAACTCGAAATTTCTAGAAATTTCTAGAAAGTTTCTAGATACGATCTAGAAAGTTTCTAGATACGTTCTAGAAAGTTTCTAGTGCGTATCTAGTGCGTATCTAGTGTGTTTCTAGATACGGGCTATGTTTATTTATGGGTGTACTGTAAGTCAGTGTGCAAAAGCTCAATAGCCTACCAGATATAGGGAAGTGGCTGTGTTAGAAACACAATGGTGATAGAACTACTTGGAAATAATTGTGGTCTATGGCCACCTGCAGACACATGCTTCTACATTGGCTACAGGAAGAATTATGAGTCATGCACCTCTGGGCCAAGGGGAAGTAACTCTTGCTACCACTTAGGACTTGGGTTATTTTTCTATTAAATTCCATTCTCTTACCTGTAGACACTTTCAGATAGAAAGGGAAGAATGGGCACAGCTCATCCCGGAGGGAATGTTTACGCCAATAATTGCATAAATGGTCAAAATTACAAACTCAGATAATTTCACCCTTTAAAGAAATACAGCCTTCTAAAAGTTACTCAAATTTGTAAATTATATAGCTATAAAATACTCCTTGAGGAAATTTAGAGTGAGTATAAGACAAAATAAATAATATCACCAAATGTTAGAAATAGGACCAAAAACTTTTGCAATTTAAGTATTTTACGCTGGAAAATAATAGAACATTCCAAATCATAGATGTAAACAAGCTTGAGAACAGAAATAATTTTACACAAATACTACCTTGAATAGATGAAAACCTACTTTGAAAGAATGTTTATACATATTTCAAAGAAAGAACAATAAAATTATTACCTGAAGATTGATTTCCCCCCATATGTGAATTGTTGAAGTTGAGCCATCATAAATCATGTGTTTCTCGCGCTAAATATTTTTGCACTTATCAGCGCAGCGCATCATCAAGCCAGAAGCGCTCGTTAACAAAGGGAACTAATTACCAGCATGTTGGCCTAATGCTTGCCGCTATAGAAACAAGTATAGAAGTGAGCACAGCTCACATACCCCCACTTCAAACTATAGTCTGGCTTTCTTGAAAGAAAGTAAAGTGGTAAGTTTCACTGACATAAAAAAATATGTGAAAATGTTGGTCTAACCCTCAAAAGGCTCATATAGGAATCATGGTTGATAAGTGTATGAAGTTTGGTGAAGATAGCATGTATAGTTTAAAATATATACTCCGGACAAAGGACTATGTCACCGTTTTAGTCATGTTTCCATGGAAACTGGAAAATAAAAATCATTTGTTGGTCTAACTCTCAACAGTCACATCTAGGGATCATGGTTGATAAGTGTATTAAGTTTGTTGAAGCTAGCATGTATAGTTTAAGAGATATGCTCCGGACAAAGACCTCTTTTGTTTGTGCATAATAACACTTCATACATTACAACTCTGCAATATGAATTGTATCACTGCATAGAAAATTGGAAATCTGGAAACCTACTTTGAAAGAATGTTTACATAAATTTCAAAGAAAGAACATTAAAATTATTACCTGAAGATTGATTTTCCCCAATGTGTGAATTGTTGAAGTTGAGCAAACATAAACCATGTGTTTCTCGCACTAACACATTGTGCACTAATCAGCGCAGCGCAACAAGCCAGAAGCGCTCGTAAAGAAAGGGAACTAATTACAAACATCTAAACCTTATCTTTGCCGCTAAAGAAGTTATGTAGTGATATAATCATAATGAAATGAATAAATTTACTGGATAGTTTCAAAACACTTTACATATCAATACATTATAACAATAAACACTCTTTTACGATATTTTAACTGTAGATTAAATTAATGCATGAACCAATGAACATTTCAAGCTATATTACCCTGACCAAAAATATAGGAAGGCAGATATTTCTTTAGACTAAACCTCTGTCCAAGAACTAAGATGGCTGACACTTCATTTAGATTATGCCCTCTGATTATAGAGAAAATTATATCTACCATTTTTTTAAAACAAGATGCATGTTTTAATTTGTTATATACATATAAAATTGTGAAAAAAATGTGTGCATAAGTGTTTTACAGACTTTGGATTTCTTCTGCCTCGAGGTTAAGTACCCAGTAATTGAAGACAAAATTTCGCTAGTTGAGGCAGATGAGGATTATCACTTATATATAAAATAAAATTTCTTTTAATGAAATAAAACTGAGAGAAATGACATTGATAGATTATGTTCACATCATTTTTCAGTTTAAGAGAAGGCTAAATCAGTGAGGTAGTTCTTGAAACACTGTTGGTTATTAATGAGTGATTGTAGGAGTCTCTAAAGATGGAAATATTGGACTGTAAACAGCCTTTCATCATTTATAACAGTGCAGAATATTACCTTGGTCAGTGAGGTAGTCCAGAGGTGTATAACCGCAGACGTTTTCTTTCTTCATGTCTGTTTCAGGGAGCTGCTCCAGTTGTTGGTGTAACTCTTCAGCATTGATTCCTCGCCTCCTACACAGGAAGTGGAGTGGAGTGTTTCCGTACATGTCAGCCTTGTCTCCCTGATTGATCAATGTCAGAATATCCTTCATGGGAAGTGATCCCTTGCAAAGAACATGAAGCGGTGTTATTCCATTGTCATCTTGCTTGTTGATGTCTCCATTTGCTGTGTTGACTATTTGAAGGACCACATCAAGTTGAAGCTTTCCATTTTCACAAAAATAATGAAATGGTGTAGTTCCATGTTCATCACCTTTATTGAAGTCACCTTTGCCATCTTTGATCACTAGATCTACAGTGTCCAGTTGAAGGCCAGAGTTTGCACAGAGGTAGTGCAGTGGGGTGCTCTTATGCTGCTCACACTTATTTAGATCGCCTTTACCTTGGGTGATAAACCACTGAATCTCTTTTGTAGTACAGTTACAAGATTTGAAAAGATAATGAAGAGGTGTCTTCCCAAACCTATCAGAAATATTTATGTCCCCACTTCCGTCAGCTATGATCAGTCGCATGGCATTGATGTCCACACACGGTAGTTTATCATCATTATGTCCATCAGCAGCAGCAGAGTTCCTGACCTGACAGAGATAGTGAAGAGGTGTCTGTCCATACTGATCACAACTATTCACATCCCCTCTTCGTTCAATGATGATCAGTCGCATTGCATTGATGGCAACATCCTTTAGCTTATCATTATGTCCATCAGCAGCAGCAGAGTTCCTGACCTGACAGAGATAGTGAAGAGGTGTCTGCCCATACTGATCACCAATATTCACATCCCCTCTTCCTTCATTGATTAACAATCGTACAGTGTCAAAGTCTACAGGAGTATGTATAGCATTACCCTCATTATCCTTAGCAGAAGCACCAGTTGACTTCTTGAGCTGACAGACATGATGCAGGGGTGTTCGTCCTCTCTTATCCTTTATGTCCACATCAGCACCAGCCTTCACTAAAAGGTGCACCGCTGACATGCGTCCCTTCAGCAGAGCTTTCCACAACATGGTCTCACCATTCTCTCCTGGCTTGTTTATGAATTGCTTTGAACCATTCTGGAAAAAAGGGTTACTAAACTGATTAAGATTTATCTTTCAATTTGAACTTGATAAATTTACTATCAATTTTAAAATATCAGGCAGAGTTTCCCTTTTGTTGATTGTTCAAATACATGTACATCAGTCATGTCACTCAGTCATGTAGGATAGTATAATACCGTTCAGGGTAGAATATTTGTTATATATATACTTTAAAATTTAAAGTGCCCCTGCCCTGAACATTATCACAATATATTTCATTTTCAAATAAAGAAAATATATTAATGTACGCAATTTATTTCTTTTTGTATCTTTAGTTTTGATTCATCATTCCCGTCACTGAAAGGGTATAATTTAACATTCGTTGGTAGATAATTTAACATTAGTTGGTAGATAATAACATTAGTTGGTAGATAATTTAACATTAGTTGGTAGATAATAACATTAGTTGGTAGATAATTTAACATTAGTTAGTAGATAATAACATTAGTTGGTAGATAATTTAACATTAGTTGGTAGATAATAACATTCGTTGGTAGATAATTTAACATTAGTTGGTAGATAATAACATTCGTTGGTAGATAATTTAACATTAGTTGGTAGATAATAACATTCGTTGGTAGATAATTTAACATTAGTTAGTAGATAATAACATTAGTTGGTAGATAATTTAACATTAGTTGGTAGATAATAACATTCGTTGGTAGATAATTTAACATAAGTTGGTAGATAATAACATTAGTTGGTAGATAATTTAACATTAGTTGGTAGATAATAACATTCGTTGGTAGATACTAAGCATAACACAAGGAATTTAGATATAAAATAAATCACAAGATAATACACAAAGTTAGAAGTAAACAATTCAAATGAATGAATGAGTCATCGTTAAGTCCTACTTGGGTAATACCAGCCAGTTGCTGCAAGTTACGGCAAGTTGAGGACAATGTAATGCTACAAAAGTCAAAAAGGGGAAAAAACCTTCAATTGAGCATTGCAGAAATATGAACCTAAATGTTCGCCCCTCAAAAGCCAAGACACGGGTGCTCTGAGAAACATGTTCTTTTGATGAACATTTTACCATCTATAGAAGCATTTTGAAGGGTGCATGTGCAGTGTAATCAGTAAGGCTATTAACAGACACTTTATCTGTTTAGACAGCATTGTGCTTATTTAGTACGTGATCAAAAACTGTGAGAGGTGTTGATTTGGCAAGACAGGAACTGTCTATGCTACTGTGAAGGATGAGGACTGCCTTCTATCTGTGTCAGATTCAACTCAAGTACTTCGTACTGAACCTGAAGTTAGATTTGACAAGACAGGAACTGTCTATGCTACTGTGAAGGATGAGGACTGCCTTCTATCTGTATCAGATTCAACTCAAGTTCTTCGTACTGGAACTGAAGTTAGATTTGACAAGACAGGAACTGTCTATGCTACTGTGAAGGATGAGGACTGCCATCTATCTGTATCAGATTCAACTCAAGTACTACGTACTGAACCTGAAGTTAGATTTGACAAGACAGGAACTGTCTATGCTACTGTGAAGGATGAGGACTGCCTTCTATCTGTATCAGATTCAACTCAAGTACTTCGTACTAGAACTGAAGTTAGATTTGGCAAGACAGGAACTGTCTATGCTACTGTGAAGGATGAGGACTGCCTTCTATCTGTATCAGATTCAACTCAAGTACTTCGTACTAGAACTGAAGTTAGATTTGACAAGACAGGAACTGTCTAAGCTACTGTGAAGGATGAGGACTGCCTCCAATCTGTATCAGATTCAACTCAAGTTCTTCGTACTAGAACTGAAGTTAGATTTGGCAGCTGCATGGTCGATATTTTTTGTGTTTGGTTATGTCCATTTAAAGGCCCACCAAGGTGTATGAATTTTCTTTTTAGTTATGTTGCATACATTTCAACTTTTGGCTAAATTTGCATTGTGAGCTCATTGTATTTTCAAAATAAAGAGTGTTTATCCACAGTGTGAGTTTTACAAGCCCACCAAGTGTATGTATATTTGTTTTGTCAGTTATGTTAGAGATGTATTTCAACTTTTGGCTAAATTTGCATTTTGAATTCCTTGTAATTTCATTGTAAAGATTGTTTATTAACCGTGTGCAGACTAAAGTAACTGATTGAAGCTACCCTGAATCTTAACAAAATTACAAGTATTTTGTATATTTATCAACGATACCTACCTCTAAACTTATATGCATTCTCTTGTTTATTTATAAACTATTAACAACAATCAAACCTTTAACCAAGTCTAGAATAGACAACTTAAAACTTTTGAGTCTCATGTGCCACACGTGCACTACGTGTTTATCTCGATCATCCACAATGCCCCTCCCCCTTCAACTTCACTTCTCTTGATGTAACCAAAGCTGATAAACTGCATCGTGGGGAGGTTTGGGCGGGCTCTAAACCATAAGTTTAGAGGTAGGTATCGTTCATAAATATACAAAATACTTGTAATTTTTTTAAATTTCTTTCACTCACTACCTCTAAACTTATATGCAGAATCCCACAGATCGGAGGTGGGTAAGTTTATTAACTTTATTAACTTGCCTAACCAAAACAGAGGTCATGAGAATGAAGTCCCTTCTAACCAATGGAAAGGTAGACAGACCTCTGCAGTAGCGGTTTCAGAACGCAAAACTGCTCTGGCCAACATAGGAATATTTGGTCATTTGGAGGAACTTCGTCCTTAGGATCTCTTAAAAAAGAAGAGAAACTAGACGTATTCACCTATGTTACTTCTGTGAAGACTGGATTCCGCCTGCGGCCACAAGAGATCCAAGCTGGTGAAGACCCTGTAGATCTGTCTGGACATCTCTCAGATAAAATGATGAAAAGGTGGTCGACGAAGCCCAGTAACGAGCAGCGATGATATCCTCGACGGAGGCAGAGTGCCACAACGGAGCAGATGTTGCCCATGCCCTTATTTCATGTGCAGACACCTTACCAAAAATTGGTGAAGCCGTTGCAGACTTGTGATAAGCTGTCTTAATGGTCTTCTTCAACCATGCTGATATAGTATTCTTAGTGATATCTTTGTCAGAAGTAGGAAGACACGGAAGGAATAGCCTATGTCTTCCTCTCCTGAAGGACTTAGTTATGGATATATACTCTCTTAGTGGCCGAACTGGACACAGAAGAAGATCTTTTCCCATACCGTCTGAAGTGGCAGTTGTCAGTGCCGGGACAGAAAAACATCTTCTTCCCAAAGGCCCGGATATAGACTTCTGATTTTTAGCAACGAACCCTGGTAGAGTGGACAAAGAAACCGACTGCCAGTCTTTCGTATGAGTTAATGTGGAATGGTCTAAGGCATGTAGCTCCGATACTCTTCCGGCAGATGCTAATGCCAACAGGAAAACTGTTTTCTAAGACAAGAACTGTAGGGAGACCTCCCTGATGGGTTCAAACGGATCTGCTAGAAGTACAGATAATACCACGGAGAGGTTCCACTTCAGTTGGAACTTTGGAGTCTTCAGATCTTCAAGCTGGAATGATCTAGACAATTGATGGATGGTCTGATCACTTGACAAATCGATGCCCTGCAGAGCAAGGGCAGATATTAATGCCGACTTGTATCCATCGATCGTACCAGCCTTCAACTTCTTTTCTTTCCTTAGAAATAGCAAGAACTCAGCGACGAGTGGGATGGTGATGCCAACATCAGGCTGGAATTGCTGCTTCCACTCGGTGAATTTGGCATATCGACAATCGTATAGAGCGGACGTTGAATTTCTGAGACCCCCCCGGACTGCGTCCGCGACACCTTTCGAGAACCCACTCCTCCTGAGGTTATACTGGATAACCTCCAGACGTGAAGATGGAGGGAGCATGGATTTAGGTGGAACCTGTCGGACCTGGGCTGTTTTAGCAGAGTTTGAAACATGTAGGCGACGACGGTGGTGTTGTCGCAAGCCAACATTATCTTTTTTCAAAAAAATTGGCTGCTCCAGTGAAGAAGCGCCTTAAGGACAGCTAACAACTCCAGCTGATTGATGTGAAGTCCTGACTCCTTTGCTGACCAAGTCCCTTGGATCATCTGGTCTTGAAAATGAGCTCCCCAGCCCTTCATGGACGCGTCCTTCATCAGAAGGGTATCCTGCTGGAAAGCTGACAGAGAAACTCCTGACAATACATTGTCGTCCCGGAACCACCAGTGAAGAGAGTGAAGAATCTCTTGTGGAGGACAGCAAATTGTTGAAAGCTCGAGAGAGCGAACAGAGTTTATCCAGCACTGAAACGGTCGATTCATCAGTCTCCTCCTGTTGGTCAAATCTTGCATGCTTGTCAGCCTGCCCAACAGGGACATCCACTTGCGTAGAGACTGTGGAGACTGCGACATGCTGCGTATCAAACTTCGAGCCACCTCCACTCTGTCCACTGGTGGTAGGAGTATGGAATTTCCTGTGTCGAAAATTGCCCCGATATATTTGACCTTCTAGGATGGAATAAAGTCCGACTTCTCTGGATGCACAATGAACATCCTTCACAGCCCCCCCAAACGAGGTCTTCTCGAAGAGAGGTGCTGAGTATAACTTGTCCTTGATAACCTGGGGGGTGGACTGTGGCAGCTGTCTTAAGAAACCAGTCCTCCTTAAGAGTGTAAGTTGAGAATCTATCCACAAGAGATGTTTGTCCAGATCTAGCACTGAACTGGCCATTGAGTCAAAAAAACAGTTAGCTGTGTGAAGCGCAGAGTTTGGGATGGAAGATGATCCATTTGGTTCTGCATCATCCGGCAAGGTAGGGAGCAGACGGGCTGTTGTTGCCGCAAACCAGTGAATGTAGCACGACGTCTGCATGGCCTTGTGAATACATACTTCGATGTCACGGAGTCTCGAATCATTAACTCTTATTTGCTCTGAATAAGTACCTTTGCCCATCAAGTCACGGAAGTTTTCCTCCAACACGGTTCCCTCCGGCGTGGTGAATTTAGCATCGTGAATTTTGTAAGGACCCCCTGTAAAAGGATGATCTTGAGGGTTATTTGTCAAAGCTAAGACCCTTAACTGTTTCCGAAATCTGTGACGCCAGCTGTGGCATGGACTCTGGTGGTGGTAACGAAGTCGCTGCCGGCTTAGCCGTCACCCTGGATGAACGGCTAATGGCATTGTGGATCAGCTCCGCTGGTGGCAGGGGATGAGACAAATCCGGAAAGTGTCTATATACTTCGTCGATTTTGTCTAACCAGGACAACCCAGGAAAGGTCTGCAACTCTTGTTCTTTATCCTTTCTGGCTCGTTTTGCTGGTTCCCGGGAAGATGGACCATAAAATGAGAGTTCGGGTAACTCCGTTGACTTCCTTTTCGAACTCTCGATGTATAGGTGCCGCTCCGATGGATGATTCTGACGTTTGTCAACTGAATGTTGCTGTTTCCCCTGGCCTGCCATGGAAGATGACGATGAAGCAGATGAAGAGGAACCATAGTCAACGATGTCCTTAAGACTCCTTGGTTCCTATTCCCCTCCAGTCCTGATATACCCCCGTGGATCAGGATCCGTGGAAACTGCATACCTCTTGGCCCCTGTGGAAACCCTGGTAACCGTGGATGCCGTGGAAGCCTTGGTTGCCGTGGTAGCCGTGGTATCCTTGGAAACCCTGGTAGCCGTGGTAACCGTAGTAGCCTTGGAAACCCTGGTAGCCGTTGTAGCCGTGGTTACCGTGGTAACCGCTGCACCCGCCGTAGGAAGAATGATGGGAACCATTGTTGACCCTGGAATTCCGGTCACCGTGGTTGCTGTAGGCCGGTAACTGCAGTGGATTCTTTCACCGCCACCGACGCCGCCACCCCCTTCGATGCTAACAGGTGCACCTTCCTGGACAGCCGAGGATCTTTAGAGGCTGGTGTAACATCCACAGAGTCTATGGCCGAAGGAGCCTCGATGGAAAGACAGTCTTTTAGCTTGGACATCATAGGCATCATTATGTCCGCCATCTCCTTGAACTTTATGAAATCATCTTTCGTCAGTCGTGTAGACGGTGTTGAAACGGTTGATGACTTGGAAGAACTTCTGGAAAGTCTTTTCTCCCTGTCGGACAGGTATGCGTTGAATTGTGGTACATCCAAGTCGATGCAGAATTCACATCGGTCGCGGGCATCACAAGATATCCCATAACATCGAGCGCAAGCTGGATGAGGATCTGCCGCCGCCATAAACTTCCGGCAACCTTCGCACCTCTTAGAAGGATTCGTTATCTGTGAACAGGTTAAGAACATTTTTAGACCACACAGAATATCCATTTGCATTTCAAAATGAAAGAAATGTAAAAAGAAAAAAAAAAAAAAAAAAAAAGATTTTCCCCCCAACTTTCAGAGGGGAAAAAATATATATATTCATATATAATAAGGTTAGATATATATATATATATATATTAAAAATGTATGTATATAGAGTATCATACATACTATGTATATATAGGAATAATAACTTCTCATATATATAAAAACACAAAACAAAATAATTTACCATAATCCCTGGTAGAATTTGGTAAATTCAATAATTGTAACCTAAAATTGCATTTGAAAATAAAATAAAATTTAATAAGAAAGCGTAGCGACTCACACGCACGCTTAATTAAGTGTAACAGACGCAATGAATATTGCGAGAAGCGTCAGTAAAATACCGCTTATGACTGAAGCTAATAATCGCTAACATTGAATAGCACGGTGGGCGGGGCATCACGTCCCGGAATCGCTGAACTAACAAAATCATATCAAAAAATTGCGATACATTGTATAGAAACATTGCAATAGAAAATAAATGATTATAGAATATTGCAAAAAACAAAATATTAAATTCCTGAGAAATTTCACGTACCTAAATACGAAAAATGCTAACGTGTCGCATCCGCCATTTTTGTAGCATTAGCAAAAGATCGCTCTCCGACAAGAGCGCTAAATACGAAATTTCAGGAAATGGAAAAGTATATTCATAGAAGTAATTCTAAGGATACGATACCAGGATATGTCGCAGTGGAAGAAATCACGTAATAAGGTAAGATTAATTCTATCGCTCAAACCCAACCAAACGGCTTGGTAACAACAAGAGAAGTGAAGTTGAAGGGGGAGGGGCATTGTGTGTGATCGAGATAAACACGTAGTGCACGTGTGGCACATGAGACTCAAAAGTTTTAACTTGTCTATACTAGACTTGGTTAAAGGTTTGATTGTTGTTAATAGTTTATAAATAAACAAGAGAATGCATGTAAGTTTAGAGGTAGTGAGTGAAAGAAATATCAACTTTCAACTCCAGCAGTATTTTAAATAAGCAAACCTGTCCTTGTCAGAAGTTTCCAAGTGAATCGCTCGTAAAATATTTTCATACGGATTGTTTAGGGCAAAATGACCGATGTTCGAACAGTTGCGATTCAAATATTTTGAAGCACTGCAATATAAATGATAAATTGAATAAAGTAATATGAACAAACCAAACTATCAAAAATTAATATTTATTTTGGATTTTTATCTTAAAATTCAGAATTATTTGTAAATTATCCGAAAATAACGTTTTTTATTGCCTATATTAAATTACATTACCTGAGGTTCAGACAGTTCTGACCTAACTTCAGACAGTTGCATACGTATAATCTTCTCGCATGTATCCTTAGCTTGAAATATTCATCAAAATGATCTCAAACATTCCAAAACAAGCAGTGAGTAGTTCATGTACCATGATATCAAAGTTTTTTGGAAACATGAATTAATCTGTCATCTTTGAAGAGCATGCTTTCCGATGTTAAATTCTCCCAAACACTGCTGCATGCGTCGTAACAGAATTATGACGTCACAATCACATTTGTAGGCATTTAACACAAAAACTCTGTAATCGCTAAACCGTATGCGTTAAAAATTAAACACTTCGTTAATGTGTTAGTCTTATGTTATTGCATGATTCCAGAACTTTTGTTGGTTGAATTAAGGCATTACACGTCTGTATAAAGAAGATATAAAAAGTGATGGTCCTTTTGACATATGATCAATATCTCAACTTTTACTTAATATGCGCTTTAAATGTACACATATGCAGCGCAACTTACCTGTTTGTATCTCTTTGTTTAAGGTTACGGTTTAAGAAATTTTGACGCTTCCTATATTTCCCAGCCCAAGAGTCAACATTTACGTTGAAACAAATATTTTGCCAATTTCTAACATGGATCTATTATTTGTACATCATAGCAAAATATCGATTAGATATACTACCTACGATCAAGTGTTATTTAAGGAAATGAATAATTAACCTACTAAAAATTAATATCTTAAAACTTATATATTGCAGTCATTGCCCTTATTATGCATCAGCCCCTAGTCAAAGGTGTCCTAAGTTTGGGCGACTTCGGGTGTTGTCCGAGCCTCGGTTAGTTTGCCCTATTCTTACTTTATTTTAGCAGGATTAAGATGTTTTATTACTTCAGATATATTTTTACTTTGCAGTCCTTTACATTTTAAAGGGACCATTCGAGCAGGGTATTTTTTGTGGAAACGAAATTCAGGAGGACTTTCCTGTTAACAAATATATATGAGTTTTACATGATTTCACACTTAATTTCAAATATGTACATGAAGTTAACATTTCAGTCGTTAAAGATTTAACAATTTGACAAAGAATAAAGTGTATCGATCAAAAAGAAAAACTTTGTGAAATGAAGCCAATCATCGGAGCTACGAATGTGGAATGCATTACTACGACAAAACATTGTCGTAACTGACATCTTTTCTTATGAATTATTTGTAAATATGCCCCTCTTCTATCAATCTATTAGTCATTTCTTAATTTTGTCAATGAATTAGCATATTACAGCACATTTTATTTCTCGCAATGCTAACATTTCAAGATGGTGGATGAAAGCCGCTCGAATGGTCCCTTTAAGCAGCCATTCCATGGCAGGGGTTATCTGTTATCTGTGAACAACAGAACAAACTCACCTGTTCAGGAGCAGCAGTACCAGAATACACACAGGACGCCACCAGTTCCTTACAGAAGTCCTCGTTATCACAGAATCTGTGACCAAAAACCGTGTAGTCTCCCTGCAGGATATCTTGTCGGAACCTCTCAGCTAGAGCTTTTAGTACTGCTGGTACAGGTTTCACATTGATTCGTGTTGGTGACTTTTGTCTCTCATCTGATGTGAGGGTAAGTTTCTGTCTAATGACCGAGAGTGTGGCATACTTCACACAAAACAACGAGTCTTTCTCACAGATAATATTCAGTACACTCTCATAGATTGACGGATGAGCAAATACGCAAACACCGTTCTTCCATACAGTGATGTAGCTGCCTTCTTGCTCATGTTCAACCTTCAGTAGCGACGCTCGTCGTGCATCATCTTCAACGGAATAAACATAAAACTTTCCATTGTTCTTTATCATTAGTTCAAAAAGATCTTTGCAGTTTTCTGTATACAAAACTGCGGTTGTTATATCAAGGAACTTCAGGGGCGTCTTGAAGAACTCCTCAATGTCAAGGTCACTTTTCTTGGCTTTCAGTTTCGGGTACATCATGCTACAGTGGGGAAAACCGTGAGCAATGTCAAGGTCAGCTACTCTCTCTTTAACTTCTGGACTTACTTTCAGTTTACTTTGTGTCAGATAGTAATCAAGTATTTCTAGTCGTTCATTTTTGATCTTCCAGGAGCTTAGGTCAACAACATTTTCAGGATCCAGGATTGAGTCTCGGAAATGACCCAGATAATCCCGCACTTCATTCATCACATTCTTTCTGCTGATGAATATTATTTTCATTTGGTTTCCACGAGAAGCGAGATGTTTATGAATATCGTTCATTACATTCTTCCATCTATCAATGAGGACCTGGTCGGCAGTGAAAGCACCGAATCTATCGTCTAGCATTATCAGGCGGTTCCTATTCAACCTTAAAAGTAGTCTGCATTCTTCAGGCTCTTCAACGCTGTATACACTCATCGTTTCACGAAGTTGTCTCAGCACGAGGTAAGCCAGAGTTGTCTTCCCATCACCAGCGTTACCTGTTATAGTCACCCAGTTCCTCCCACTCTGCAGCATATCAACCACTGTGTCTACAGCTGATACGTGGATCATACCAGACGTCTCAAATTCGATTTTCGTTTTAGTTTTTTCTGCAAAATGACATCAATATATATATTAACATTAATGAAGTTTTTGAAAATCATCATTAATCCATTTACCATGACACCTGAACTTGCGTGAACAACAACATGGTAGTTTTAGCACAACAAGCCAACACATTTTATTCCCAATGAAAAGATTTTTTCGTAAAATTGATGTAAATATTTGTGATGCATTTAAGATATTTGATATAAAAATTGTTCCAATCTTGATGTATGGAATTTATTGATGTTAGTAAATTCTCTAATGTCGCTATGTATCAAGAATGTTGGAGATATCCGTGTATGTCGATCAAATCCCACAATGATTGTCATGCCATCAGTTAGTTACACACACCAATTATATCTTATGTTAAAGCAAACTTGTTATAGTAAACGAACTGTCTGGGCATATTTTTATAAGATTATGCAACTTTTACACATGGACATGTTTAGGTTGATAATGATACACCAGAGCGGGAGAAGTCAGATTAGAAGGACTACTACAGTTACTCCAACACCCCCTGGCAGCACAGAAGCCACATTACATGGACTACTACAGTTACTCTAACAACCCCTGGCAGCACAGAAGCCACATTACATGGACTATTACAGTTACTCCAACACATTCTGGCAGCACAGAAGCCACATTACATGGACTGTTACAGTTACTCCAACACACCCTGGCAGCACAGAAGCCACATTACATTGACTGTTACAGTTACTCCAACACCCCCTGGCAGCACAGAAGCCACATTACATTGACTGTTACAGTTACTCCAACACACCCTGGCAGCACAGAAGCCACATTACATGGACTGTTACAGTTACTCCAACACACCCTGGCAGCACAGAAGCCACATTACATGGACTGTTACAGTTACTCCAACACACCCTGGCAGCACAGAAGCCACATTACATGGACTGTTACAGTTACTCCAACACACCCTGGCAGCACAGAAGCCACATTACATGGACTGTTACAGTTACTCCAACACCCCCTGGCAGCACAGAAGCCACATTACATGGACTGTTACAGTTACTCCAACATCCCCTGGCAGCACAGAAGCCACATTACATGGACTGTTACAGTTACTCCAACACCCCCTGGCAGCACAGAAGCCACATTACATGGACTGTTACAGTTACTCCAACACCCCCTGGCAGCACAGAAGCCACATTACATGGACTGTTACAGTTACTCCAACACACCCTGGCAGCACAGAAGCCACATTACTTGGACTGTTACACTTACTCTAACAACCCCTGGCAGCACAGAAGCCACATTACATGGACTATTAAAGTTGCTCTAACAAGCCCTGGCAGCACAGAAGCCACATTACATGGACTGTTACAGTTAATCTACCACACCCTGGCAGCACAGAAGCCACATTACATGGACTATTACAGTTGCTGTAACACCCCCTGGCAGCACAGAAGCCACATTACATGGACTATTACAGTTACTCTAACACCCCCTGGCAGCACAGAAGCCACATTACATGGACTATTACAGTTGCTGTAACACCCCCTGGCAGCACAGAAGCCACATTACATGGACTATTACACTTACTCTAACAACCCCTGGCAGCACAGACGCCACATTACATGGACTATTACAGTTACTCCAACACATTCTGGCAGCACAGAAGCCACATTACATGGACTGTTACAGTTACTCCAACACCCCCTGGCAGCACAGAAGCCACATTACATGGACTGTTACAGTTACTCCAACACCCCCTGGCAGCACAGAAGCCACATTACATGGACTGTTACAGTTACTCCAACACCCCCTGGCAGCACAGAAGCCACATTACATGGACTGTTACAGTTACTCCAACACACCCTGGCAGCACAGAAGCCACATTACATGGACTGTTACAACTACTCCAACACACCCTGGCAGCACAGAAGCCACATTACATGGACTGTTACAACTACTCCAACACACCCTGGCAGCACAGAAGCCACATTACATGGACTGTTACAGTTACTCCAACACACCCTGGCAGCACAGAAGCCACATTACATGGACTGTTACAGTTACTCTAACACCCCCTGGCAGCACAGAAGCCACATTACATGGACTGTTACAGTTACTCCAACACCCCCTGGCAGCACAGAAGCCACATTACATGGACTGTTACAGTTACTCCAACACACCCTGGCAGCACAGAAGCCACATTACATGGACTGTTACAGTTACTCCAACACCCCCTGGCAGCACAGAAGCCACATTACATGGACTGTTACAGTTACTCCAACACCCCCTGGCAGCACAGAAGCCACATTACATGGACTGTTACAGTTACTCCAACACACCCTGGCAGCACAGAAGCCACATTACATGGACTGTTACAGTTACTCCAACACCCCCTGGCAGCACAGAAGCCACATTACATTGACTGTTACAGTTACTCCAACACACCCTGGCAGCACAGAAGCCACATTACATGGACTGTTACAGTTACTCCAACACACCCTGGCAGCACAGAAGCCACATTACATGGACTGTTACAGTTACTCCAACACACCCTGGCAGCACAGAAGCCACATTACATGGACTGTTACAGTTACTCCAACACCCCCTGGCAGCACCGAAGCCACATTACATGGACTGTTACAGTTACTCCAACATCCCCTGGCAGCACAGAAGCCACATTACATGGACTGTTACAGTTACTCCAGCACCCCCTGGCAGCACAGAAGCCACATTACATGGACTGTTACAGTTACTCCAACACCCCCTGGCAGCACAGAAGCCACATTACATGGACTGTTACAGTTACTCCAACACACCCTGGCAGCACAGAAGCCACATTACTTGGACTGTTACACTTACTCTAACAACCCCTGGCAGCACAGAAGCCACATTACATGGACTATTACAGTTGCTCTAACAACCCCTGGCAGCACAGAAGCCACATTACATGGACTGTTACAGTTAATCTACCACACCCTGGCAGCACAGAAGCCACATTACATGGACTATTACAGTTGCTGTAACACCCCCTGGCAGCACAGAAGCCACATTACATGGACTATTACAGTTACTCTAACACCCCCTGGCAGCACAGAAGCCACATTACATGGACTATTACAGTTGCTGTAACACCCCCTGGCAGTACAGAAGCCACATTACATGGACTGTTACAGTTACTCCAACACCCCCTGGCAGCACAGAAGCCACATTACATGGACTGTTACAGTTACTCCAACACCCCCTGGCAGCACAGAAGCCACATTACATGGACTGTTACAGTTACTCCAACACACCCTGGCAGCACAGAAGCCACATTACATGGACTGTTACAGTTACTCCAACACACCCTGGCAGCACAGAAGCCACATTACATGGACTGTTACAGTTACTCCAACACACCCTGGCAGCACAGAAGCCACATTACATGGACTGTTACAACTACTCCAACACACCCTGGCAGCACAGAAGCCACATTACATGGACTGTTACAACTACTCCAACACACCCTGGCAGCACAGAAGCCACATTACATGGACTGTTACAGTTACTCCAACACCCCCTGGCAGCACAGAAGCCACATTACATGGACTGTTACAGTTACTCCAACACCCCCTGGCAGCACAGAAGCCACATTACATGGACTGTTACAGTTACTCCAACACACCCTGGCAGCACAGAAGCCACATTACTTGGACTGTTACACTTACTCTAACAACCCCTGGCAGCACAGAAGCCACATTACATGGACTATTAAAGTTGCTCTAACAACCCCTGGCAGCACAGAAGCCACATTACATGGACTGTTACAGTTAATCTACCACACCCTGGCAGCACAGAAGCCACATTACATGGACTATTACAGTTGCTGTAACACCCCCTGGCAGCACAGAAGCCACATTACATGGACTATTACAGTTACTCTAACACCCCCTGGCAGCACAGAAGCCACATTACATGGACTATTACAGTTGCTGTAACACCCCCTGGCAGCACAGAAGCCACATTACATGGACTATTACACTTACTCTAACAACCCCTGGCAGCACAGAAGCCACATTACATGGACTATTACAGTTACTCCAACACATTCTGGCAGCACAGAAGCCACATTACATGGACTGTTACAGTTACTCCAACACCCCCTGGCAGCACAGAAGCCACATTACATGGACTGTTACAGTTACTCCAACACCCCCTGGCAGCACAGAAGCCACATTACATGGACTGTTACAGTTACTCCAACACACCTTGGCAGCACAGAAGCCACATTACATGGACTGTTACAACTACTCCAACACACCCTGGCAGCACAGAAGCCACATTACATGGACTGTTACAACTACTCCAACACACCCTGGCAGCACAGAAGCCACATTACATGGACTGTTACAGTTACTCCAACACACCCTGGCAGCACAGAAGCCACATTACATGGACTGTTACAGTTACTCCAACACACCCTGGCAGCACAGAAGCCACATTACATGGACTGTTACAGTTACTCTAACACCCCCTGGCAGCACAGAAGCCACATTACATGGACTGTTACAGTTACTCCAACACCCCCTGGCAGCACAGAAGCCACATTACATGGACTGTTACAGTTACTCCAACACCCCCTGGCAGCACAGAAGCCACATTACATGGACTGTTACAGTTACTCCAACACACCCTGGCAGCACAGAAGCCACATTACATGGACTGTTACAGTTACTCCAACACACCCTGGCAGCACAGAAGCCACATTACATGGACTGTTACAGTTACTCCAACACACCCTGGCAGCACAGAAGCCACATTACATGGACTGTTACAGTTACTCCAACACACCCTGGCAGCACAGAAGCCACATTACATGGACTGTTACAGTTACTCCAACATCCCCTGGCAGCACAGAAGCCACATTACATGGACTGTTACAGTTACTCCAACATCCCCTGGCAGCACAGAAGCCACATTACATGGACTGTTACAGTTACTCCAGCACCCCCTGGCAGCACAGAAGCCACATTACATGGACTGTTACAGTTACTCCAACACCCCCTGGCAGCACAGAAGCCACATTACATGGACTGTTACAGTTACTCCAACACACCCTGGCAGCACAGAAGCCACATTACATGGACTGTTACAGTTACTCCAACACACCCTGGCAGCACAGAAGCCACATTACATGGACTGTTACAGTTACTCCAACACACCCTGGCAGCACAGAAGCCACATTACATGGACTGTTACAGTTACTCCAACACACCCTGGCAGCACAGAAGCCACATTACATGGACTGTTACAGTTACTCCAACATCCCCTGGCAGCACAGAAGCCACATTACATGGACTGTTACAGTTACTCCAACATCCCCTGGCAGCACAGAAGCCACATTACATGGACTGTTACAGTTACTCCAGCACCCCCTGGCAGCACAGAAGCCACATTACATGGACTGTTACAGTTACTCCAACACCCCCTGGCAGCACAGAAGCCACATTACATGGACTGTTACAGTTACTCCAACACACCCTGGCAGCACAGAAGCCACATTACTTGGACTGTTACACTTACTCTAACAACCCCTGGCAGCACAGAAGCCACATTACATGGACTATTACAGTTGCTCTAACAACCCCCGGCAGCACAGAAGCCACATTACATGGACTGTTACAGTTAATCTACCACACCCTGGCAGCACAGAAGCCACATTACATGGACTATTACAGTTGCTGTAACACCCCCTGGCAGCACAGAAGCCACATTACATGGACTATTACAGTTACTCTAACACCCCCTGGCAGCACAGAAGCCACATTACATGGACTATTACAGTTGCTGTAACACCCCCTGGCAGTACAGAAGCCACATTACATGGACTGTTACAGTTACTCCAACACACCCTGGCAGCACAGAAGCCACATTACATGGACTGTTACAGTTACTCCAACACCCCCTGGCAGCACAGAAGCCACATTACATGGACTGTTACAGTTACTCCAACACCCCCTGGCAGCACAGAAGCCACATTACATGGACTGTTACAGTTACTCCAACACACCCTGGCAGCACAGAAGCCACATTACATGGACTGTTACAGTTACTCCAACACACCCTGGCAGCACAGAAGCCACATTACATGGACTGTTACAACTACTCCAACACACCCTGGCAGCACAGAAGCCACATTACATGGACTGTTACAACTACTCCAACACACCCTGGCAGCACAGAAGCCACATTACATGGACTGTTACAGTTACTCCAACACACCCTGGCAGCACAGAAGCCACATTACATGGACTGTTACAGTTACTCCAACACCCCCTGGCAGCACAGAAGCCACATTACATGGACTGTTACAGTTACTCCAACACCCCCTGGCAGCACAGAAGCCACATTACATGGACTGTTACAGTTACTCCAACACCCCCTGGCAGCACAGAAGCCACATTACATGGACTGTTACAGTTACTCCAACACACCCTGGCAGCACAGAAGCCACATTACATGGACTGTTACAGTTACTCTAACACACCCTGGCAGCACAGAAGCCACATTACATGGACTGTTACAGTTACTCCAGCACCCCCTGGCAGCACAGAAGCCACATTACATGGACTGTTACAGTTACTCCAACACACCCTGGCAGCACAGAAGCCACATTACATGGACTGTTACAGTTACTCCAACACACCCTGGCAGCACAGAAGCCACATTACATGGACTGTTACAGTTACTCCAGCACCCCCTGGCAGCACAGAAGCCACATTACATGGACTGTTACAGTTACTCCAACATCCCCTGGCAGCACAGAAGCCACATTACATGGACTGTTACAGTTACTCCAACATCCCCTGGCAGCACAGAAGCCACATTACATGGACTGTTACAGTTACTCCAGCACCCCCTGGCAGCACAGAAGCCACATTACATGGACTGTTACAGTTACTCCAACACCCCCTGGCAGCACAGAAGCCACATTACATGGACTGTTACAGTTACTCCAACACACCCTGGCAGCACAGAAGCCACATTACATGGACTATTACAGTTGCTCTAACAACCCCCGGCAGCACAGAAGCCACATTACATGGACTGTTACAGTTAATCTACCACACCCTGGCAGCACAGAAGCCACATTACATGGACTATTACAGTTGCTGTAACACCCCCTGGCAGCACAGAAGCCACATTACATGGACTATTACAGTTACTCTAACACCCCCTGGCAGCACAGAAGCCACATTACATGGACTATTACAGTTGCTGTAACACCCCCTGGCAGTACAGAAGCCACATTACATGGACTGTTACAGTTACTCCAACACACCCTGGCAGCACAGAAGCCACATTACATGGACTGTTACAGTTACTCCAACACCCCCTGGCAGCACAGAAGCCACATTACATGGACTGTTACAGTTACTCCAACACCCCCTGGCAGCACAGAAGCCACATTACATGGACTGTTACAGTTACTCCAACACACCCTGGCAGCACAGAAGCCACATTACATGGACTGTTACAGTTACTCCAACACACCCTGGCAGCACAGAAGCCACATTACATGGACTGTTACAACTACTCCAACACACCCTGGCAGCACAGAAGCCACATTACATGGACTGTTACAACTACTCCAACACACCCTGGCAGCACAGAAGCCACATTACATGGACTGTTACAGTTACTCCAACACACCCTGGCAGCACAGAAGCCACATTACATGGACTGTTACAGTTACTCTAACACCCCCTGGCAGCACAGAAGCCACATTACATGGACTGTTACAGTTACTCCAACACCCCCTGGCAGCACAGAAGCCACATTACATGGACTGTTACAGTTACTCCAACACCCCCTGGCAGCACAGAAGCCACATTACATGGACTGTTACAGTTACTCCAACACACCCTGGCAGCACAGAAGCCACATTACATGGACTGTTACAGTTACTCTAACACACCCTGGCAGCACAGAAGCCACATTACATGGACTGTTACAGTTACTCCAGCACCCCCTGGCAGCACAGAAGCCACATTACATGGACTGTTACAGTTACTCCAACACACCCTGGCAGCACAGAAGCCACATTACATGGACTGTTACAGTTACTCCAACACACCCTGGCAGCACAGAAGCCACATTACATGGACTGTTACAGTTACTCCAGCACCCCCTGGCAGCACAGAAGCCACATTACATGGACTGTTACAGTTACTCCAACACACCCTGGCAGCACAGAAGCCACATTACATGGACTGTTACAGTTACTCCAGCACCCCCTGGCAGCACAGAAGCCACATTACATGGACTGTTACAGTTACTCCAACACCCCCTGGCAGCACAGAAGCCACATTACATGGACTGTTACAGTTACTCCAACACACCCTGGCAGCACAGAAGCCACATTACTTGGACTGTTACACTTACTCTAACAACCCCTGGCAGCACAGAAGCCACATTACATGGACTATTACAGTTGCTCTAACAACCCCCGGCAGCACAGAAGCCACATTACATGGACTGTTACAGTTAATCTACCACACCCTGGCAGCACAGAAGCCACATTACATGGACTATTACAGTTGCTGTAACACCCCCTGGCAGCACAGAAGCCACATTACATGGACTATTACAGTTACTCTAACACCCCCTGGCAGCACAGAAGCCACATTACATGGACTATTACAGTTGCTGTAACACCCCCTGGCAGTACAGAAGCCACATTACATGGACTGTTACAGTTACTCCAACACACCCTGGCAGCACAGAAGCCACATTACATGGACTGTTACAGTTACTCCAACACCCCCTGGCAGCACAGAAGCCACATTACATGGACTATTACAGTTACTCCAACACCCCCTGGCAGCACAGAAGCCACATTACATGGACTGTTACAGTTACTCCAACACACCCTGGCAGCACAGAAGCCACATTACATGGACTGTTACAGTTACTCCAACACACCCTGGCAGCACAGAAGCCACATTACATGGACTGTTACAACTACTCCAACACACCCTGGCAGCACAGAAGCCACATTACATGGACTGTTACAACTACTCCAACACACCCTGGCAGCACAGAAGCCACATTACATGGACTGTTACAGTTACTCCAACACACCCTGGCAGCACAGAAGCCACATTACATGGACTGTTACAGTTACTCTAACACCCCCTGGCAGCACAGAAGCCACATTACATGGACTGTTACAGTTACTCCAACACCCCCTGGCAGCACAGAAGCCACATTACATGGACTGTTACAGTTACTCCAACACCCCCTGGCAGCACAGAAGCCACATTACATGGACTGTTACAGTTACTCCAACACACCCTGGCAGCACAGAAGCCACATTACATGGACTGTTACAGTTACTCTAACACCCCCTGGCAGCACAGAAGCCACATTACATGGACTGTTACAGTTACTCCAACACCCCCTGGCAGCACAGAAGCCACATTACATGGACTGTTACAGTTACTCCAACACCCCCTGGCAGCACAGAAGCCACATTACATGGACTGTTACAGTTACTCCAACACACCCTGGCAGCACAGAAGCCACATTACATGGACTGTTACAGTTACTCTAACACACCCTGGCAGCACAGAAGCCACATTACATGGACTGTTACAGTTACTCCAGCACCCCCTGGCAGCACAGAAGCCACATTACATGGACTGTTACAGTTACTCCAACACACCCTGGCAGCACAGAAGCCACATTACATGGACTGTTACAGTTACTCCAACACACCCTGGCAGCACAGAAGCCACATTACATGGACTGTTACAGTTACTCCAGCACCCCCTGGCAGCACAGAAGCCACATTACATGGACTGTTACAGTTACTCCAACACACCCTGGCAGCACAGAAGCCACATTACATGGACTGTTACAGTTACTCCAACACCCCCTGGCAGCACAGAAGCCACATTACATGGACTGTTACAGTTACTCCAACACACCCTGGCAGCACAGAAGCCACATTACATGGACTGTTACAGTTACTCCAGCACCCCCTGGCAGCACAGAAGCCACATTACATGGACTGTTACAGTTACTCCAACACACCCTGGCAGCACAGAAGCCACATTACATGGACTGTTACAGTTACTCCAACATCCCCTGGCAGCACAAAAGCCACATTACATGAGCTATTACAGTTACTCCAGCACCCCCTGGCAGCACAGAAGCCACATTACATGGACTGTTACAGTTACTCCAACATCCCCTGGCAGCACAGAAGCCACATTACATGAGCTATTACAGTTACTCCAGCACCCCCTGGCAGCACAGAAGCCACATTACATGGACTGTTACAGTTACTCCAACACACCCTGGCAGCACAGAAGCCACATTACATGGACTGTTACAGTTACTCCAACACCCCCTGGCAGCACAGAAGCCACATTACATGGACTGTTACAGTTACTCCAACACCCCCTGGCAGCACAGAAGCCACATTACATGGACTGTTACAGTTACTCCAACACACCCTGGCAGCACAGAAGCCACATTACATGGACTGTTACAGTTACTCCAACACACCCTGGCAGCACAGAAGCCACATTACATGGACTATTACAGTTACTCCAGCACCCCCTGGCAGCACAGAAGCCACATTACATGGACTATTACAGTTACTCCAACACCCCCTGGCAGCACAGAAGCCACATTACATGGACTGTTACAGTTACTCTAACACACCCTGGCAGCACAGAAGCCACATTACATGGACTATTACAGTTACTCTAACACACCCTGGCAGCACAGAAGCCACATTACATGGACTATTACAGTTAATCTACCACCCCCTGGCAGCACAGAAGCCACATTACATGGGCTATTACAGTTACTCCAACACACCCTGGCAGCACAGAAGCCACATTACATGGACTATTACAGTTACTCCAACACCCCCTGGCAGCACAGAAGCCACATAACATGGGCTATTACAGTTACTCTAACACCCCCTGGCAGCACAGAAGCCACATTAGATGGACTATTACACTTACTCTAACACACCCTGGCAGCACAGAAGCAGGAATCACACATTTAAATCACTATCAAATCCAATCTGTTTGTCTTTATGCTTTATATGATTTATTATATGAAAACAAGCAGCTGACATTATGTAGCTACATCCCTGCAACTGGCAAAATGATTTTAGGCATTATATCACTTTAAGATTTTCTAAGACTGTATCAAAGTTAATGATTCCTTAATACGAGTTTGCAAAATTAAATGTAATTTGCAATGTCATAAAGAATAAAAGGAGAAAACTTTTCAATAAAATTAAATGAAATCAACTTACTTTTGACAATCTCACATAATCTAAAGAAAATATTTCCAATCATGATTGTAATACTAATACATATTCAAATCGTAATAGACGAAATATCATAGGCGGAAAAGACAAGATAAAAAAAATATATCTTAAAATGTTGTATTTTTCTTCAAATTAAATTTCGTGTATTCTTGTATCTCTGTGATGAATTTGCCCTCCAACCAACTAAAAAAGAGAACCAGCTATATATATGCTCCTATCCTAAATGACAAACACATTGCTATCATATGGGACTTGTTGACAGCTTTATCACATCTTAGAACATTCTACAAAAATATTTTCAAACTTGTTAATCATGACACACCTTCATGTAATTATGAATAGCATTTACTGAGATTATTACATCCTTTGAAGACGGACATTTTGGGAGGATCCATTTACAGATAGATATTGGTTCGAATTGGGCTAAGAATAAGGACTTAGGAGTTCTTCTAAGACCTTTAATGTCAGAGTTCTGTGGAATATAAATAACATAAATCAGTATGAAGGTAGACCATTATCTGTTACAAATAAATAATGATATTCATGCTTGCCTTGAAATATATGGTAACACTCTTCAAGGGAAGTAACTCTTAATTGCATGCACTGTGCAAACACTAATTCAACTCACAATGAGAATGAAGCGCTACTTAAATATCCACAGAAAAAGTAAACCAAAAAATATATTTATACTTACTCTCTGAAAAGAAATCCTAAAACATCTTATTTTATACGCAAAAACCTAATAGCGCAACCTGACTTATAATAGACTCACCCAAGCATAAACTTGTCAGGGGCACTTTGAAAACAACAAAGATGACCAAATGAAGTTTGACATTAAATATTAATACATATATAGTTATTATACCAAGACATGAAAGTTACCTGAAGAGTGAAACTCTCAAAATACTCTTTAACATATACAAACATTCGACATGCGTGACAGCATGGTTTGTCGTGTCGAAACCGAGACCGGAAATAACCTTTCATGAAAACTGGAAAATTAATGATGCGCGCAGGGCAAGAAACTTGGCTCTGACTAGTAATTGTAACATGACTTGGTTGTATTCACGATTCTGATTGGTTGATTTGAAAAATTACCCTATGGTGAATGACAATGAATACTTGCAAATTAGCCAAGGCGAATCACTGCGAATTGATACATCCTTTAAACTAAATCCGGCCCGACTCAAGATTTAATTATCCAGTTTCTTTAAAAATTCGTGCCGTACTCCAATTTGACAGTTGTCTTTGCCATTTTTTCAATTGTGTCTACCGATAGATATTACAAATAAATGTAAATATGATTTATTTTTGAAGAACGAAAATATTTTCAACTGGCTTATTTAGTCCAAGTTTGTCGCTTTGTTTCATGCGGCCGCCTTCTTTCGAATGCCGTTACTATGGTATGACGTCACAAAGACCAACCGTTTTGACGTCACAATGTTTGCGTCGCTGTCACAATGGTTGTGGGCTAGTTTACTACTTTTGTTCTGGGGGTTTTACGATATTTTTCTATGCGCTTTATAATTGTTGATTTCGGTCTCAATCTATACAAGTATGTTGTAAGATCTCGCTGATCGGATGCCACTGTCTGGTATTATAAGTACGATGTTTGTAATGTAAATTATGCCGGGTATTGACATTAGGTAAGACCTTAACACACCTCTTACAGAAATAGAACAGCCGCAAAGTCCTTTACACACAAAATTAAGTACGCAAAAACAGAGTTCGCTCTTAAACGTCTTATAACTAACGGTCATGTTACAATATCGATAAATAGTTGCATTTGTAAAACGCCGTCAGTTTTAAACTAAATTTGCAGGTGTTGAATAACAATGAATCCCGGAAATTTTACAAATGCAACTATTTATCTTCTAAAAGTAGAATAGTTACAGGTGCTTAGTAAGGCATAATATTTAAACTTTCGGATTCAAGTGTAATATGTTTTCATGCATCAAATCTAAAGTGAGAACAACAAAATTGTAATACCTAAAATGTCACGGAGAGGGTCTGATCCTGTCACTGAAAAACAAGTAATATTTGTAAAGATAAAGCAATTGAAAATTATTGATTATTGAATTAACATACATAACAATTACTATTTCAAACAAATCAACTTGTTTTAGTAAAGATTTCCTAACAACTCAAAAAAGTGAAGAATAGAAGAACAGTTCTGTCATTAAATGCTGTAGATAAGAGACCATGGTCTTGAAAAGAGTACAGAAACTTGTTTCCTTACAACTGCAGTATGTGAACCTTGAACATTCATTCACCGTCCTGTTCCACAAAGCAGTTGTAAAGTTACAATCAACTGTACCCCAATCCTTTAACATTGGTTACAATTGATTATAGCCTTTCAATCGATTGTAAATGTTTTGTGGAATGGGCCAAGCTGGAGGATTGTTAGTAAAAAATTAGAAGAAACAAGTGTTTGCCACTAACATGGCAATGTCCCCTGCCGTTATGAGATATTTAAGGTCTAAGCTTTGCAAGATATCACGTTAAAAATGTATTACACAGTGGTCAAAGCGTCATGGTGACCTTGAAAATGACGTCAAGGTCAGCAAAGTCGACTGGCGTCTGACTCTTCCTCCATTGAAAGCTGTCACTAAATATGAACACTCTAGGTGCTAAGCTTTACGAGATATTACGTTAACAGTGTAATACAAAGTGGTGAATGTGTCATGATGACCTTGAAAATGACGTCAAGGTCAGCAAAGTCAACTGGCGTCTGACTCCTCCTCCATTGAAAGCTGTCACCAAATATGAACACTCTAGGTGCTAAGCTTTACGAGATATCGCGTTAACAATGTATTACAAACTGATGAAAGTGTCATGATGACCTTGAAAATGACAGGGGGGGGGGGGGAGGGGGGAGGTGCTTATATAAAAATTCACCATGAATTCTCTGGCTTATTTATTGGTCTTAACACTCATAGAAGTAGAAGTAGAAAAGTACTTCAGTAACAATGGACTGAAAGTTTATATAAGTAAAAGGGGTTTGCTACTGTCTTCTGTATTTTCATACAACACAACAGTGAAAACAGCTAGTCAAGTTATGAATATTTGCAATATTTTCATCAATCAGGACATAATACTGAAGTCAGTTTAATTCCTTGTTTGATTGGATGTTTTAGAACTACCCTCAAAGTAGTGCATAGTAACTGTTTTGTAACAATACTAGACCAGTTATTGGGAAATATGTAGTAGAAAGGGGAAAATAGTCATTTCGAAAAACAGGGGGGGGGGGGGGGGGGGGGGGGGGGGGCAAGTTCCTGTATAATATCCAAATACTACAGGCACCAGGCCCTACTTATATATAAATAAGTAATGATATCCCTATATTGTATCCATATTCTAGTCAGCATAATAGCCCAATGATATTGAATCATTGACTGTTAACAACCTTGCGTATCACTTGTCTGATTATATAATTCTTATTTCTACCTCTCGTTCATATTTCATCTCGTCTCAGTGGAAAGTCCGCAACCAGAAAGGAAATAAACAACTTTGTAGCCAACAAACGCGCACTGACTTCTAGATCGAGTCTCTGATTGGATGGTAGAGTTTTTCGTCATAATTTGAGGGGAATTTGAAATCAATAATGTTTGCCCAAAAAACATAGCATCAGATCTTAAATACAATCGTCACATGGACAGCAAACATTTCATTTCATGGCGGTAATATTTTTCATCAATTGGATTTATTTGATACCTAAAATAACAACAAAACATGCAGAGTAGATTCTCAGTTTTACTTGAAGACATAATTCAATACATTTGTCTTTGCATTAATTTGGAAATATTCCATAGACATAGAAAAGCTTAATGTGCTATATCTTGAACTATTATCAATACTTTATCTATTGAATTTTAAAAAAAATTATTTACTATCTTAGGTTATGTAAATAATTTGGAAAATTCAAAACCTCAAACTTTTCATTCATCTAAAATAATTCAAATACTGAAAGACTTGCTAATACTATTTCCATTCATACTGCACAAATGTTATCTGAAAGATTTTACTTTTATTCTTAATAGTTTCATTTTAATGTACTATAATATTATATAATAATATACATTTTTACTGACAAAATGGTTGCCAAAAGCAGTATAATTGTAGTTGGTATTTTAGAGAAAACCCTGGAAAGTAGAAGCATTGGCTCTGTGATATTTTAGTGCATATTTAGATAAATAAATTTCAGTGTAGGTTATAAATTGGGAAATATCTGCTTTATTAATACCTCAGCTTCCTTTCTTCATGTTTTTTGTTCCTCACATAGCTCAAATACAAATTGTTTACATGTTATGTATCATGTAACAAATGTAACATATGTAATTTCTATGATGTCTAAATATACATTTTTTACTTATGTTATGTACCTTCAAAATTCTATAGATTTCATGTGCTACAGACTTATGAAACGTTTATTTTGTTGAAATCAAACTCAGACACTAAAAGTTTAAAAGTTATGAACTGTGACAATTTAATCTCGATAATGTAAAGACTTGCCTTTTTACATCGTTCGGTCCTATTACTCTCAAAGTATTTGTGGATTTTAAACTTTGTTGTGTTTTGAAGAAATCATGAATGATGTGGGCAAACCATTTGTAATGAAACTTTATTTTCTATACTATAAACCATTTTTAGTTAAACCCGTCAATGGAAGGGTAAATTTGTTTCGTTTCAACATTCTTATAAGTGTTATGACTGTCGTTTCAATAATCTTTTCCCCAAAATCAGGTAAGATATATATTGCTAATTTTGAGCCCCTAGGTCGATAGTGATGAGTCTCATTGACGCAGTCGCACTGAGACAGTATTAAGTAGCTGGGATTCAAATCAATAGGATTGTAAAATTGAGAAGCATTATGTACTTTCGTTTGCTGAGAGATTAAAGTAACACAGAGTATGTTTCATGATTTTTAATGTGGCTTTAGTAAGATCCAAAATATCTTATGACCTGAGTAAATTTAAAAACGCCTTCCTTAACTTGCATCTTAATCTAAAAATTGTTAAACTTTTTACAATTTCTGATCTTCAATTATAATCATAAAACGGCCCTACAAAAGTAAAGCTATTCAGCTGAATGTCACATTAGGTGCTGCAGGCTGGATGAGTCACCAAATCATGATGGCATATAAAGAGTTTCAGAGTCTGGTGTTTTACATACAAACCAAATATCATCATCAAGATCAATCAACCTCCATTTATCTTTTCCTGATCTAAAGAGTCAACTTGATTCCACGCACGTGAATCCTGGTTTCAACATTGCCGGATTTTCTTATTTTCTTAGTTCGAAAGCTTTGTTGGCGAGTCGGGGTTTTCAGGGGCGGGTCAGAAAAAATGCACAGCTACCAAGAGAGGGTCTTTTTAAAACAGTCAGTCATAAAACCATCTTTCTTTAGGACTTGAAAGAGGTGCTGAAACTTTTTCATAATGCTTTTGATGAAAGAAAAATGGTCTGAAAAATGTTTTTGTTAGCTTTTGTTATTTTCAGTACAGCATAAATGCACCTTTGCCACTGAATAGACATAGACAATACAAGTAGACTATTTACTAATACATTAACCTATCTCAGTAATACAAATTTATGAAACCTTTAACCCTGATCAAATTACTCAGTGATTTCTGCATATTTCTTAAAGGCAGTAGTGCACATTAGTAGTATATACAACAAATTCAGAGATAATGCATATCTCTCAATATCAATAACGATCCATATTCAGGTAATCTTCTTCGTAAGTTATTTAACAAATATGAACGTTTTCAGGTTATAAAGTTGATTAAACAAAACAGAAGCAATTGATGCGAAGTTGCAATTAAAATCCCATGTACTATGACATCGGAAATATTCCAATAAGACTTACAGTCAGAAGAGTGAAAACAGTACGATGTTAGTCCAATAACAATGTTTTTACTTCATTTTCTAAATCGGTTTAATTACACGATTGCTTAATAAACAATATCTCAAAGGCTGTACATAACTAGTCCCCTTGAATTTTGTTTCCACAAAAATGCCACGATAGAACTGTCCTTTTAACTCTATTCATGAATTTCATTGTTTAAGTTTTCAATAGTGTGTTTATGGGGGAGTGATTTTGTTCAAGGCAAATTTCCCAAATATACTACAAATTTGAGTCTGGAGGGGAAAAAATAACATTTTATGAAAAAGAAGATGCAAGTTTATTGAACACACATAATGTATTTAACAGAATAACTCACCTTTTGTGGGATTAGCTACGACTGACTGATCGGGGCTCTGCTGAACACTGTCTGTGTCTGAAACAGAAGTTTAATCATGATAAAAACGTCAGTAATCAGTGGAGAAATACTGCATTGCTTGACTTGTCGATTCTTTTCTTTTAAGAATACAATAATTTGAAATACTCATCATATGAGCTAACTCAAACCCTGAACACGAAGAAGAACACGTAGAAGAACACATAGAAGAACACGTAGAAGAACACGTAGAAGAACACGTAGCAGAACACATAGAAGAACACGTAGAAGAACACGTAGAAGAACACATAGAAGAACACGTAGCAGAACACATAGAAGAACACGTAGAAGAACACATAGAAGAACACGTAGCAGAACACATAGAAGAACACGTAGAAGAACACGTAGAAGAACACGTAGCAGAACACGTAGAAGAACACATAGAAGAACACGTAGCAGAACACGTAGAAGAACACGTAGCAGAACACGTAGAAGAACACGTAGAAGAACACGTAGCAGAACACATAGAAGAACACGTAGAAGAACACGTAGAAGAACACATAGAAGAACACGTAGCAGAACACATAGAAGAACACGTAGAAGAACACATAGAAGAACACGTAGCAGAACACATAGAAGAACACGTAGAAGAACACGTAGAAGAACACATAGAAGAACACGTAGCAGAACACATAGAAGAACACGTAGAAGATTACGTAGAAGAACACATAGAAGAACACGTAGAAGAACACATAGAAGAACACGTAGAAGAACACGTAGAAGAACACGTAGAAGAACTCGTAGAAGAACACATAGAAGAACACGTAGAAGAACACGTAGAAGAACACATTTTAGATATGGAATATGGCAAGAGCTTGCTGTCACATTAATCTAAATATGTATGTAATATGACATATCTCTCTCAAAGTCAGAGAACATTATTAACATTATTCATGCAGCAATCTAGTTAAAACTAGCTTTAATTCATAACATCCCGAAGTTCAATAATAATCTGTTACATCTAGAGACTTATAGCCTATTCCATGTCGCGCAGGCGTGAACATCAGCCAATCAAAAGAGAGCTGGCCCAGCACTTCGAATTACGGGTCAATGCAGTTGTATCACCGTTCTAGGGCACCTCGATTACAAAATCCGAATATAACCGATGTATTTGCAGTGAATTGTGCTGAACAATGTGATGACAGCATCAATTCTCTAGATGTATTGACAGATCATTATATTTAGTTTTAACTAGATTGTTCATGCAGAAGAATTGGTTAATTTGAGAATATGAATTCATTGATACGCCGTTTATGCTTGTACAAAAAAAGTTCAGTTTTTAAAATGGTTAACATTATCAATCTTGATTAAGTTGTCATGAAGTAAATTACCTTTCTTATACTTCAGGAGAGGCTCAACGACATCAGTATCGTTCTTGCCTGTAAAATATCATATATAATCATGCTATTTGTTTGTTTATTTCATTGTCAGGTAGAAATTAAAGACGCAATTTTTCATGAAATCATTGTATTTTATACACACAATGTTACTTGCCATCCCTATATCTTGGTGTAGTTTCACTTTAGCTCCAATTGCCCTGACTATCATTTTCTGAACTTTTGGCAATAGACTGTTCCAATAAGAGATTAAAACAATTCTGAAAGACAAACCAGGTGAGAATAATGATCACGTAAGTTTATCTGCTCTGATGGACCACCAACTGTAACAACTGACTCGTCTATACATACTTACCCTTCTCAGCATGTGCTGTCTGGGGTCTGTTGGGTCTGGAACAAGATTGATATCATTGAACTTTTACAACTTACCAATGTAATCAAATATTTCAAGAAAAAAGATCAACATTAAAGCTATTATTAAGTAAAAATATGCTTTCTCCCAATAATTATCTACATATTTACCTGAATGCATAGATCCAAATAATTTTCTTTTGATAACATCTACTTTCTCAGAAAAATAGTAAATAGAACTCAGGCTCAAATGATAATTACCATTTTAGATTGAAGAGTAAGCGACATTGTGAAAATACAAAATACCTTCAAAAACACCACATACTTTTGATTTACAATAAATCAACATGAAAATAATACAAAACAATAGAAATAACACAGTGATACAATTTATTTCTCCTTTTACATCACATTTCAAAAGCTACAAAAAGTCAAAGAGTCATGAAGGGAAGCGTCTGGTCAACGTGAAGCGCACGTAAAATGACAAGAGAATTGTGTCTTGTCAGATACAGATTAAACTAAACTCAATCAGCAACTGTAAATATTTTGTTATTGTTTGTTGTTCAATAGGAATGTGTCAAGTCATTATTCTCATACTGAGATTCACAGACAGACTGGTAAAGTTAGGACAAATCCTAGGTTTGTATGATCTGTATGTCACTGTATCCATTAGAATGGTTTATCCTCTGCTCTGTATCGGATGTAAGTACACATGTACCTGGAAATTTGAACAAGTTTGTTAACTCC